>ML791586.1:342688-371362 GCA_009831015.1 Picea engelmannii
TGAACACATACACCCTAGAGAAGAATGGGAGAACTCACATGTTGCTTCCAATCAAAGATAAGGAGGTGAAACCTGAAGTAAGTAACACTGTACTTCTCATGAGTGGGAAGGAACTTCTTACAGAGGTTAAGAAGAAGGAGGAATTGCAATTCATTGTGGTCAAGAAGCCAAGGATTGTTTTAACCAGCACAAGGGTAGATGATTTACCAGAAGAAGTTTAGGAACTACTGGAAGAGTTCGCTGACATAGTAGTGGATGAATTTCCTTGTTCATTGCTACCGATTAGAAGTGTGAGTCATCACATTGATCTCATACCAGGAGCTAGTTTTCCAAACAAAGCCGCGTATAGGTTGATGCCGCAGGAGAATGAAGAGGTCAAAAGACAAGTCCAGGATTTGTTGGACAAAGGTTTGGTCAAAGAAAGCTTGAGTCTGTGTGCTGTTTCGATAGTACTCAGTCCGAAGAAAGACGGAGGCTGGAGGATGTGTACTGACTCGAGGGAAAT
Source organism: Picea engelmannii (assembly GCA_009831015.1). Classification (NCBI taxonomy): domain Eukaryota; kingdom Viridiplantae; phylum Streptophyta; class Pinopsida; order Pinales; family Pinaceae; genus Picea; species Picea engelmannii. The sequence goes on from ML791586.1 coordinate 343,194, forward strand.
AAACAAAATAACCATCAGGTACAGATTTCCATTGCCAAGGATGGATGATCTGATGAATTGCTTGAGTGGGGCAAATGTTTTTTCGAAGATTGACTTGAAGAGTGGTTATCATCAGATTTGCATGAGAGAAGGAGATGAATGGAAGACAACCTTCAAGACTAATGAGGGGTTATATGAGTGGCTTGTTATGCCATTTGTCTTAACAAATGCGCCAAGTACCTTCATGCAATTGATGAATGAAGTCCTGAAGGATTTCATAGGGAAACTTGTTATCGTATATCTTGATGATATATTGATTTTCAGAAAAATAGAAGATGACCATCTGAAACATTTGGCTATAGTGATGAAGAGGTTATAACGGGAGAACCTGTTGATAAACGTGAAGAAATCCTCGTTCATGAAGACAGAGCTCATTTATTTGGGGTTTGTTATTTCTGCAGATAAGTTGAGGATGGATCCAGATAAGGTGGAGGTAATTAAGAATTGGCCATCCCCGAAGAATATCTTTGAGGTGAGAAGTTTTCATGGATTGGCTAGTTTCTACCGAAAGTTCATCAAGAATTTCAGTGGAATTAGTGCACCGATGATGAACATAGTGAAGAAGAGACACAAATCTTTTCACTAGACAGAAGAGGCTGAAAAGAGTTTTAATTTGTTGAAGAGGAAGATCACGGAACAACCAATCCTGGTGTTGCCTGATTTCCAAAAGACATTTCAAGTGAAATGCGATGCAAGTGGATTTGCAATAGGGGTAGTCTTAGGTCAAGAAGACAGGCCGATAGCATACTTCAACAAGAAGCTGAATGAAGTGAAAGTAAAATACTCCACGTATGACAAGGAGTTCTATGCTATTGTTCAGGCATTGAAGAAATGGAGACATTACTTAATTCCTAAGGAGTTTGTTTTGTATAGTGATAATCATGCATTGCAATTTGTGACTCAATAGGAGAAGTTGAATCAAAGACATGTTAAATGGGTTGAATATATGCAAAATTTCACTTTTGTGATTAAACATATTTATGGTACTGCTAACAAAGTTGTTGATGCTTTGAGCAGGAAGTGTTTGCTATTGCAGGAGTTCAGAGTCAAAACATTGGGTTTTGATGATCTCAGGGACATGTATAGAGATGATCCAGATTTTAAAGAGGCGTATGAAGTAGATGAGAATCCAATTCTCAGGGATAGAAGCCAATGGGAAGAATACATGATCCAGGAAGGATTACTATTTAAAGGTAATCAACTTTGTATTCCAAAATGCTCCATGAGGGAAAATTTGCTGAAGGAGAAACACAATGGAGGATTGACCGGGCATTTCGGTCATGACAAAACGTTCGCAAAGTTGAATGAATCATATTTTTGGCCAGGAATGCGAGAAAAAGTTAAAATATTTGTGGACAGATGTAGGATTTGCCAACATTCAAAAGGAAAGAGACATAATGCAGGTTTTTATCAACCGTTACCCATACCCGAGAGACCATGGGATGCAGTTAGCATGGACTTCATATTGGGGTTGCCGAGAACACAAAGAGGGTTTGAATCGATCTTTGTAGTGGTAGACAGATTTTCCAAAATGGCACATTTCATTCCATGCCAGAAAACCAGTGACGCAACTCACATTGCGAACCTGTTTTTCAGAGAAGTCATTCGACTTCACGGCTTTCCAAGAAGCATAGTTTCGGATCGAGACACTAAGTTTGTAGGACACTTTTGGAGAACCGTATGGAATAAGCTAGGAACTAACTTGTCGTTTAGTTCAGCTTATCATCCTCAGATGGATGGACAGACAGAAGTGGTGAACAGAAGTCTGGGAGACTTTCTGAGAACTTTGGTGACAGAACACCACAGCCAGTGGGATAACATATTACCATAGGTGGATTTTTCTTATAATGACTCGCTTAATAGGAGCACAGGACATAGTCCATTTCAGATTGTCTATGGCATGCAGCCGAGAGGAATTTATGAGCTGAGGGATTCAGAACAGATTGCAACTAAGAGTGCTAGTGCAGAAGATTTCACAAAGGCGATGAAGGAGCTTCACAGCCAGGTGAAGGAGCGATTGCAACATTCGAACCAAGAATATAAGCGTAGGGCAGATCAACATAGGAGAAAAATTCAGTTTGAAGTTGGTGATTTGATCCTTGCACATTTGAGGAAGGAGAGGTTCCCGAAAGGGACATATAATAAACTCAAGATGAAGAAAATCGGGCCATGTAAGGTCTTGAAGAAATTTGGGGCGAATGCATACGAGATCGAATTACCCGATGGGATCGAAATTTATCCGATATTCAATGTCTCATATTTGTACCCATATAAAGATGAGGAAGCAGGAGCAGGTAGTGAACAGCCAGAGGTTTAGTGGCTAAAGCAGATGCCAGTTGCAGAAAAGCTGCCTATGGAGTGCATACTGGACAAAAGAGTTGGTAAGAAGACCAGGCGAAAGAAATACTTTGAGTATTTGGTCAAATGGAAGGGCCATCCAGTTGAAGATGCTAGCTGGGAGAATGAAGCAGAGATCCAGAAGCATGGACAGACCATGTGAGAGCTCATGGACAGGAGCCCATGAAAATTTTCATGCGAGGGAGTATGATGCAGGAGCATCGCAAGAGTGCAAGCAAGCCAACGCAAAAATGGAAGACAACTAGAAAAGCACCCACCACATTTTTTGAAAAATGTTTTGGAACCTTAAATGAAACAATTAAATGAAGGCACACTTGTATAATGTAAACGGACCTTGGGCGATCCTCTCTCGTCCTTAGTAGGTAGAAGGAATTTATGTTAGTTAATGAAGGTAGATAGAATTTAATGCGTAGATTAGACAGTTTAGAGTGAAAGAGGGAAACGGGATATAGACACCCTCATTGTATCATTTGTAACATTATTATGAAAATTACGAGCATAGAGCATAGAGAAGAGAGCAGAGAGTTGTAGTTGAAAACACCCATGTACAAAAGTTCTGGATTAATACAAAGAACTTTGAGTCAGATTCATGGTGTTGTGATATTCTCTGTGTATGCATGTGTTACCCATGATTTTGTTCATCATGATGGTGTATTGATGATGGTTTACTCAGGCTCTTCATAAGAACTTTCTCCAGAGAAAACTGACATTCATCTCTTCTCAGAAAACATACTTTTGAAGAGAGTTCGCAGGTTGCTAATATACTAGGGTTCGAGAATGACCGATTCTCACAGGCTTCCTTAAGCTAGGGTGTGAACTTCTCGCACTGTGTTACATAGCTAGGGTGCGAAACTTCTCTAAAGCTTGGAAAAAGATGAATTCTCGATGGTTCTAGAAGGGAATCTTCTAGAAGAATGGGTTGGCATTCGAATGGTTATCCTTGTACTGGATTCCCTGATATTGTGGGATCATTTTTATCTAAGTAACCATCTCATTCTCTCCTATATATTGATGGAATTCTCATGGAAAAGGTTAAGAAAGATTCATTGGAGAATTGGTGAAAGAATTGTGTGAAGGACCTAGCTTGAATAGGAGCTTGGAGACTCTAGCAAGTCTATCAAGAGGATTTGATCTTCTTCATGCAAGGATTGAGCAAGTGTGTGTGTTGGAGCCAAGAACCACCGAAAGGAAGTTTGCGACATCAAGGCAATCAGGTTGTAATCTTCTACTTTCCATTAATATGATACAGCGACATGTCCCTTTCCCATAAAGCTATTCTCACTTTATTGTGTAATTCCTTGATCATACACATAAGTTGACAGTTGAATATATTTTTCTATATTCACTTTGGTTGGTTTGTGTTGTCTTGGTCTTGACCTCACGAGAGCACCAGATCGAAGCGGGAGAAACATAGACCCTAGGAAGCGATAAGAAAGTATGTTACTTGTTCCTCCCTACTAGCTAATTCAATGGTCAAAACTTAGGGAAAAAGTCATGTCCTGTCCTGTTTTGTTCTAGATCCAGGTGGATCTAGGGAGATCTGTTAGTGTCTGCACCTACCGATTAGTTCGATAACAAAATTGGCTACTCCAATGGGAATGGAAGCATTCAATGCACGGTATCCGGGTTGTAGTGTCGGAGTGACATTGGGCGTATGCGGTGTGCTCATGGGAGCAAGACTAACCGCGGTAAACTCGGTGGGAACACTCGTAGTATTGGTGTGATGGGCCATTTCGATAGGGACAGTAAAGTGATAGGCAGTAGTAAACGGTACTGTCTTTGGACTAAAGATTGTAGAAATCACAGGTGGGGTGATTTCGGAAATTACAGGGGAGCCTTTACCAAAAAGTTCCCGTCGAAAAATTCCAATAGACCAAAAAGGATCTTGGCCTTCTACGCCCGGAAAGGGTCCAACTGGTGATCCAGAAGACGTAACAACTAAGTCTTCGGAAGAATTCAATCGCATAAACAGTCACACAGAATCAGGGTGAAGTCGAAAGTCCTCTCGAGTATTGGTGATTTGGAAATGTTTGAGAGAGTCAGTTCATTCCACTTGTGGCATGGTTATGTCTGAGACTTCACTCTGCTGAGGAGATCCCTCAGGGGAACTGGTAGGAAAGGGTTGAGAACCTTCCAGATGCTCTGGAGATAAACCCTGCATTCTACGTGAACGACGTGGAGGAGCTATTGTAAACGAGTGACAAACTTCCCGAAGAAAATCGTATGGTCAACTTTGGTAAACAAACAACATGCGCTAGTAAACAAAATCTAGGAAGCAACACCAAGAAAACAAGACCTTCTAATTCCGAAGCCACTAGTTGGTGATGAAATCCAACATCGTAACAATGAGACGAGAAGGGGCTGGGCTAGTGTGGAAAAGTCACGCTGACGACCTACTTAATGGACTTACACCCTGGTGCAAGCTCCCACACATAATCGTGGGTATACCCTCCAAGGAGCCTGAGTGAGTTTGGGCCAACCCTATCCAAGTTCGTTCAATCCTATTTGGGGCTCGACTGCTCAAACTCACATTCCTGTTCCAGGATACAATCCCACGAGCTACTATCCTCTCCAACCACCACCGAATATACCTGGGTCTTCACATTATATGAAGATTGCTTATGGTCCTATTGGTTTGCCGATGGGGCTTCCTCCCCAAAGCCACCAGTACCTGTAGGTGAATCGATAGTTACCCTTTATCGCCACTTTGGATCTTCCGTCTTTGTCAAGGATTTTAAATGATCCAATTCATCACTCTCCCCAATGGCCTGCTATACCAGCTAAGCTACCATCATACATTCCTAAATTCGACGGAAAAGCAGGAAAGGACCCGAACAATCACGTTATGACTTTTCACCTCTGGTGCTCATCCAACTCGTTGATGGATGACTCTATTCGTTTACGTCTTTTTCAACGAACTCTCATAGGTTCTGCTGCAAAGTGGTATATAGAATTGCCCCGAGGTTTCTTCTCTGACTTCAACACCCTAGCTATGGCTTTCCTCACACACTACCAGTTATCGATTCGTTATGACACGGGGACCGAGATTTTGACTTCTTTCAAACAAAACAAAGCCACTCATATGTCCGATCACATTCATGAGTGGCGACGGAGACGACGTCTCATTAAACTCGAACTCCCCGATCAGTTGCTGGCAGAGTGGTTCACAAAATCCTTTGTGAATGAAATTGGTCATGACATCTCCATGGGTGGAGTAGTCACGGAAGAGAATGCCTTCAGTCATGCTCAATACCTTGACCTCGTTTACTCACAAACGGGTACCCTTTACGATTTACTACCTGACTTACCTCGTCCTTCCACTTCCACCACTTCAACTACTCCAACTGCTTCACATGTAGCCGACGGTGTGATTGGCACTTTCCAGGCCCAACCACATTTCGCCTCAAGCGTAAACCCCAAACCTACTTCTTCTAATGTTCAAAATGCTCCATCTCCTGCCCCTCCCACCGGCAAGACTTCTGAGGTAAATGTAGTTCAATCTACCCCAACCGGTAGAAACAAATCCAAAAAGGGAAGGGGGAAGAATAAGGAGGACACAAATACTTCTCAAGCAGAGCGAACCAAAACTACCCCTGTTGACGATCGGGATAAGCGCAAACCACGATACCCTTGTCTTATCTATGGTGATGATCACTACACGAAGGATTGTCTATGACATGTCGAGGTTACTAAGTTCCTTCAAGGAGATCCAAAACCACCTGGTCCGGCCTTTTTGTGCCAACCCTTCCCGTCTCAACAACAGGCTCAGTTGGTCATTCATGACCAACCCTCATCTTCTACTACGTATTATGTATTGATGTGTACTGGTGATTCAAAGAAGAACAAAATTGCACTCACCACTCGAGCCAAACATTATTCTCCCTCTAAAGAGAAGGTTGATGATCTACCTCCTTCCTCAGTACAACCCTCTCCTGCGACTCCACCTACCAACGATCCTCTTCATCTCGAACGACCGAGCCTCAACACAGTTCTTCAACCCCCCCCAAAGGGTGTCGTTCAGAAATCAACTTTCAATCCACATGCTCGTGTTGCCTATAACTACAACATTGTTGAAGATCTGGCCCAAGCACCTTCTGTGATGTCAGCCCTCGAAGTCCTTCAAAGTTGTCCTACACAGCGTAAGGCGCTGTTGAAAGCTATCGCTGGAATCGATCCAATGGATATGAATTTAATAATCTTTGACTTGGATGATCACATTCCAAGGTTACCCCCTCAACTCGCATTCCATATCCAAGTGGTTTTCTCTGACAAAAACATTTGTCGAACCGTTATCGACGAGGGTGCCTCGACGTGTGTCATGTCTCTTACTTGCTGGAAAGCCATTGGCTCTCCCCCTTTGAATGAATCCCAGAATACTCTCAAAGGCTTCAATGGATCTGGTTTTAAGCCCTACGGTGTCCTTCCTTCATTTCCCATCACGCTAGAAGGAAAAACGGTCCAAGTTGAAGTGGAAGTCTTCGACGCTCCCCTTGATTACAATCTTCTGCTTGGCCGCAGCTGGATCGATTCCATGTGCGTAGTTGTGTCCACCCTTTTCCATGTGGTACATTTCCCACATCAAGGGAAGGTCGTCACTGTCGACCAATTAGCCTTCTTTAACTCTGATACCCATAATGGCAATGTATCGTTCATCGCTAAAATCCCACAGGGTTATGAGAACGTCGGTGTAGGCCTTATCAAAGACTCTTCATTAATGGGTACTTTCCCCATTCCACCGCCCGATGTTCCATGCTTGTTCGTTGCTTCCATCAACATGATCCCCACCTCGATTCATGAACTTCCTACATCTCACGACCCCTGGATAGTACCTGACCTTGGAGATTATCTTCGTTACGACGATGAAATTCCGTTAAGTCTGGTTGAATCCGCCTATCAGGCCATTCAATCGAAAACTCCTTCTACTCTCTCTCTTGGTGAGTTATCTCCAGATCCTTTTCGTGTCATTTTTCCCACTGACGAGATGATCATGTTTGTCATGGAGGACACCCCTTGGGATGATGGACATCATCATTCCATCCTCTTTCTGGAGCAACATACCATTGAGAACTACCAACGGATATCGACCCCATCGACCGTTGTCGTCATCTCAACTGTTCTCAGGTCCACACACGATGTGTTTTCCGAAGGGAACTTAAGCTATATCTCGACCACTATTCCCTTCGACATATCCGTCAAACCTGGGATTGTCAAAAATGTCCATATCAGAGCTTCGTGTTCTTTTGACGAAATCGTCACCTACACATCCCTTTTCAAAGAGTTTCGTGACATCTTCGCCTGGAGCTATGAAGAAATGCCGGGTATCGACCCTAAGATTGTGATACATGAGATCAAGACATACCCCGATGCTAAACCCGTCCGAAAACACCTTCATCCAGTTCACCCACGTAAAGCGGCGGCTACCAAGCTCGAAGTCGAGAAACTTCTTAAAGATGGATTTATTTATCCGGTGGCTCTCATTGACTGGGTTTCCAATCTTGTCCCGATCGACATGAAACAAGGCACAATTCGTGTATGCATTGATTATAGGGATATCAACGAAGCTTGTCCCAAAGACAACTTTCCTACCCCCTTCGTTGATCAGATTGTCGACGATTGCGCCGGAAGTGAAATCTTCTCTCTAATGGATGGTTTCTCCGGGTATAATCAAATCAACATTGTTCCCGAGGATCAACATAAGACTGCTTTTATTTTTCGTTGGGGTACTTTTTCCTACCGGAAACTCCCTTTTGGTCTCAAGAACACTGGCACAACTTTTCAATGCGCTATGTATTATGCTTTCCATGATATCAAGCACATCGTTCAACCATATTTGGACGATTTGCCCAGTCACTCAATGCGCCGAGTCGATCACCCAACCCACCTTCGAGCCCTTTTCATCCGCTATCGGTTCTACCATATACATTTGAATCCTCATAAGTGCATTTTCTGCGTGGAATCTGGTCACCTTCTAGGTTTTATTGTTTCACGTCAAGGGATCAGGGTAGATCCTTTAAAGGTTGAGGCGATCCTTAATCTCCCTCCTCCTTCTACACTTCGCTAGTTACAAAGTTTGCAGGGGAAAGAAAACTTTCTTCGTCGTTTTATCCCAAATTATGTCGAGATAACTCGTGGATTTACGCGACTCCTCAAAAAGGGTTCAGAGTTCGTATGGGATACCATCGCCAACAATGCTTTCGACGCTTTGAAATTGTCCCTAACGCGTGCTCCACTTCTTTTTCCCCCCGATTACAGTCGCGATTATTTCCTTTACCTTGCTACCTCAGATTACACCATTGGTATGGTTCTCGTCCAAGAGGATGATGCTAACGATGAACATGTGATTTACTACTTGAGTCAAAGTCTAACGCCTACCGAAATCAAGTATTTACATGTCGAAAAACTGGCCTTGGCTGCCATCCAAGCCATCCAACGCTTCCGGCACTATATCCTCTCGCACAAGACTACAATGATTTCTAACTGCAACCCTATGCAACATATTCTCACACGTCAATTTCTAGGGGGAAAATACTCGAGATGGATTGTGATACTCCAGGAGTTTGACTTGGAATTCGAACGTGCCAAGTCTAAGAAGTCCTTAGAGTTTGCTGAGTTGATACGCGACTTTCCCTATTCTGAAACAGAAAAAGTAGCAGCTGATTCATTGCCTGATGAATCCCTTTTCCTCATCAGCACCGATGATCTTTGGTATGGTGATATCATTATATATCTCCAAACCCAGACTTTCTAGCCAACTTTGTCCAGTACTGACCGACGTCGAATACGATACCAAGCTCGTCAATATATTATCCTCGGGGGATTGACTCCATTTTTCGACGCTGCCTCACATTCGACGAGGCCGAGAGAGCTCTGAATGACTGCCATTCTGTAGCCTGTGGTGGTCATATGTCTGGGTATGCTACTTCCTAGAAAATATTACGAGTAGGGTATTTTTGGCCTTCTTTATTTAACGACTGCATAATCGTCATTAAAAAATGCCACGCTTTCCAGACCTATCATAATAAGATACAGTCACATCCCGCTCCTCTTCACCTTGTGGTCTCCATTGGTCCCTTTGCGAAATGGGGCATTGATTTCATGACATGTCACCCCCACTCGGTCGGGGGGCATGGGTACATCATTGTAGCTGTAGATTACTTTACGAAATGGGCCGAGGCGATGCAGAAATTTGACAACACTGGAAAGACCGAAACATTATTCATTTTTAATCACATCATAGCTCATTTTGGTGTTCCCCAGGCTATCATCACTAATCATGGTAGCCACTTTAGAAACTTCATGATGTCCGAACTTACTAAAAATTTGGGTCTTCACCATGAAAACTCAACGCCCTATTACCCACAGGCCAACGACCAAGTCGAAGAAATTAACAAAGTTCTTATAACTATGCTTCGACGAATGGTAGTGATTCACAAAACAAGTTGGCACACAATGTTTTTTTCGGCATTGTGGGCTTACCGGACATTCGTCAAATCAGCTACTGGGTTTACACCTTTTCGATTAGTCTATGGTTTGGAAGCCATTCTCCCGATTGAATGCAAGATACCCTCTTTAAAGCTAGCTGTTGAAATCCTACCAAACACTTCTGCTGAGGAAGAACGTCTATTGTATCTTATGCGATTAGACGAAACTCGACGCGATGCTACCCTAGTCATAGAAGCTCAGAAAAAACATGTCAAGGCCCAATACGACAAGCATGTCAAGCCTCGCATTTTCTCCAAAGAAGATCTCGTTCTCCTTTATGAACAAGACCGAGATATACTAGGAGCTGGAAAATTCGAAGCTATGTGGTGAGGTCCTTATATCGTTCGATGAGTTTTGGAAAAAAGGGCTTATGAGTTAGTAGATTATGATGGTATCCCTTTAAGTGAACCCAGGAATGGGTTTTACTTTAAGAAGTACTATGCATAAAATCACCTGTGCACGAGTACTTGTATTTTTATTATATCATACTTCTTGTGTGTTACTATAGCTTGCTTTTGTCATTATCTGGTCTCTGCCCTCATGTGATGTTGTGTTTGATTTCCAAATGTCAGAGTCTTCGCTACCCTTTATTGGCTTCGCTGATGGCGCTAGCCGTAGTACTCAGAACCTTTCTTCCGCTGCATGGGTAATTTACGCCCCTACAAACGAACTTGTCTCCTTACGAGGTGTGTGTCTCAGCCGTGCGACCAACAATATTGCAGAGTATAGTGCCATTATCGAATTATTGGTTGATGCTATCTCGCTCGGAATACATCATTTGGTTGTGCGACTCGATTCCCAGCTTGTAGTACTACAGTTAAGTAATGTCTATACTATTCAAAGCCCTACTTTGTTACGGGTGTATTTGCGAATTCGCCTCTTGGAACGTTATTTTGATTATATTGAATATCAACATATTCCTAGATGTCTAAATACATTAACTGATGCATTGGCTAACTATGTATTAGATAGACATTTGGATCATTTATAAATCAATCACATCAATTTTTTACAACACAAGATAAACCGGTAGAAGCCGTCTGTATATATAAGGATCAAAAGAGTTTTTACAAAAAGTTCTGTTCAAAGACCAAAATGTCAAAATCTGAAGCTCATAGCTTCTACAAAGTGACGTCATGGATGACGTTCACAGTAACACACGACTGTCCAAGAAACTCTACGGAGCAGTCGACCCATGGACTCTGACACTCCTACTGTATTACGTTGATGGCGTCGTGGAACCTCTCCAAGAGGCATGTCTGGAATATCTGCTGTCAAACCCTCTAGGTTTTGTTCCACTGCTTGATAATCCTCGGCGTCCCATTATGGCACTGGCGCCACCTCTCCTTGTCGCTGAATGGGAGAAGTACCAGGAGGTCGGTAAGGTCCCACATCTCTGTCATCAAAAACAAATTTTGTATTTAGTTTTTGGACGAACATATATAAAAAACATTTGCATATGATAAAAATTCACAAAAACATTTAAAAAGAAAAAAATGTGTACTTCTTACCAAGTTCCCCCCACTGAGCATCCTCCGTCAAGACTAATTCCGGATCTCCTCAGAAATCCAACCCGACAGAAGCATAATCGTCGACCATCAACATCTGTGGTCGCAGCTAGTCGAAAAAAGTATCATCATACTTGATAATTGGTCCAGCTACGTGTTGGGCCATGAGCTGACACCATATCAACATTCTTGGATCCCTGGGAGCTGGTAAATTCCAATCAACCTACAACCTCAGTAAAGGAACCCTCTTGAGAAAGAAGGACACTAACAAAGATCCGTACCCGAATTTCTTCAGGCCACCTCGTCTGCATTTTGTCAACTGCTTCTTCATGCTACGAAGCACTGCATCTGCCCAGTTAAAAACCCGAGGTTCAGTACACTTGATGGCATACTGAAAGTAACTCTGGAGCACCATGTGAGGAGAGAAGCTCCCATCCATTCGAGAAATGGTGAACAAGATAGTACGGAGGGTCAAATCCCGTACTCCCCAAATAGCTGCTTTCCCTTTCTTCCTCTCTGCCTCGGGAACACAGTATAAGCGACAATACTCACTCATGGGAAGCCCACCACCTCTGCTACCAGTCAGGCTCATGTGGTCCCCACGCCGTGACAGTCCAGTCAAAAAGTAAACGTACTCAATATCTAAGGACAGTGTGTGGACCCCTACATGAAATACCTGCTGATCGGGATCCCACATATGCACCAGGTACTCCAATAACCTGATTTGGGCCCTCATGCCCGGGATACGAAAGTACTTCAGAAGACCACAGTTTCTCAAAGTGGCAACAGTGGGTGGATAATTTCCGGCAATGGCACTATCTTCTTCGTGCTCCCTTTCATGCCATTCCAGAACCATTTTGATGGCCAACTACCTGTATAAGAAGCACAAAAAGAAGATTAGTAACTCTACTCACAATTTGGTTTTCTTTCATTGAGCAAAACTTAATTTTTTTTTTATGCTTTTCGGTTCTCACATGTGCCCTTTAAGCACAGTGCGAGAACCTCGTAGGCTGTTGTGGGATCACCTGCGAGAATGACCCATTCTCGTAGATCCCGTGTAGCCCACTTGTGAGAATGGATGAGCACAAGTAGGGTTCACAAAACCAACTCAAAAATGAGTTTTTACAAATGAAAATGAAAAATAAAACCATGAAAGAGTAGAGGACAAAGATCCTACCTCACTGTCACTGACGGCTCGTCGAATGGATGCTTGTAACTCCCGCAATTTGACGCTGAACTTCGAGGGTAAAAAGAGGGGGTTTTGGGCTCAAATAGTGAAAAGTGAAAATGATATGGTAAAAAGAGTTTTATTTCTTTATATTGACTTTTACCATACTATTTAATTTTTGATAATTGTTTATTTATTAAAACCTAAACCCTAATTCCCTTTTGAGTGTAACTTTTGTAGGCATAATGACTTTGATGTTCATATACTGGGATGCAGACATATTTTTTCTTCTTCATCGCATGTTTTGATTGTTTTTCATGGTTTTTATATAAAACCTCAACCTGGGTCTTTGTCCGTTCTCACGCTCGAAAATACATGAGAACGCGATCGAGCATACTTTTATCACTTTTTCGGGCTCAACAAGGTTACACGAAAAAGGAACCCCCATGGAGTCCTCTTTAAGCTCTTTTCAGACTCTCTAAACATGAAAAGATAGCCGAGCGACCTTGCTATTTTCACGCTCGATAAAGTATTTGAAGAAAGCGTTTGTTGGGCGATAATTTATGTCTTTTTCGGTCTCATCAGACTATTTTACGAAAAAGGAACTGAGAGAGTTCTCTTTTAAGTGTTTTTCCAAACTCTATAATCATGAAAAACATTCGAGTTTTCTATCTTTGGACTTGTTAAACAAACATCAACAGACCCATAATGGGACCGAACCACTCCTTCTTAGGGTTCGTTAAACATACTCCGAAGGACTTATCTGAAGGATAAGCTTATAATCAACAAGCATATGTTATCCTCCTCAATCTTGCATAAAAATAAAGAGGTACTCGCTAGAAATGGTGGGGGAAAATTTCGGAAAGGGATATGTTCTCATCTTCATATTAATTGGCAGTAAGTGTTTCTCTTGAATATGACACCCCCTATTCATTATATTTGAAGCCGGTTTGGGAAATCCATTTGTCTCTCATTCGATTTGCTACAAGGTCATTCCCTGCGTCGTCTTTGAGTCAATGCTGCCAAATCATTGGTCGTGTCATTCATATGTTCAAGAGAAGTTCATCTGAAACCTCTATTGAGTCGGCCAACTGTAGTTGTCCATTCTCTCCATGTCGGCCTTCCTTGTGTCCAGTCCAACTTACATCATACTCTGTTTCACCTTCAAAATCTGTTACTCATTTCGTGTCATTGATGGGGGATACTTTAAGGCCCTCCTATGACGAGTTTTGTTCTGTCGACTTCAGCTCATTATCCGGAAACAAGACTTAGAAATTATTTGGTACCTTGGAACTTGCATGCCTCAATGGCAAGTTTCCTCGCTTTCGAAAGTGGGTTTACATCATTGAACCTTGATCGAAAGATTCCATCAGATGTTCGACTTCAAATCATTCATTCACATTCGAAGGATTGTACTAGAGTACCTTGGGAGTCATTGACATCAATGGTGATTTCCCTCGCACTTGTTAATGGTTTCATCAATGACCGGTAATCAAGTGGTTTCTACCATGTTCGACTTCAACACATGTAATCACATGGTTAGATTCGTACTTTTGGGCGATGAGATTGAATACCCTAGATATCATCTCTTTGTCTAGGTTGCGATGGAATATGTATAATCTGCGACACATAGATCCACTGTGTATGTCTCGTGGCTATGTCATCTTAATTTGAATTTTCTCGCATAGATCCACAGTGTATTCCTGGTGGCTATGCTATATTTTGACGGCATGGATCCACAGTGTATGATTGGTGGCCATGACTTATGTCTACAATGTCATCCGTCTGTGATATGAGTATGGGAATTCCTACCTCAGAATTAATATATATGATATTCTGCAGATGCTTCGTTGTTCACAGGTTTCTGATTAGGTGCGCTCCTGGTTTCTGACACACACATGCAGATTACAAAGTTTTTCGGCTGTCACTGATTCCGGCCTCATACTTTGGGGGGCATTTTGTTACCCATGATTTTGTTCATCATGATGGTGTATTGATGATGGTGTACTCAGGCTCTTCATAAGAACTTTCTCCAGAGAAAACTGACATTCATCTCTTCTCAGAAAACATACTTTTGAAGAGAGTTCGCAGGTTGCTAATATACTAGGGTGCGAGAATGACCCATTCTTGTAGGCTGCCTTAAGCTAGGGTGTGAACTTCTCACACTGTGTTACATAGCTAGGGTGCGAACCTTCTCTAAAGATTGGAAAAAGATGAATTCTCGATGGTTCTAGAAGGGAATCTTCTAGAAGAATGGGTTGGCATTCGAATGGTTATCCTTGTACTGGATTCCCTGATATTGTGGGATCATTCTTATCTAAGTAACCATCTCATTATCTCCTATATATTGATGGAATTCTCATGGAAAAGGTTAAGCAAGATTCATTGGAGAATTGGTGAAAGAATTGTGTGAAGGACGTAGCTTGAACAGGAGCTTGGAGACTCTAGCAAGTCTATCAAGAGGATTTGATCTTCTTCATGCAAGGATTGAGCAAGTGTGTGTGTTGGAGCTAAGAGTCATCGAAAGGAATCTTGTGACATCAAGGCGATTAGGTTGTAATCTTCTACTTTCCATTAATATGATACAGTGACATGTCCCTTTCCCATAAAGATATTCTCACTTTATTGTGTAATTCCTTGATCATACACATAAGTTGACAGTTGAATATATTTTTCTATCTTCACTTTGGTTGGTTTGTGTTGTCTTGGTATTGACCTCATAAGAGCACCGAAGCGAAGTGGGAGAAACAAAGACCCTAGGAAGCGATGCGAAGGTATGTTACTTGTTCCTCCCTACTAGCTAATTCAATGGTCAAAACTTAGGGAAAAAGTCATGTCCTATCCTGTTTTGTTCTAGATCCAGGTGGATCTAGGGAGATCTGTTAGTGTCCGCACCTACTGATTAGTCCGATAGCAGCATGTTGAATGTTATGCTCATGGATGTTTACTTTCTATTATACATTTTCTTTATATGTTGTGTATATGATTTCATGCTTTGTGTTTGAAGTCTAAGAGGGAGTAAGGAATGAGTTTCAATTTTTTCTCTATCTAAGAAAGAGTTCCTGCAAGAAGTGCAGTTGAATTGTCCACAAGGAGTGCGTTGAAAAGAGTTCAGAGTTTTATCTCTGAAAGATCAGAAGGGTTAACTTTTGTTCTCATTTCCTAAGAAGTGCAGTTAGGCACAGGAGCCATGCAAAGTGTGTGCATAGGGTGAGTAAAGTCTCAGAGTTTTCGAACCTAAGAAATTATTGAAGGACTACTGCTGCAAGGAGTGCGCAGAGTCGAAAGACTTCAATTCTTTGAATTAATTGAAGGATTTTCCACAAGGAGTGCATGCAGGAGTCTTCTTTAAGACTCAGAGTTGGAGAAAGCTCAGGAGAGATAGAGTCTTCACAATCGTTGAAGAAAAGCACAGAAGGTTGATACCTTGAGACGTTGAAAGGAGATGTCTCAAGTTTGTGTTGCAGGTGGTTAAATTTTTGTGGTGAAACACTTTGTCAAATTTGTGGAAGTTCTCAGAAGGGAGAACGGACGGTCGGAATTCTCCGTGGAGAATTCGCGAAGTCCCGCGAGCCGTCAGATCTCACAGAGGAGCAAGGAGGTTACGGTGGTCGTTTTCTGCAAGCGGAAGCTCAGGAGAGAGAGGGCCATAGATTCACGCCAACGAGGACCATTGGATTTACTCGTGAAATTCAATTTCGGGGTTTCGAGAGTGGAAAGGACGAAGGTTTTGTATCAATGTTCGCGATGTCGCGAAAGGCGATGTAGAGAAGTGGTGATTGGATCTGAGCCATCCGATTGGAAGGACACATGTCATGAGATCAACTGTATTGGGGTTTTGCAGGTTGAGGAGTTGAAGGCTTATCATTCGGATTCGCGAAGTCGCGAAGTCCGAGAACTCCAAAAAAGGCGAGAATTTCCATCATGGGACCTGCGTAGAAGACGTGTCAAAATTTCTCCAATTCGGCATATTGGAGGGTAAGGGACCGAGGCTTTCATCCTGAAAGTCTCGAAGCGGTGAGTAGCGAAGTCATGAAATAATCACAGTCATCCGTTAGGAGAAGGACAGGTGGCAGAGATCTAGAGATCTCATGAATTGAGGGTTTCGCAAGGTGAAAGCTCAAAGTTTGAGTGCCCCAAGTCGCGAAAGGCGAAGTCGTGAAGTGCTGAGGTTTCACATAAGAGACACATGGCAGAACCACACAGTGAGCCGGGGAAATAATCAGCCAGACACACGTCACGCATTTGGAGGAGTCAACACCCCTTGACCTCTTGCGTCTCGGGAACTCGGGAGATAAAGGAGTGAAAGCTCGAGCCTTCGACTCGTGAAGTCGCGAGTAGCGAGAACAAGAGAAGAAAAGTCAAATCTTTCCTCTTGGGGGTTTGGGAAAGAAGGTGCCAAAGGTTAAATCTTTGAATTCGTGAAAGTGCGAGAGGCGAAAGGCACTAGTGCTTAGCCTAGCCAGTGGTCGTGCGGGGAAGGTGCTGACGAAGAAAGAGCCATAATCATTTCGCGATCTCGGGTATCACAGATTTGGAGGAGGGAGAGTCGAAGTCTCAACTCGCAAACTTGCGAGATTGCGAGTTGCCAAAAAGGACCTGTGGATCGATTATCTTGCAGATTCCAGTGGGAATCAAAAGAGCTGATCCGGCTCAAGGGAATATAGAATGATCCTGTAGCGGATTGTCGACCTGAGGGCCGATAGGGTCGACAGAATACATCACTTCCTCTCACAAATTTTCTGCAATCTCTTACCCATCACTGATAAAGGGTGAGAATCAATTTAAACATATGCACCAAACTTGCAAACGTAAAAAACGGGGGAAATGGGTTGAACTCAAAGAGAAAGCTAGTCTTCTTAAAAAAGGAAGGGCATTAACAATAATCTATAGAAAAGGAAAGTGTTTTCTTAAAAGTATCACATCCAACCAAGCATCAAGAAAAAATGCTATAGTAAGTAAAAGAAAACAATAGGAAAATTTACCACCAATCGACTTATACCAATTCGATCATCTAGTACTTGACTCCAAATAAATAATCGGCCTACAAATCTCTCATAGCACAGATCAAGATTTGGATGCACACGTATATGCACAATGTTTTCACCATGGCCTTACTGCACAATCAATATGCTTCAATAGATCTCTAGTTGATTAATCAAATTTCTCAACCATTCCACATGCCAATACACTTGTGTAGTCATGGATCGACTGAATAGGTAAGTAAAATTAGTGCTCAACCATCTATCGATTAGACCCATGTCCAGTCCACAATAAAACGACAGGTTGACTACATAAGTCGAGCATATCTCCAGTTGATGTAAAAGAGCCAAGTGTATTTGAGTAAACTTTCAATTGAGTCAAGCAAGAAAAAAACCTAGAATTCGAGGGGAACCATGAAATCATCAGACACCAAGGATTTAGTTGAACCACTGTTGCAAGAGACACACTCGGTCGAGCCGAGGAAGAGAAAAGAGCTTTGGTCGAGGCATAATTCGACTCCAATTGAGTCAGTCGAGCCACTAGCCGACCCAACTTGATTGACTATCCATGGAAACTCAATATGAGCTTTAAGTGCATTGAGTAAACTACAATCAATCCACTTCTAGTCGAGACTTTGACAAATATATCACCCGCCAGTGGATCGATCTATTACATGCCATTCGATCACATGCCAAATATATTTTGACGAGGTTATATCACAACAAGAAAATGACCCATTTTTCATGCCCAAAACAGTTAGAGATTGGGCCTCAAAGGAAAGCAAGAGATCTATGTCAATAAAGTAGGGCATTGGATCTGAAAAATCGATCGATGACTAGTTAAGGTGGGAATTCACCTGTGGTCTCTTCCTCTCTCTGAAAAACCCCGGATCACGAACCCAACACAATTTTTATACCATGTTGGGTTAGGTAAAAAGGAGTATAAGAAAACAACGATTCCCTGAGAGCAGTGGTGGTGTATAAAGTCATCGTTGTATTGAAAACAAAACAAACATGCTCCATTAGAGCATGAATGATCTTCACAATATCACCCGATGATAGACAAATCCAAAGGACCATTTATAAATAAGTTTGGAAACGGGCCAAACTAACAACCACGATATCACATTGGTTATAATTATCCATGAAAAATGGATCTAGAATCCAAAGTGAACACGATCAATACATATTTAATCGGTGATCGAACCCAAGAATGATCAACTCCCTTAATCCAACAAGATGAAGTTTACCAATCTTTCTCTAAAGAGAAACCATCAACATCACCATCACTAAGGACATATTCCTAAAATCACTAAGGACATAATCCTAAAAATGTTGGTGAAGTGGCCTTTTGATATTGCAAATCTTTAACTATGTGAAGAAATATGTCGCGTCAATAGATCCAAAACACTAAAATGTGTGATAGCATGGAACTAAATATCTTTTGGAATAACCGACTCAACTTAAACCCATGGATCCACTTGGTTTAGATTCGTTACAATATACGATAATATATCCACTTAGATTCATAAATAAATCTATACGATAATATATCCACTTAGATTCATAAATAAATCTTTTGACATAGCCTTACTTAAACCACAAATCCACCTAATTCTACTCAAACCTTAACACTCCTTATATATTTTTAAAATAAAATGTTCAATGTCGTTATCTTTTATGTAAAATTTTCATGTCATTATTTTAATTACCTTCTCCCAAATAAAATAATCAATGTCTTATTAGTTTTTAGCCAATGACTATAACAATGAATTACGTTGGCTACTAATTAATTTAGTAATTGATATTTTTTTTTATCAAATTTAAAATTTAACATAAAGAAAATTAATAATTATTATTTTGTTGTCTATTAATTAAATTTATAAGAGAACTTATTCATGTCATTATTTTAATTTTTGTTTCATAAATAAAAGTTGTAATCTTAATGTTTTAGGTTTAGATTTTTTTTCAGTAATATTCTTTGACCATATTTGTTTGAAATCTGGAAAGAAATTATTGGATCTGTAAATTTGAGTAGTTAATTTTGAATAATCCAAATACCTCAAGGGTTTTTTAACAGGTTGAATCCATTTCTACATTCAAAAATGCAATTTAAGTAACATAAAATTCTAATTTTGAACAAATTCATATCACATAAAATAATTAGTCAACACCTAAATAAAATATTATCTCATTATATTATAATTAACTTTTATATTTCATAATTATTTGTTAATAAAATATTGACCATTTACCATTGACTAACATGGTCATGCATGTGGCTTTTGACCATTGACCATCATGGTCATAACAATAAACTTTTACAAATTTCTCTTATATTCCGTCTTTAACACTAAACTTTTACAACTTTTCTCCTATATTCGGTACGACAACTTTTACAACTTTTCTCTTATATTCCATCAAATTTTATCATTAATTTTAAGCGTGAAGAGGTACGACAACACCGACCTGAACATTGAAGGTGATAATCATCAACATGTGTTCCGTCATTTCTACTTTCCTTGATGATCATCACGTCAAGACACCACTCCACTCAATACGACGTATTGTAAACATTTGACATTTTTAATTTTTTTTAATATATGATTTTTTAAGAAATTTTGTTTAAAAATCTAAAAAAAACCTTGAATAATTATTAACACAACCACATTATAAAGGTTGTTGATAATTTATCTAGTAATCACAGTGTACTCAACTATTATGTCAATTGATAATACTAAACTAAATCAAGGCTAACAACCAACCATGTGGAACCATTGAAGAACAATAATAAGGTTGTGAATATATAACTAAAAATTAAAATAATAGGGTTGTGAATATATATATTGACCCAAAAATTAAAATATTAACCCAGAGTGGTATGAAAAAAATGAAACACAATTGTAACTACCTAATGCTACATATTGACGTTTCCCTTTATATTTACAGGATGGAGGATACTACTTATATTTTTGTTTTTATCTGTGATAAGAAGGCCACCCTCCAACTATTGATATTTTCATTTTTCTATGTGTGCTACGCAAAACACCCTCCAATTGCAACCGATTTTCAAGCGATCCATCATGAATGTTTAGCAAGATGAGTCTGCTCTTGAAAACAACATATCACACTTTGGTCTGGAGCATGGATTAGGAGATGTTACTTGGTATTTTGCTCAGCTTATAGAGTGGACGATGGGGTGCTTGCATATACATACAGGAATGGAGTGAATGATTTCATATTGTTGCACCTACTTTTTCTCCTCTCCTATATAGGAGAGTAGGTAAGAGAATCCAACATGCATTCTCATATTTATATGCATATTAATATCCATATCATTTAATCTTGAGTTTATTAAATTCTCTATTATTAATCTCTATTAATTGGTTAATGTTCTAATTTTTAGAGGGGCTTAAACAAAGCCATGAAGAACAATAATCTTTAGTTACTTGGATATTTAAGATTAGAAGTTTGGTTTATTGTATGCATAGAAGAGATTGGATTGTTTTTTATATACTCATTTTCAATTAGTATAAACTTCTCTACTAAATTTTTAAATATGATTGAGTAAATGTAAAAAAGTAGATACATAAATGGATATCTTTATAAAAGCAAAGAAGTTAATGGTTGAAATCATAACCATTCATTTATTGGGACCACTAAAAATATTCTAATCATATTAAATTATATTCATAAAAAAAAACTACTAAATGTATCCATTTCCGTTTCCAATAGATATAAACGTTCCTACCTAAAAATTACAAATCACAGATTTTTAGTGGTTGAAACCATCTAGACCATGGTTGATGATAATCATCAACATTTCTATTTTCCTTACTAACCATCAAGTCAAGACACAGTTCCACTCCATACGAGATATTCTAAACGTTTGACTTTATTTATTTATTTATTTTCCTTACTAACCGTCAAGTCAATACATGATTCCACTTCATACGACATATTCTAAACATTTGAATTTTATTTATTTATTTATATGTTTTTTTGAGGAGTTTTGTTTACAAATTCCTCAGTCAATACACGATTCCATTTCATACTACATACTCTTAACGTTTGATTTATTTATCTATTTATATGTTTTTTGAGGAGTTTTGATTACAAATGCGTCAGAAATTGAGTGGTTGAGACCACTGACTCAACAACATCCGACCAGAAAAATAAAATAGAGATGAATCTCTCTTATTTTTGGTTGTGTATATTTGTCCTCCAACGCTGTACTCGTACTATAGATTGAGAATTGGAGTGAAGGAAATTACTCGTGAAGGAAATTACTCGTGTTGCAATTGAGGATATCCTATGAGATGCGCAGCCTATGCATTGCGTCTATCATAACATTATACCATTTGGCAAAGGATGCATTGTTGAGTGTTTTGTTCTCCGAGTCTGGTCTGGATTTCCATGGCTCGAACATCTTTGCCATGCGCTCCTTATCTGGTATTGTTGGTTGTATACCCACGGGTGGCTTCCATTTGAGCATTGTGAATGCCACAAGTAGGTATCCATAGGTGTAGGTTCCTCCCTTATCCTGTGCTTCCTCGCAAGCTACTAGTAGTTCCTCCAGCAAGAAACTACACCAATTAAACACTGCTCCTTGTGCGCAAAATTCAGCAACTGATAGCGCATCTAGAGTGCATTCTCCCCTATAGTAAGACCTCATAACCTTCCTGGCTATGATTTAGCAGCCATTCGGGACCGTTTCGGGTAGTATTGGTTCAATGACTATTGTGCTTCCTCCTCTCTTTGTGTTAAAATTCTTGTATAGGCTAGGCTCTCCTTTCTTTTTCTCGTGCTTGCCAGGGCCTTGAAATCCCTTTGACACATCCTCTCCTTGGGAGGATAGTCCAGTGAGTGGCTGGATATCTTGTGCATGGATTGGATACCGCTTATCCACCAATAGACTTCTGTCATGCACTCTGGTTATCAGAAATTTCGTGCAACGCGCCATCTTGCCTGTGGTACCAAAGATTGGTAGGTCTCTTAGGTTCATGATGGTTGAGTTAAATAAGTTGATTAACCCTTCTTTTGGTACAAATTGTATGTCCCCGGCTCCATCCAGATCCATCTCCCAAAAGACGTATGTGTGCATCTGTGGGAACAAGGCTGAATCCGTGAGATCGAGGTCGAGCAACTTGACTTGCTCTATCTTCCCTTTGAGATCGCCCCTGATTTCGACTTGAGGGTCACAGGGCTCATCTAGTACCGCTTCTTTAGACATGGTGCCTTGACTTTCTATGGCTCTCAACATTCACACTTCTGTAACAGGTAAGAGATAGGGTTACGTCTGCAGCTTTTACAATGGGCCCAACTGGTTTGCACTACTGAGTTCAGAAATGGCTATGGTTGTTTTAGAAACAATACATTCTCGGCTGAGTTTTGAGAGCCTTATACTTAGCTTAATGGGTAGGTTTTATTAGTAACTGTTAATCATCATGACCGTATGGATGCTATCCGAGTGTGAGTTTTCTGATGGGATGGTTTAATCAAGGTAAATTCTATTGGGCGATCTTGGTATTTACTTGAGTGGACTAAGGATGTGGCCAAATTGAGATCTTTCTATTTGACGGGTGGGTGTCCTGACACAAACTTTGATGGCATCTTGGCATAATGTAGCTTTATGGCTTAATGACATCAGACATGGTACTGGAGTGGAAATAAAGGTTGTGACTAGACTGGGTTTGTGTGGCCTATAACTCAGATTGGATTTGGATTCATGGCGCCTCCGACCACAAAGGTTGTCTCCGTCATCCTTAATGATTGTCATTAATGGGATTTCTCATGCTTCAGGTCCTGTACTGCAGAGTCATTAGTTCTGTAGCAACCAACACTTAAACAAAAAAATGAACTATGTTTTATGGCGCGACACTGCGCACATGGACATTATTAACTGAATTTACAAAATTTCAGAAAGAAAACGAAACTCAAATCTAACTAGTGTATAAGCTCCATTGGATTGGAGCGATTGTCCTTCTTTCTCAGCTTTGATGTAGGTAGGGCTTCAGGCTAGATCCATTCACCGATCCCGGTCATAGCACACCATCTAGTTTCTCAAGTCGGACTACTCCTGAGGGTCGAATCTCTGCAATAATGAAGGGTCCCAACCAGTGCATACACAGCTTGCCAGGATGCTTCTGGTATCCACTGTCATAGAGTAACAATTTATTCCCTTATGCAAATACCTTGGTCTTTATGTGTCGGTCATGCCAATATTTTTGTCTTGCCTTTTCAACTGACTGATGGAAGTCTGCTAAAAATCTGGTTTCCTCCAGTTCTTGTAGCTCCGCAAGTCTTTGCGCCACTGATTCCTCTTCTGTCATAAGTGTGACTTGTGCAATATACAGGCTTGGAGTGATGAACTCTGCAGGCACCACTACCTCTCTTCCATAAACTAGATGGAATGGTGTGTATCTATGGAGTTTATTTGTGGTTGTCCTGTAGGCCCATAGAATCGCTGGAACTCTATCATCCCAGTCCTCTCGGTTTGCGCAACAAACTTTTGTTAGTCCCCTTTCCATGTTTTTGTTGAAGGCTTCAATTGTTCCTTTGGCCTGTGGGTCGTATGGACTTCTCTTGTGACGTTGAATCATAAATTCTGCTGTAAGTGTTGCTAATGAAATGAGTTCCCTGATTGCTGGTTAGGCTCCTAGGACATCCGAACCGAGTAATGATGTTTTCAAAAATGAACCTGGCAGTAGTACCTGTTGAACAGTCTTGTATTATTTCTTCTTCTGCCCAATGGGTAAGGTAGTTAGTTGCGGTAATGATGTATCTAGCCTTTGAATGTTTGGCTGTGGGGTTGATTGGTCCGATGAAGTCAACTACCCATTTATTAAATGCCCTTAGAGCTCTAATTGGTTGTAATGGTAGTTCATCTCGACGTGACGGCTTGCCTACCCGTTGACAAACATCACACGATCTAGCATATGCTTTTTCATCCTTGAAAATTGTTTCCCACCAAAGTCCTTCATGTAGAACTTTCTGTACCGTGGCCTTTCCTCTGACGTGGCCTCCTGCAATTCCACTATGGCATTCCCAGAGTATATCCTTCCTTTCGTGATCCAAGACACATCATCTGAGAATGTTGTCTAGTCCTAGTTTCTACAACTGTCTGACGATCAGTTGGTAATCTGCTTCTCTAACAACCACATGATGTTTTTGGGTTGGGGAATATGTTTCAGGATAGGCCCCTGTACTAAGAAAGATTGCTATGTCCTCCAGATATTCCGGTATGGCCTCAATCCTGAACAAATATGCATCTGGGAGCTGGTCATCTACTGCTTCGCCACTTTTTGCTAACTCTAGTTCGGATAGATGGTCGGGTCCGACATTGCATCGTCCCGACTTGATGATGACTTCAAAGGAAAATTCTTGAAATAACAACAAGCATCTACAAATTCTCCCTTCTAAAATAGGTTTGTTAACTAGGTATTTCAATGCTAAATGATCAGTAAAGAATTTGAAATGAGACCCTACCATATAGTGTCTGAATTTCTGTAAAGCGTAGATCATTTCTAAGCCTTCTTGTTCTGTCGTTGTATATTTTCGCTATGCTTGCGAAAACTTCCAACTCGCAAAATAGATGGGGTGATCCATATCTCCATCTCCAGGTTGCGTTAAGATAACTTCTAGGGAAATTCCTGAGGCATGTACATGGACATGAAATTCCTTCTCCCAGTTTGGGAATATTAGAATCGGTGTTGTAATGATCTTTTCCTTAAGTGTCTCAAATGCTTTATCACATTCGATAGTCCATTGGAACATTTTATCTTTTTTCAGGAGGTTTTCCAAAGGTGCAGTAATGTTGGCGTATCTTTGAATGAACCTACGATACTAACCTGTGTGTCCTAGTGTGGACCGCAACTGTTTATCACTTGTAAGCGGTGTCATATTCACAATGACTACAACTTTAGTTGGGTCTACCAATACTCCTTCTCGGAAAATTATGTGGCCCAATAGATTTCCATGTGGCACGTAGAAGATACACTTTCTGAGATTTAATGAGATTTTCAATTCTCTGCATCTTTCAAACATCAACCTTAGCAGTTCTACATGTTCCTTAAGCAGGCTATATATTTTCCGATCATCCATATAAACTTCTATAAATTTGTGAATGAACTCTCTAAGGGATGCTCTCACAATTCTGGAGAAAATTGCAGGGGCATTCTTTAACCCAAATTGCATTGCATTGTATGCAAAATATCCCCATTCTATAATGAAAGTAGTTTTTCTTTTGTATTCTTCAACAATCTTGACTTGATGGTATCCTAAAAAACCATCTGTAAATGAGTAGTCTTCCTTCCCCACAACCTGTTCTAGCACCTCGTCAGTAAAGGATGTTGGGAAAGGGTCGTGCACATAGACAGAGTTGAGTCTTTTGTAGACTACATAGACTCTAATATCCTTAGTGTCTTTCTTACTTTGAATGACTATCGGGCTAACCCACTCTGCTTCATCTACCGCAAAAATGAGACTTTCTTCCAACATCTTATCAATCTCCTTCTTGACTTTATCTTTTACTATTGGTTTCGACGGTAAGGTCTATGTCTGACAGGATTGGATCTTGGTTTTAACTCAATCCTCATTTCTCCCATGACTCCTTTGATCCCTTTTAATTCTGAAAAGGTCTTTGGGAACATATCCTCATATTCCCTCAGTAGACTCTGTATTTCCTGATTGGTTTGCTCATCCTAGTAGTCACCCACTATAGCTATCTTGGGTTGTTCTTCGGTCCCTTTATTGAGTCTGTGCAATTTCAATGGGTGGTTGTAGGAACTATCGGTGTGGCTGGGTATGGTGTTTTGGATTTCTCGTTTCCCCTTTGCCTCTTTGATGGCTAAGTTTCTTAGTCCTTCTAATTCATCTAGGCTTTCTGAATCTTTGCTAATCTGATAGCATTCTATAGGATTTTCAGTCAAGTGTAAGTGGAGTTTAGTCTGAATTTCTTGGGTATGCTTGGGACACACTACAAAATTTGGTATTCTATCACTATTGGTTGTAAACAAAAGTCCTTTAATATTTTGTAGGGCTAGCTCAAGCTTAGGGTACTTACTTGAGAATGAGAAGTCTTTGCAAAATTTAGCTGCTAGTGTCTGCCAGTCGTTGGTCTCTCTTCTGGTTTCTTCATGTAGGAACCAAGATTTTGGGATTGAGCCTAGGGAATGGGGAAATACCTGAACCCAGAAGTGAGAGGTTATCTCCGCAGCCTGCCACTATGTCACGCACTGTTCAATGTGTATTCTAGGATCAACTTCTCCACTGAATAGTTGCACAACTTGGAAATCCATCTGTATTTCTGATTCCAGCTGCTCCTTATTCCCGAACCTATATTTGATAGCTTGTGTCACTTCGTCCAAAGTTCTGAGTATGGATTTATGAGTGGCCCACCATCTGGCAGGGTTGTTCTAAAAATCTATATCTAGTACCGAGATTCTTTGATATTCTCTTACATTCTCTTCCATGTTCTACAAAAAATTGTCTAGGTATGAGGTTCCATCATATACTAGGTGTTCTCTAACTTTGGTTCCAACTCATCTGGTCATTCTGATAGTCGTGCATATTCTTGAGAATGTTTCATGCGAGACTTGTTTCCAACCATCAAAAGCCAGTTCTGAATCTTTTTCTGCTGACTGTATGCTTCTCCAGCTTACTGATCCATCAACAGTAGGGTTTATGTAGTCGTTTCTTGTCCCAGCTGTTACGGTGTACAACTGGTCTAGGTATTCTCCTTCCATATTATTATCTGTTGGTTTTGTGTATCTGGGTCCTACATATGCATCCAAAGGTTGAAATATCTTGATTCCCTCAGCTTCAAAAGTCATCGTGTCTTTCTTTAGGTCGATCACTGCATAGTTGTCGTAAGCCCAATCGATGCCAAGTAGCATAGGGTAGGGGTCCTTGTCTCCCATGATCTCAATGACTTCAAAGTCCGCCACTGTTTTTACTCCTGCTACATCGATTTCCACGTTCTCCAATCTTCCTATGCGAAAGATACAGTATTGGTTTTCCATTCTCAACTGAATTGGGGAATATGTCAGTCTCAGTTTTCCTAAGGCTTCCCAAGTCCTTGTAAGTTTTAAACATGGGAAGTAAAGAAATGAATATAGATTCTTAAGAAAGACAAAAATTAATCAATGGCTCATACATAGTGTACACAGAGATTTTATACCAGAAACCCTCAACCAGGAAAACCTTTCTTATATTCTTATGTGCGTAACCAGGGGGGGGGCATACTTGCCCCCCCCTGGGACCCCCTTAGGAAAGTGCTCAGTGCACACGACATAGCACTAGTGGGAGGGATTGTCAGAGGCAGTTTTCGTATCTGACGCGCCCACACACACACATGCAAATAATATAACACATACCCAACATTCTCCCACTTGTTGTTTTCTTTGCATCCAGGGGTCCAGGGGATTATATAGTCAACAATCCAGCGCAACAATGCCCATTGTTACTCTACACCAGGATAACTTTTCTGTGCTCATAGACTTTGTCAATGAATCTGCAACATTCTTCAAAGTGTCAACCTTTTCCAGTAACACCTTCTTTTCCTCAACCATGTCTCTCACAAAGTGATACTGAACATCAATATGCTTTGTCTTCGAATGATAAGATGGGTTC
>ML791586.1:372408-407996 GCA_009831015.1 Picea engelmannii
GTCTTCACATCCATCTGTTCCACTTCAAGATCAAAAGCAACAACAATAGATAAAATAAATCTAATAGAAGTTAACTTAGCAATAGGAGAAAAAATCTCACCAAAGTCAATTCCCTCTACCTGGGAATAACCTTTTGCTACTAATCGAGATTTGTATTTCTCCACTTTACCTTGTGCATTAAACTTCTTCTTGAACAACCACCTACTACCAACCGATTTTCTTCCAGCTGGAAGCTCAACTATATCCCATGCCTCATTCTTATCCAAGGAATCCATTTCTTCAACCATGGCCTTCTTCTAGAGTTTACTATCCTATGAATTCACTGCTTCCTTGACAGTTCTGGGATCATCATCAGTAATAGATAAAGAAAAATTGGAATGAAAATCAGGTGGACTATACGTTTCTGGTTGCCTTCTATCTCCCACTGATCTCCTCAATACTGGGGTATGAGGTTCTTATTCTTCTTCTTCTTCTTCTGCTTCCTCTTCTTCACATGATTCAGTTTTCGCATCATCCAAATCAAGCTCTATTTTCTCAGGTTCATCTTGCGTTGGTGGGAATTCCTATTTGGACACATCTTTTACCTCTCTAAAAACAACATCTTGACTATAAACAATTTTTTTGGTTTCTGGGTTGCAAAGCTTATAACCTTTCACACCATCTTTATAACCAATAAAGATACACTTTTCAGCTTTATTATCTAGCTTACTCCTATTTTCCTTTGGAACATGTACATAAGCATCAAAACCAAACACTCTAAGATGTTGAAGAGAGGGTTTCTTTCCAGACCATACCTCGTGTGGAATTTTATCATCCAACGCTGATGAAGGTGATCAATTGACCAGGTAACATGCTGTACACACTGCCTCTGCCCAGAATTCTTGTCCTAACCCAACACGACTGAGCATGCTCCTTTCTTTTTCCATCAGTGTCTTGTTCATCCTTTCTGCAATTCCATTTTGCTGAGGAGTGTATGGAGTAGTCTTCTGCCTTGCTATACCACACTTCTTACATAATTCTTTGAATTCATTTCCAAAGAATTCTCCACCATTATTTGTTCTCAATACCTTTATTTTCTTCTCTGTTTGATTTTCTACTAGAGCCTTAAACTCTTTAAATTTATCAAATACCTCAGATTTCTTTCTATGAAAATAAATCCATGTGTTCCTTGAAAAATCATCTATGAATGAAACATAATACACAGATTTACCTAGGGATGGAACAAGAACAGGTCCAAACACATCATTGTGTATCAACACTAAGATCCCCTTTGCTCTTGTAGCACCAGATGGGAATCTTACTCGATTCTGTTTACCATATATGAAATGTTCACAGAAATCAAAATCCAAAGTTCAATTAGACATACCTTCAACCATACCTTTACCGTGTAGTGTTCGAAGGCCCTTTTCTCCAATATGCCCCAGTCTTTGATGCCACAACACGGTCTTCTTTTCTGGGACAGTATTGGTCTTGTCTCTTTAATTACTCTGCTCAGGGGAAACATAACTATTACACCCATTAGTATGAGTGCTTCCCACAAACTTGTACAGAGTTCCACAATGAACTCCCCTCATCAACACCATTGCTCCTCGTACCATATTGCAAGTGTTCTTTTCAAATACAGTTTTCACTCCTACATCACCCAACTTGCTTACAGATATTAAGCTCCTGGCTAGTTATGGAATGTGTAGAACCCCAGGGAGAGTTCTAATCCTTCCATCATCTAGCAGAAACTTAACCCTTCCACATCCCAAGATTTTTGCTGTTGAGTCATCTCCTAGGAATACATCACCACCATCATATTTTTCATATTCAGAGAACCACTCCCTATGAGGAGTCATATGGTATGACGCACCTGATTCGATCAACCATACATCATGGTATGCATGTGTACTTGTAGATTCTAGGTAAACATCACCTCCTTCTTTAGTGGAGGTTTTTGCCTCTATGGAAGAGGTACTATCAGATCCCTTTGGTTTTTCAACCTTCTTAGACTTGCAATCTTTCTTATAATGCCCTGTTTTACCACACTTCGAACATTTCCTCAAAGATTTTCCTGGAGACTTAGATCTACCTGTAGATTTAGATCTCCATCCCGAAGGCTTACCAGGGTTCCTGACTTGGGTATGCCCTCTTACAAATAAAGCATCTGTGCTGTGACCATCCATCCTTTTTCACCTCATCTCTTCAGATAACAAGGATGCAACTACATCCTCATACTTCAATGTAGATTGAGTGGTACTACCTATTTCTACAACCAGATTATCCCAAGAGTCTGGAAAAGAACATAACAAAGTAATACACTTATCTTCTTCTGCAATCGTAATATTAACAGATCCAAGTTGACTTACTAGAGTATTAAAGGCATTTAGATGTTCTGTCACAGAATCTCCATCTTCCATCCTAAGATGATACAGCTTCTTTCGAAGAAACAACTTGTTTACCAGGGACTTTGATTGATACAAATTCCCTAACTTATCCGATAGATCCTTGGCTGTAGGTTCTCCTGAGACATTCAACAACACCGAATCTTCCAGGCAGAGTCCAATAGTACTCCTTGCTCTTCTGTCCAACTTGTCCCAATCTTCCTTCGACATACTAGTAGCTGGTGTACTATTAGTTTGTGTACTAGTAGGTTGTGTACCAGTAGCCTGTGTGCTAGTAGACGGTGTACCAGTAGGCTGTGTACTAGGATCCACACCGATCCATTGTTCTTTGTCTACAAGAAGGTCCTCCATCTTGAGCTTCCATAGCTCAAAGTTTTTACCGTTGAACTTCTCTATCTTGATTCTATATGAGCTCACCATTCCTCTTTCTTTACTCGAATCTCCACTGCAAAAGCTCCCACTAAACCCAGGTTTATCATAGACCCAAGATAAACTTGATCTATCAAGACCGAGCCAAACCCTCAACAACAAAGCCGTCCCTCTGAAGCCAAAAACGATCTCCGATACCACATGTAAGTTTTAAACCTGTGAAGTAAAGAAATGCATATAGAATCTTAAGAAAGACATAAATTAATCAATGGATCATACACAGAGTACACAGAGATTTTATACCAGAAACCCTCAACTGGGAAAACCTTTCTTATATTCATTATATCAAATTTCACCATTGACCATAAAATATATACAATGTTTTTAGGTATTCCGTAGATACCAAAACCCTAATCCCTTAATCCAGGATTAATTTACACATCCGCTAAAGATAGCAAAATCCGCTAAAAATAGAAAAAACCGCCCAAAATAGGGATCGTCAGACGTAGTTGTCGTATCTGACTCACCCACATGCACACATGCAAAGAATATAACACATACCCAAAAATCCTCTTGGGCAGAATGTTCACATCCGACCCGAGGTCCAACATGATGTCCTTAATTTCGAAGTCATCTAGCTGGGCTACTATTCAGAATTATTTTTCGGTTCTTACTTTTCTTCGCTGCACTCTCTGAGTAATATTCTCGAGAATATTATCCCTTATCCTTTCTTCTGAGGTTTCTTCATTCCCTAAGACTAGGTACAATGCATTGCACAACTTTTCTATTAGTTGATCATTCCCCAGAATGTCAGAGAAAAACTGAAACCAGTGGTCAACTGTGTTTTGAGGTTGCTCAGGCTATCTTGGTATGACTATAGGGTTTCTGGGTGTAGGGGTTGAAGCAGGGACTTGCGCCATCTTAGGGTAAACATTCGACTGGGGGGGGGGTTCTCTTGTATTTCATGACTAGGAATGTTATGGAATACTTCTATAGCATCTTTAAAGAACAATTTTTTCTTTAGGGGGTCATACCTGTCTCCCTTAGGTGTTTCTTTCTAGATCTCAGGTACAGTATCAGTATCAACTCCTGTCTTTTCTCCTCCTCGAGTAATGATATTAAGGTTGGGAAATTTTCCTTTAGAAATCCTTTTGATCTATGAAATGATAAGGTTAGTTCCTCTTTGTCGTACTCTGTCTTTCCATTTTGCAATTAACTCTGGACAATCTTCAGTTGCGTGTCCATTGGTCCTATAGTGAGAGCACCATGGGCATCTTGGGTGAGGAAAATCTTTAGCCAAGTGACCTTGTTCATCATAGTTATAACATCTACTTGGTCTTCATCCCCCGGTTCTTCCTCCTCTGAAGTCTCCTCTAGCTCCACCTCCTCGACCTCTTCCTGGTCTCTGTAGGTTTTCATTCACCTTGAGTGTTTCTCAGTCGAGCCTGTCCGCCAGTGCGTCCAACACTCTACATTGATTGGTAGTATGCATGGTAGATGTGAAGAACTCTCAGTGTACTGTATTTGGTACTGTCGAATAATTCTGCATGATGGGGCACTGTCTTGGTCCATGACCATGGACTCGACAGATCTCACAATATTCTGTTGTTGGTGTTTCTTGGCCTCCTAGGAAAGCATGATATGGGGTGGGGTGATGGAATGGTGAGTTCGTCGATACTTGCACAACTCCTCCTGTGGGTCCTTCTGGGGCTACCATCAGATTCTGAGTAGGACCCAGTTTCCTCATTCGTAGACATTCGTTCACCAAATGACCTTCTGTATAACATGCTGTGCACCAAACCTGTGCCCGTCTTGGTCTGGGTATCATCAACTCCTGAATATTTTATGTAAGTGTCGATATCTTCCCTTGTAGTTGTGCCAGATTCACATCTACTAGGGGTTGGGTTACTCTTAAACTCCTGGGGTATCCTGCCATGGATTCAATCTTCATCGATTGTTCCAAGGCGTTTGTTAACATGGCTATCTACTGTTGCGTTAGTGGAATCTGAGTCAGAGGCAACAACCCCTGAATGTACCACCCCCTTTGATGTTCTTAATGTATTGGATGTGCCAACCTCCCTATGGCATCTTTAAACTTTTGGTTGTATTCCCAGCCTGATTCGCCTTCCCTTTGTTGGATCTCGCACAACTCAGACAAAGCTTGTTGTTTTGACTGAGGTAGTTTGAATTCTGCTATAAACCTGGTCCGTACTTGGTCAAGTGTGAACACTTGACCTTGCATACCTGACACTACTAGTTCAATGATGTTAATGTACCACTTGAGAGCACGACCTCTCAAGGTAGTCTTGAACTCAACCAACTTATTTGCATCCAGAGTCCCTCTGGATCTCCAGATTGCTTCGCACAAGAACCAGTGCTTCTCAACATATTCATCTCCCTTACCCCAAAATTCTGGGTATCTAGAAATCGTACCTCCTGTATGGCTGGCCACTGATGAACTTGTTGTTCCTATCAATATGAATCCTAACGGTCCTGCTTGCAATTTAACAAGGGATCCAAATATCCTCCCTGTAGTCGCATTCCCTAGTTGTGACTGACTAATTAATTGTACCAGAATAGAATTAGCATGAGAAGGTAGTATCGAACTTACCATTTGTATAGAAGGCACTTGAGGTATGGGTGATTCGGGGTTGGAGACACTGGCTTCGGGGAAATTTTCTTTGATCTGGGGGGTCTCGTTAGCTTCCACTGTGTTAGCAATATTTCTTTTAAGGGGGTTAGAATGCAGAGAATGGGTTAAAAACCCACATGTCCTAAGTTCCGGACGCAAAATGTGCCCGTGGTAAGAAGCAAACGGATCTGGACGACAGGCATCCGCGCGCCCAGATCAACCACGTACATGGAATTTTGGACCCCCCCGCCTTTCTACCTTTAAGCGGAAGGGGGGGGTCTGGAATCCGAGGTGCACCTCTTCAACGGTCAAGATCAAAGTGCCCGGATCAACGACGTGCGAGGTGATTCCAGACCCCCCCCACCTTTCTACCTTTAAGCGGAGGGGGGGGGGGGTCCGAAATCGAGGGCGTATCTCTCCGACGACTAAGATCATAGCGTCTGGATCAACGGTGCTCAGGCGATCCCATCCTTCTCAGCTGCATGGTTTTAAATCAACGTGGGGCCCCCTTCCTTGTCATATCATCTTACCATATGTCCTCCACCTGACCGTGCGATGAGGATTGCTCTCTCTAGCCCCTTCCTCATCCTCCGCCATCTGTCCATCTCCCCGCTTCTGGTCTGTGTGGTCCCGTTCCCATATCGTCATCCATTCATCACCTATTCACCTTTTAATCAACCCACTGGCTGAAGTTAGGATTCCAGACCTCCTTTGTTCCTTACGTACCAGATCTAGTCCCCGAGTTAGAGTGATATCTCCTCGAGTCTTTATCTCCATTTGATCAACCCTTTATAAACAAACCGTGACATTAAACTGATGGGTGTCGGGCTCTGCTCCTGCAAGAAATCCAGGAGTGACTTCCGACACTAACATTTCTGGCGCCGTTGCCGGGGGCGAAGTTGAATATTTTCCCTGGTATTGAACGATAAAGATTAGCTGATTCTGACAGTGCATCAGATATCAAAACTTGAAGATTGCTACTCTGCACCTGGTGACTCCATTGTGATGACTCCACTGGAGCGAACCCGCTGTTTTAATCGTGGCTTCGAGAGGCAGACACACGAGGTCTAATCCACAACTGCCATTAGCACCATTTGAAGCAGACCCAGAGAAGTTTATCAGAAAGGGTAAATCCTCGGGAGACGGTGCTTCTACGGATAAAACAGGTATTTTTGATGATTTTCATGTTTCAGTAGAAACCCCTCCCCCCTCGTTTCGTCCTGTTACATTACCTCCCGTCGTGGTTTCCCGCAGTCTAAATTTTGGGAGTGTTCCTGCTGGTTTTTCTCCTTCTGGCCTGGGATTAGTAGGATAAGTCCTTTTCACTCCTTTCTCACCAGAGGTGGTACCCTGTTTCAAACCTAGTACCTCTGAATTTTCTCCTTCTCAGGGTTTCACGACACCTCCTCCTGTTGTTACTGTTGCTGGAGGAAGAGAGCTTTATGCACCTCCAAATATAACAACCTGTTCTCCGAATTGACCGCATTCCCCCTTCCACTCTGTAAGCTCAACTCCTGTCTCTCCGTTTCAAGTCTCACCACCCTCCATTCCTCCCACACCCGTTGTTCCTATGGCTGGTGATAATCCCCCTCTGAACAAAATGGATGCCATAGTCGCTGCCAGATATGCTCCCTTAATCCTACCCCATCCTATGAATCCTATCCCTGCTGGAGACTACTTGAAATACATGCCCAAGTTCACCGGGGAAGGGGACATAACTGCAGAAGAGCACTTGGCTTCTTTCTATAGTTATGCAGACAATCTAAACATTGAAAATGAAGATGTCTGGATGAGAGTCTTTGTCCAGAGCCTGGATGGCGAGGTGAGGAAATGGTTTAGAGGCTTGGCCCCCGGATCTATTGCTGGAATTGAAGCCCTAGATAGTGTCTTCCTAAGGCAGTGGGGAGATAGGAAGGACTTCATGTATTATATGACAGAGTTTGGGTCTCTGAAGAAAATGGAAGGAGAGTCTGTCTCTGACTTCTCCAAAAGATTCAATAAAATGTATAATAAAATTCCTGTAGAGATAAATCCTTCAGAGGCCTCGGCCCAAATTTCATATGCTGGTGCATTTGACCCTGATTTCTGTCTTTTATTGAGAGAAAGAAGAGCCACTTCCTTAGCTCAAATGCAATACGTGGCCGTAGAAGTGGAATCCAACATATAAGCAGCTGATAGAATGAGGAACAAATCTGACACAGACAGAAGAAAGGGAAGATCCGAAGCCTCGACTTTTGGCCCATTGTTGCCCCACCCTCAAATGGATGAAATGACCAAGATGATGAAGTTTCTATCTGAAGAGATGGAGAGATTGAAGGTGGAAAGGAAACAAATGTACAAGGGCCCTCAGAGCACCGAAAATAAAGGAGGCTTCAGAAGGCCAAATAATATTTTTCCTCCGACTATGCACAGAGAGAGAGGAAGAGAAAGAGAAGACCAGAGAGTTCAGGCCCCTTTTCAGAACCATTTGGTGGCCGATGAGGAAGAGCGAGAAATGGAGGAGATTGATCCTGAAATCCACTACTTAGAAGACACTCCTCCTTTTCCTCATCTCACTCAAACAACTTATGAGGAGTCTCTCATGGATAGTCAGGTGAATGAGTTGAGCAAAGAAGACAAGGCTAGCGACGGTCGAGGCAGGTATAACCTGAGGTCCGACAAAAAGACAAAATCACATGATATTCCTGGGCGGTCCACTAGAACAGAGAAACCTGCTAATGAAGTAGCAGACGCTCACAGAGGTAAGAAGGCTCAACCCCTCTCTCCCATTGTCCATAATCATGTTCCTGAAATAAGAGAAATCCCAAAGCCCATATCTTCTTTCAATTTCGAGCATGAAATTCAAAAGATCAGAATCCTTGTACCCCTCACCGAGCTAATTAAACATGGGGAATTTAAAAGACACTTTTCTGAGCTTTTACAGTCTGATGTCTCATGCCTTCCCACAGACTCCATAAACCTCCAAGATGAAAAGCCGATAGTTGTCGTAGGTCCTATGGTAGAAGATAGAGATGATTCATCCCCTCCCTTCTAAACATCCCTGAACATACACGATAAAGTGTTGCACAACTGCTTGATGGATTCAGGGGCTTCTCACAACCTCATGCCTAAAACTGTCATGGAAGAGTTAAGACTAGAAGTCACCCGAGCCTACCATGACCTCTATTCCTTTGACTCCAGGAGAGTCCAGTGTCTTGGAGTTATTAAAGACCTGGGTGTGACCTTGTTTCAACTGCCCATGAAAAGTGTGGTCATGGATATTGTAGTGGCCGATGTCCCCCCTAAGTTTGGTATGTTGCTATCAAGATCTTGGATAAAGAGACTGGGGGGAACCTTGCAGATGGACCTCACATATGCCACTATCCCAGTGTTTGGAGGAGAGCATAGAAGACTGTATCGGGAAGCCCAAATGGCCTACATAATCAGTGATGAAGCTAACCCCACCAATCATCCCATATTTGCCTTGGACACTGATTTAGGCTCCAATTTACTACAGCTCACCCATGCCCCCGAGCCTCCTCTCCAAATCAAAAAGCAACCCACCGTTTCCCCTGAAGCTCCTCCCTCCATCACCCCAATCTGGAAAATGTTTTTTGATGGAGCCTGTTCCCGAGAAGGCGCTGGAGCTGGGGTGGTTTTTGTGTCACCTGCTCAGGAGACCATTTCCCTGTCATACAAGATGGAGTTCGAAACCACCAATAATGTGGCAGAGTATGAAGCTCTTATATTAGGATTAAGAGCCACAAGGGAAATGGGAATTAAAGAGGTAGCATTGTTCGGAGATGCCGAGTTGGTAGTCCAATAGATCAGGAGCACTTATCAGGCCAAGCATCCTCGACTCAAGAATTACAGAAATGAGGTATGGGACCTAATTGACAGTTTGTTCTCAGCATTTAACATCTCTTTCATATCGAGAGAAGAAAACACAGTGGCAGATTCCTTGGCTACATCATCAAGCATTTTTAAAGTACCCTTGCCGCCCAAGCTTAGGTATGATGTAGAAGTTAAATACAGGCCCTCCATACCTGACAATGTCAAGCATTGGAAGGTGTTTGAGGATGATCTTGAGATCAAGAAATTATTGGAGACTATCGAAGAGTTTTCAGAGCTGCATATCGATCAAAATTCCACCTCTGAAGAGAGGTTGGATGGGGGTGAGTTGTTGAGTAAAATAACAAAGCATGACATTATTCAATTTCCTAGCAACCACATTCAGAGGGGACTGGTCCCATTGGAAAGATTGTTTGATGGGAATGATGTGGCAATAAAGGGGATAGTTTCAGGTGATGATGCTGACACAACTGAGTGCAACATTGGCACACCAGAGGAGCCTAAGTTCATCAAGCTGTCAAAGAGTTTGACCAAGGAGAAGAGGGTTGAATATATGGAGTTGCTGAAAGAGTTTGCTGATGTGTTTGCATGGACCTACGAAGACCTCAAGACATATGACACATCAGTCATTGAGCACAAGATCCCACTGAAAGAAGAGGCTAAGCCATTCAAGCAGAAGATGAGACAGATAAACCCCATGTTGCTACCTGTCATGGAGAAAGATGTGAATAAACTGCTGGATGCCCAAATCATTGTCCCCCTGAGATATTCCGATTGGGTGGCCAATCTGGTTTCGGTAAGAAAGAAAAGTGGGGAAATCAGACTCTGCGTTGATTTCAGGAACCTGAACAGGAGCTCGAGGAAGGATAATTATGCCCTGCCCAACATGGAATGGAACATATATTGCAGAAGGTCACTGGTGCATCTAGAATGTCCATGATTGACGGTTTCTTTGGCTACAATCAGATATCAGTTATGCCTGAGGACAGAGAAAAGACGACCTTCACCACTCCTTGGGGCACATTCATGTATGCCAAAATGCCTTTCGGACTCATGAATGCAGGAGAAACATTTCAGCGAGCCATGGACATAGCCTTCATCGGGGAAAAGGACCAGTTTGTGGTAATTTATCTGTATGACATCACGGTCTTCTCCAGGACGGACAAGGAGCACTGCTGCCACCTGAGGAAAGTTTTCCTGAAGTGTCGGAGGTTTGGCCTATCCCTGAACCCTAAGAAGTCTTTATTTTCTATGAAGGAGGGGAAGCTTTTAGGCCATATAGTGTCAGTAGAGGGAGTAAGGATTGACCCTAGCAGGGTAGAGGCACTCCAGACCCTGTCACTTTCCAGATCTAAGAAGGAAGTGCAGGCCTTTTTGGGGAAGATAAATTTTTTGAGGAGATTTGTCTCAAATCTTGCTGAGTTGGTGAAACACATCAAAACCATGCTCAGGAAGGGAAATGAAGTGAAATGGACTGCTGAACCCAGGCAATCTTTCATCCAAATAAAGAAGGCATTGACTGAGGCACCTGTGCTAATCAGTCCTGACTATTCTAAATATTTCCTAATTTTTTCTTTTGCTTCTTTTGATACAGTAGTAGCAGTCTTGTTGCAGAAAAATGATCAAGGGAGAGAGCAACCGATTTCCTTCTACAGCAAGGCATTGAGAGATGCTGAACTCCGATACGAGATCATGGAGAAGCAGGCCTATGCCCTAGTGAAAGCCCTCAAATCTTTCAGAGTCTATGTACTTCATTCGAGGATCACTGCATATGTTCCTTCGGCCTCTGTGAAGGACATCCTCATACAGCCAGACATAGATGGGAGAAGGGGTAAATGGATCGCCAAGATCCTAGAATTTGACCTGGAGATTAAGCCCACCAAGTTGATAAAGGGGCAAGGTTTGGCCAAGCTGCTGGCTGAATCCAATTGCAAAGCTTTGGAAATTAACTTCATCAATGAGTAAGCTGAGTCATCCGACAAGAATTCTCAGACCACCCTACCACTAGCAACATGTCCCTGGTACAAGGATATCTTGTATTTTCTGCAAGAATTAAAGCCCCCTGATGGATTGGAAAAAAGTAAGGCCATAGCTTTAAAGCTCAAAGCGGTCAGATATTGCCTCGTTGACCAAGCCTTGTATTGGAAAGACCCTCTGGGGGTATTACTAAGGTGTCTGGACCTGTAGCAAGCCCAGAAGGTGATGTTCAATTTCCATAGCGGTCTCTGTGGAGGTCATCATTTTTGGAAGACCACAGCCCACAAGATCCTTCGGGCTGGGTATTACTGGCCCACCTTATTTCCTGATGTCTGCAGAGAGATCAGAGCTTGCATCAAATGTCAGAAGTTCTCCGGGAAGAAACAAATCAAGTCTCTGCCATTAAAACCTATAGTAGTTTCAGCACCCTTTCAACAGTGGGGATTGGACTTCATTGAGAAATTCATCCTCCCTCAAGTGGCCAGCACAGATGGATTCTGACTGCGATCGACTATTTCACCAAATGGATAGAAGCTGTCCATACTGGAAGCACTTCTCACAAAGTGATCATCAGCTTCTTGGAAGATATTATAGCCGGATTTGGTTGCCCCAGCAGAATTGTCACTGATAATGCCTCCCCCTTTCGGTCTGAGCCTCTGGTCAAGTTCTGTGAACAATTTGAGATTTCACTGATTCACTCTACTCCCTACTATCCTCAAGGAAACGGACTGGCAGAGTCCTCCAATAAAAGTCTGATCAAGCTCATCAAGAAGCTACTAGAGGACAATAAAAGGGCTTGGGACTCAAAGCTCAAATTTTCTTTTTGGGCTGATCAGGTGACAACAAAGAAATCCCTGGGCATCTCACCTTTCCAACTTGTTTACAGAATAGAGGTCGTTTTCCCCACTCAACTCGCCTTATCTGTGGCGAATTTCCTCCAAGACTTTGAAGGAGAACCTAACCATGTGGTCAGAAGGATTCATCATATGGTGGAGGTGCAACATATCAGAGAACAGGTCATGGATAGGGCCTATAATCACCAACAGAAGATCAAGCAGGCCTTTGACAAGAAGAGGAAAAAGAAAGAATTCGAGCAGGGTGATCTAGTACTCAAATGGGAAGCACCCAAGCAAGACAGGGGCAAGCACAGTAATTTTGACGCCCTCTGGTTCGGGCCTTTCAAGATTCTTGAAGTATTTTCAAACAACACTTACAGGTTGCAGGATCTGGAAGGCAAAGAAGTTTCTAGTAGCCCAGTAAATGGGCATTTCTTGAAATTTTTTTTTTTGTGAGCCACAGTCGTCTCTTTTGCCTTGTAAATATTGTTTTTGTTTTTGTTTTTAGTTTATTAAATGACTCCATAGCCCAACAACAAGGCACTGAATCTGTAAAAGTGTTCTTAGAGCATCACAGGGACGACTCTATCCCCCATGGAGCCAAAATGTTAGCGATATTTCTTGTAAGGGGGTTAGAATGCAGAGAATGGGTTAAAAACCCACTTGTCCTAAGTTCCGGACGCAAAATGTGCCCGTGGTAAGCAACAAACGGATCTGGATGGCAGGCATCCGCACACCCAGATCAACGACGTACATGGAATTCCGGACCCCCCCGCCTTTCTACCTTTAAGCGGAAGGGGGGGGTCCGGAATCCGGGGTGCACCTCTTCAACGGTCAAGATCAAAGTGCCCGGATCAACGGTGCGCGAGGTGATTCTGGACCCCCCCCGCCTTTCTACCTTTAAGCGGAGGGGGGGGGGTTCGGAATTGGGGGCGTATCTCTCCGACGGATAAGATCATAGCGCCAGGATCAATGGTGCTCAAGCGATCCCATCCTTCTCAGCTTCACGGTTTTAAATCAATGTGGGGCCCCCTTCCTTGTCGTATCATCTTGCCATCTGTCCTCCACCTGACCGTGCGATGAGGATCGCTCTCTCTAGCCCCTTCCTCATCCTCTTCCATCTATCCATCTCCCCGCTTCTGGTCTGTGTGGTCCCATTCCCATCTCGTCATCCATTCATCACCTGCCATGTGTCCCACGCCAACCTCCTACTAAAATGTGCCCATCATATCTAAATCTCCTGCCCTCTTCATTTATTTCCTCCCGCCATGCGTCTTCTCCTGTAACCTCCCTCACACCTCTTCACCTCTCATTTCCACCCTCGTAGTCTCGGCATCGACAATCCCATTATGTTCCCCCCAGCCTTCACGATGGCCTCCATGTCTATTCATCAGGCTGTTCGAGCTAATCCAGGTGGCAGCGTAGGAGGCCCTCCACATCCCAAAAGCGCTGAGTTGGCCGGGTCGTCCTCAATCCCCATAAAGCAGTTATTGAGGTAGTTGGTGGTGGTTAGACATCGCCTTCGCCATAATGGGAATGCCCGACAATGAATTAAAGGCACGTCGATTCGCCTATGAAACTGTCAGGAGTTCGATTGCGTCTGCCATAAGTTGCATGATCATTCAGAGACTGCAGATGTTGACTGTCAGAAGCCATGCAGACGCAAAGATTTCAATGCAATGTCTCAATTCTGTTGTTGTTGTTGTTCTGAGTTTATGAAGGCGTTTTCGCCATTTTTGTATCTATCGATGGTTGAGCAGAGCTCCCAGTTGTAAATCTTTAATGAAGCACTGATACTCTGGTTATGTATGGACTTTTGAGACTTCTTGTCTTATGAATGCCAGTTTCTTTCATGTCTTTGTTTACACCGTGTTAGAACAACTCGGAATTGGAGGTTCCAGTCGATCTGTAGCTATTATAGGATGATGAAGGTTGGATCACTATAACATTTACGTTGTTTCTAATCAGTTCTTGTGATTTTCCCAGCGCTGAGTGACTTGGAATTAGAGGATCCAGTCAAGTCCCCTTTCAGTTTCTTGAGACCCTGAACCAAGAGGATCTTGCATTCAGAGCCTTTCTTCTGCAAACTGCTGTAAGCCTGTTTCCCAAAGCCGTTTGTTCACCTTTCTTACCAAGTCTTCCACCTATTCACCTTTTAATCAACCCACTGGCTGAAGTTAGGATTCCAGACCTCCTTTGTTCCTTACATACCAGATCCAGTCCCCGAGTTAGAGTGATATCTCCTCGAGTCTTTATCTCCATTTGATCAACCCTTTATAAACAAACCGTGACATTAAACTGATGGGTGTCAGGCTCTGATCCTGCAAGCAATCCAGGAGTGACTTCCAATGCTAACACACTGGGACAATCTCTTAGGCCAGATTCCCGATATCTCCTGTTATCGGGGTTGAATCTTCTCTTTCTCTTCCAATATTCATGCCGGCTTCCTCCTCTCTTTCCTCTCTTATTTCTCCTTCTTGTCCCGTTTCCTGGGGGATACTTTTTCTCCCTGCTTCTCTCTCGTTCAATCTTTGACTGGCCAGTCGTTGTTGTCTTCTCATCTTCTATAGTTCTTCCATCTGTCTTTCCTCTACTTCTCCTGCTCTGCCTTATTTCCTCAATTTTCGGACTATCTTACGACTTTCTTGACCTTGGTGCACCACCACTTATCAACTATGGTGGCTCTCTTCAAGGCTCTCTCATCTCTCGAGTCCCTTCCTTGCTATTTCCACCCCATTTTTCAAAGAACCCTTCCTCTCTCTCATGCCATGACTCTCACCCCATCTCGCCCTACCCCAAGCGAGGGTGTTTACACTGCCATCTCAGTCGGGAACATAATCAAAATCCCTTCCTCCATCAAGAAAACCTTAATCCATAGGGGAATTTCTCTCAACAGTCTTCCCCTTGCGCCTTTCTTGAAAATTTCCTCTGCCCATGAGAAGGACTGGTGGTTCTCAGCTGCAAATTCAATTATGTATCCCTCTAGCATGGTGCTAACCCAAATATCCATAGCTCGTGTAACTGGGAAATCCAATCTCTGGAGTGCTGCTAACTTTTTAGTATCCCATGCACAAATATTCTTGGTTCGTCCCTGGAACTCTGGAGTTTCTTGGAGCCTCTTTATCCAGTGAAAACATTCTTCCAGGAATTTAACCCAGAAAATCTCATACTGGTCGCTCGATCTTTCGGAGTAAAATATTGCTTCACGAGTGTTTTCCACTAATTTTCTCCTTAGTTCTGCTTCTTTCCTTATAAAGGCATCATAACTCCTTTCCCACCATTGACCAATACCAGATCTATGGATCAACGACAACATTCTATCTACAGGTTCCCTTTTAACATGGGTCCCGACAACGAAACCATTTTGTTGGTGCGAATTTGATCAGACCAGGGTCCTTCTGAGGTTACCAACAAAAGGTACTGTGTAGACTAGAGTGCTGACATTTTCATCTCCTCCGAAGAGAAGAAGTCTCATCCAAAGCGTTGCTGAGACAGATAGATAGGGAAGGGTAGGAAGAAGGCTAAAGAGGATCCTATATTATTATTTTTTAATAAAATATTGACCATTTACAATTGACTAACATGGTCATGCATGTGGATTTTGACCATTGACCATCATGGTCATAACAATAAACTTTTACAACTTTTCTCTTATATTCTGTCTTTAACACTAAACTTTTACAACTTTTCTCTTATATTCTGTCTTTAACACTAAACTTTTACAACTTTTCTCCTATATTTGGTACGACAACTTTTACAACTTTTCTCTTATATTCTGTCAAATTTTATCATTAATTTTAAGCGTGAAGAGGTACGACAACACCGACCTAAACATTGAAGGTGATAATCATCAACACATGTTCCGTCATTTCTACTTTCCTTGCTGACCATCACGTCAAGACACCACTGCACTCAATACGACGTATTGTAAACATTTGACGTTTTTATTTTTGTTAATATATGATTTTTTAAGAAATTTTGTTTAAAAATCTAAAAAAAACCTTGAATAATTATTAACACAACCACATTATAAAGGTGGTTGATAATTTATCTAGTAACTCACAGTGTACTCAACTATTATGTCAATTGATAATACTAACCTAAATCAAGGCTAACAACCAGCCATGCGTAGCCATTGAAGAACAATAATAGGGTTGTGAATATATAACTAAAAATTAAAATAATAGGGTTGTGAATATATATATTGACCCAAAAATTAAAATATTAACCCAGAGTGGTATGAAAAAAATGAAACACAATTGTAACTACCTAATGCTACATATTGACGTTTCCCTTTATATTTACAGGATGGAGGATACTACTTATATTTTTGTTTTTATCTGTTATAAGCAGGCCACCCTCCAACTATTGATATTTTCATTTTTCTATGTGTGCTACGCATAACACCCTCCAATTGCAACCGATTTTCAAGCGATCCATCACGAATGTTTAGCAAGATGAGTCTGCTCTTGAAAACAACATATCGCACTTTGGTATGGAGCATGGATTAGTCTGCTAG
This sequence comes from Picea engelmannii, assembly GCA_009831015.1. NCBI lineage: Eukaryota > Viridiplantae > Streptophyta > Pinopsida > Pinales > Pinaceae > Picea > Picea engelmannii. The sequence continues at coordinate 388,960 of ML791586.1, forward strand.
AAATATGGTTTCCTTGAGTTCTTGTAGCTTTCCAAGTCTCTACGCCACTAATTCCTCTTCTGTCATACGTGTGACTTGTGCAATATACAAGCTTGGAGTGATGAACACTGTAGGCACCACTACCTCTCTTCCATAAACTAGCTAGAATGGTGAGTATCTGTGGAGTTTATTTGTGGTTGTCCTATAGGCCCATAGTATCGCTGGAACTCTATCAACCCAGTCCTCTCAGTTTGCACAAAAAACCTTTGTTAGTCCCCTTTCTAAGTTTTTGTTGAAGGCTTCAACTGTTCCTTTGGCCTGTGGGTGGTATGGACTTCTCTTGTGATGTTGAATTATAAATTCTGCTGTAAGTGTTGTTATAGTGTCTCTAATGAAATGAGCTCCCTGATTGCTAGTTAGGCTCTTGGGACATCTGAACTGAGTAATGATGTTTTCAAAAATGAACCTAGCAGTAGTACCTGTTGAACAGTCTTGTATCGCTGCTACTTCTTCCCAATGCGTAAGGTAGTTAGTTGCGGTAATGATGTATCTAGCCTTTGAATGTTTGGCTGTGGGGTTGATTGGTTCGATGAAGTCAACTTCCCATTTCTCAAATGACCATAGAGTTGTAACTAGTTATAATGGTAGTTCATCTCGGCATGATGGCTTGAATACTCGTTGTCAAACATCACACGATCTAGCATATGCTTTTTCATCCTTGAAAATTGTTTCCCATCAAAGTCCTTCAGGTAGAACTTTCTGTGACGTGGCCTTTCCTCTGACGTGGCCTCTTGCAATTCCACTATGGCATTTCCAGAGTATATCCTGCCTTTTGTGATCCAAGACACATCGTCTGAGAATGTTTTCTAGTCCTAGTTTGTACAACTGTTCGACGATTAGCCGGTAATCTGCTTCGCTAACGACCATATGACGTTTTTCGGTTGTGGAATATGTTTCAGGACAGGCCCCTGTACTAAGAAAGATTGCTATGTCCTCTAGATATTCCGATATGGCATCGATCCTGAACAAATATGCATCTGGAAGCTGGTCATCCACTGCTCTGCCACTTTCTCCTGACTCTAGTCTGGATAGATGGTCGGGTCCAACATTGCATCGTCCCAGCTTGATGATGACTTCAAAGGAAATATCTTGAAATAAAAACAACCATCTACAATCTCTCCCTTCTAACATAGGTTTGTTAACTAGGTATTTCAATGCGGAATGATCAGTAAAGAATTTGAAATGAGACAATAACATATAGTGTCTGAATTTCTGTAAAGTGTAGAACATTTCTAAGCCTTCTCATTCTGTTGTTGTATATTTGCGCTATGCTTGCGACAACTTCCAACTCACAAAATAGATGGGGTGATCCATATCTCCATCTCCAGGTTGATTTAAGATAGCTCCTAAGGCAATTCCTGAAGCATCTACATGGACATGAAATTCCTTCTCCCAATTTGGGAATATCAAAATCAGTGTTGTAATGAGATTTTCCTTAAGTGTCTCAAATGATTTATCACATTCGAGAGTTCATTGGAACATTTCATCTTTTTTTCAGGAGGTTTTCCAAAGGTGCAGTAATGTTGGCGTATCTTCGAATGAACCTGTTATAGTAACCTGTGTGTCCTAGTGTGGAGTGCAACTGTTTATCACTTGTAAGCGGTGTCATATTCACAATGACCACAAATTTAGCTGGGTCTACCAATACTCCTTCTCGACAGACTATGTGGCCCAATAGATTTCCATGTGGCACGCAAAAGATACACTTTTTGAGATTTAATGAGATTTTCAATTCTCTGCATCTGTCAAACACCAGCCTTAACAATACTACATGTTCCTTAAGCGGGCTATATATTATCCAATCATCCATATAAACTTCTATAAATTTGTGAATGAACTCTCTAAAGGTTGCTATCACAATCCTGGATAAAATTGCAGGGGCGTTTTTTAACCCAAATGGCATTGCATTGTATGCAAAAGATCCCCAATCTGTAATGAAAGTAGTTTTTATTTTGTATTCTTCATAAATCTTGACTTGATGGTATCCTGAAAAACCATCCGTAAATGAGTATTCGTCCTTCCCCACAACCTATTCTAGCACCTCGTCAGTAAAGGGTGTTGGGAAAGGGTCGTGCACACAGATAGAGTTGAAGCTTCTGTAGTCTACACAGACTCTAATATCCTTAGTGTCTTTCTTACTTTGAATGACTATCGGGCTAACCCACTCTGCTTCATCTACCGCAAAAATGAGACTTTCTTCCAACATCTTATCAATCTCCTTCTTGACTTTCTCTTTTACTCTTGGGTTAAGACGGTAAGGTCTATGTCTGACAGGATTGGATCCTGGTTTTAACTCAATCTTCATTTCTCCCATGACTCCTTTGATCCCTTTTAATTTTGAAAAGGTATTTGGGAACAAATCCTCATATTCCCTTAGTAAACTCTGTATTTCCTGACTGGTTTGCTCATCCCAGTAGTCACCCACCATAGCTATCTTGGGTTTTTCTTCGGTCCCTAAATTGAGTCTGCACAATTTCAATGGGTGGTTGTAGGAACTATCGGTCTGGCCGGATATGGTGTTTTGGATTTCTCGGTTCCCCTCTGCCTCTTTGATGGCTAGGTTTCTTAGTCCTTTTAATTCATATAGGCTTTTTGAATCTTTGCTAATCGTATAGCATTCTATAGGCTTTTCAGTCAAGGGTAAGTGGATTTTAGTCTGAATTTCTTGGGTATGCTTGGGACACACTACAAAATTTGGTATTCTATCACTATTGGTTGTAAAAAAAATTCCTTTAATATTTTGTAGGGATAGCTCAAGCTTAGGGTACTTACTTGAGAATGAGAAGTCTTTGCAAAATTTAGTTGCTAGTGTCTGCCAGTTGTTGGTCTCTCTTCTGATTTCTTCATGTAGGAACCAAGCTTTCAGGATTGGGCCTAGGGAATGGGGAAATACCTGAACCCAGAAGTGAGAGGGTATCTCCGCAGCCTGCCACTGTGTCACGCACTATTCAATGTGTATTCTAGGATTAGCTTCTCCACTGAATAGTTGTGCAAATTGGAAATCCATTTGTATTTCTGATTCCATCTGCTCCTTATTCCCAAACTTGTATTTGATAGCTTGCATCACTTCGTCCCAAGTTCTGAGCATGGATTTATGAGTGGCCCACCATCTGGCGGGGTTGTGCTGAAAAGATATATCTACTACCGATATTCTTTGATATTCTCTTACATTCTCTTCTATGTTCTGCAAAAAGTTATCTAGGTCTGAGGTGCCATCGTATACTGGGTGTTCTCTAACTTCAGTTCCAACCCATCTGGTGATTCTGACATTCACGCATATTCTTGAGCATGTTTCGTGCGAGACTTGTTGCCAACCATCAAAAGCCAGTTCTGAATCTTCGTATACTGACTGTATGCTTCTACAACTTACTGATCCATAAACAATAGGGTTTATATAGTCATTTATTTTCCCAGCTGTTATGATGTACAACTAGTCTAGTTATTCTCCTTCCATATTATTATCTGTTGGTTCTGTGTATCTGGGTCCTACATATGTATCCAAAGGTTGAACTACCTTGATTCCCTCAGCTTCAAAAGGCATGGTGTATTTATTTAGGTTGATCACTGCATAGTTGTCGTAAACCCAATCGATGCCAAGTAGCATGGGGTAGGGGTCCTTGTCTCCCATGATCTCAATGACTTCAAAGTCCGCCACTATTTTTACTCCTGGTACATCGATTTCCACGTTCTCCAGTCTTCCTATGGGAAAGATACAGTAATTGTTTTACATTCTCATCTGGATTGGGGAATATGTCAGTCTTGAATTTCCTAAGGCTTCCCAAGTCCTCTTGGGAAGAATGTTCACATCTGACCCAAGGTCCAACATGACATCCTCAATTTCGAAGTCATCTAACTGGGCTACTAGTCGGAATTCTTTTCCGGTTCTTACTTTTCTTCGCTGCACTCTCTAAGTACACTTCTCAAGAAGATTATCCCTTATCCTTTCTTCTGAGGTTTCTTCATTCCCTAAGACTAGGTACAGTGCATTGCACAACTTTTCTGTTAGTTGATCATTCCCCAGAATGTCAGAGAATAGATGAAACCAGTGGTCAACTGTGTTTTGAGGTTGCTCAGGCTGTCTTGGTATGACTATACGGTTTTTGGGTGCACGGGGTGAAGCAAGAACTTGCGACATATTAGGGTAAACATTCGACTGGGGGGGGGTTCTCTTGTATTTCATGACTAGGAATGTTATGGAATACTTCTATAGCATCTTTAAAGAACAATTTTTTCGTTAGGGGGTCATACCTGTCTCTCTTAGGTGTTGCTTTCTGGATCCGAGGTATAGTATCAGTATCAACTCCTGTCTTTGTTCCTCCTTGAGTAACGATATTAAGGATGGGAAATTTTCCTTTAGAAATCATTTTAATATCTGAACTGATAAGGTTAGTTCGTCTTTGTCATACTCTGTCTTCCCATTTTGCAATTAACTCTGGACATTCTTCAGTCACGTGTCCATTGGTCCCGCAGTGAGAGCACCATGGGCATCTTGGGTGCGGACAATATTTATCCAAGTGACCTTGTTCATCACAGTTATAACATCTACTTGGTCTTTGTCCCCCAATTTTTCCTCCTCTGAAGTCTCCTCCAACTGCAGCTCCTCGAACTCTTCCTAGTTTCTGCACGTTTTCAATCACCCTGAATGTTGTTCGGTCGAGCCTGTCTGCCAGTCCGTCCAACACTCTACATTGATTGGTAGATGCAATTAACTTGTAGTGTACTATATTTGGTACTGTTGAATAATTCTACATGATGGGGCACTGTCTTGGTCCATGCCCTTGGATTTGGCAAATCTCACAATATTTTGTTGTTGGTGCTGCTTGGCCTCCTGGGAAAGCATGATATGGGGTGGGGTGATGGAATGGTGAGTTCATTGATACTTGCACAACTCCTCATGTGGGTCCTGCTGGGGTTACCATCAGATTCTGAGGAGGACCCAATCCCCTCATTCGCGGACATTCATTCGCCAAATGACCTTTTTTATAGCATCCTGTGCACCAAACTTGTGGTCGTCCTGGTTTGGGTATCGTCAACTCCTAAATATTTTCTGTAAGTGTAGATATTTTCCCTTGTAGTTGAGCCAGATTCAAATCTATTGGGGGTTGGGTTACTCTTAAAATCTTGAGGTATCCTGCCATGGATTCAATCTTCATCGATTTTTCCAAGGCATCTGTTAACGTGGCTATCCATTGTTGCGTAAGTGGAATCCGAGTCAGAGGCAACAACCCCTAAATGTACCACTCCCTTTGATGTTCTTCGTGTATTGGATGTTCCAACCTCCCTATGGAATATTTAAACTTTTGGTTGTACTCCCAGGCTGATTTTCCTTCCCTTTGTTGGATCTTGTGCAACTCAGATAGAGCCCTTTGTTGGTAGTTTGAATTCTGCTATAAGCATGGTCCATACTTGGTCAAGTGTGAATGATTGACCTTGCATCCCTAGCACTCCTGGTTCAATGATCTTAATGTACCACTTGAGAGTGCGGCCTCTCAAGGTAGTCTAGAAATCAACCAACTTATTTTCATCCAGAGTCCCTTCGTATCTCCATATTGCTTTGCACAGGAACCAGTGCTCCTCAACGTCTTTATCTCCCTTACCCCAAAATTATGGGTTTCTAGCAATCGAACCTCCTTTATGACTGGCCAGTGATGAACTTGTTGTTCCTATCAATATGAATCCTAATGGTCTTGCTTGCGATTTACCAAGGGATCCCAATATCCCCCCTGTAGTCGCATTTCTTGGTTGTGACTGACTAATTAATTGTATTGGAACATAATTAGCATGAGAAGGTAGTATCGAACTTACCATTTGTATAGAAGTCACTTGGGGTACGGGTGATTTAGGGCTGGCACCACTGGCTTCGGGGAAATTTTCTTTGATCTAGGAGGTCTCGTTAGCTTCCACTGGGATGATCTCTTCGGCCAGATTCCTGATCTCTCCTGTTATCGAGGCTGAATCTTTTCTTTCTCCTCCAATATTCATGCCGGCTTCCTCCTCTCTTTCCTTTGTGATTTCTCCTTCTTGTCCCGTTTCCTGGGGGCTACTTTCTCTCCCTTCTTCTCTCTCGTTCAATCTTTGACTGGCCAGTCGTTGTTGTCTTCTCATCTTCTACAGTTCTTCCATCTGTCTTTCCTCTGCTTCTCCCGCTCCGACTTATTTCCTCAACTTTTTAGACTGTCTTACGGCTTTCTTGACCTTGTTGCGCCACCACTCATCAACTATGGCGACTCTCTTCAAGGCTCTCTCATCTCTCAAGTCCATTTCTTTCTATTTCCACCCCATTTGTCAAATAACCCTTCCTCTCGCTCATGCCATGACTCTCACCCCATATTGCCCTACCCCAAGCGAGGGTGTTTACACTGCCATTTCGGTTGGGAACATAATCAACATCCCTTCCTCCATCAAGAAAACCTTAATCCAAAGGGGAATTTCTCTCAACAGTCTTCCCCTTGCACCTTTATTGAAAATTTCCTCTTCTCGTGAGAAGGACTGGTGGTTCTCAGTCGTAAATTCAATTATGTATCCCTCTAGCATGGTGCTAACCAAAAAATCCATAGCTCGTGTAACTGGGCAATCCAACCTCTAGAGTGCTACTAAATTTTCAGTATCCCATGCGCAAATATTCTTGGTTCGTCCCTAGAAATCTAGAGCTTCTTGGACCCTCTTTATCCAGTGAAAAAATTCTACTGGGAATTTAACCTAGAAAATCTCATACTGGTCGCTCGATCTTTCTGAGTAAAAGATTGCTTTGCAAGTGTTTTCCACTGATTTTCTCCTTAGTTCTTCTTCTTCCTTATAAAGGCATCATATCTCCTTTCCCACCATTGACCAATACCAGATCTATGGATCAGCGACAACATTCTCCCTACAGGTTCCCTTTTAACACGAGTCCCGACAACGGAACCATTTTGTTGGCACAAATTTGATCAGACCAGGGACCTTCTGAGGTTACCAACAAAAGGTACCATTTAGTCTAGAGCACTGGAATTTTCATCTCCTCTGAAGATAAGAAGTCTCACTCGAAGCGTTGCTGAGACAGATAGATAGGGAAGGGTAGGAAGAAGGCTAAAGAGGATCCATAGAGCATTCAGAACTCATTCTTGTTCTTGCACAAGAGTCATTATCATATCAGAACCATCTAAATGCAGTAATTGAACCTACTTATGTTGCGAGAAACAATTAAACAAGAACCATCGAATATAACTCATAAACCGTAAATAAATCTTGTAATGCATAAGTAAACATACAAAGACATATCATATTTTGAAATTTAGTCTTGCTTCCTATTATATCCAGGATATTTCCTTCATTACAGACTCAGAGTTACAAGAAAGACTCAGTACAGACTCTCGGTTCTAAACTCATATCTCAGAGCTCCAACTCTCCAACTGACAGTTCTAAGTCATTGCAGACTCATCCTTTTCTTCTCTCGACCTACAACAAGAACCAACACTGATCCCAAAACTTGGGCGACTCTAGTCAACAGGACTCAACTTGACCCTATTCAACCAATGATGAACGAGGTATCAACTAATGAGTGATTTTGTCAATGAACGAACCAACCCAACTCTTTTACAATTATATTCATCCCTATATATAGTTGGGTTATGTCTTCCTTCTTGGCTTGTGCACTTTCTTGTTTTGTTTCAACCATTTTTTGCCTGGCTGGCATTGCGCTGACTTCCACAACTTCTTTTTTTTACTCTTTCTCCCAACCTCTGATGAAGTTTGCACAACTTGTGCTAGGCAAAACTTGCGCAATTGTTTCCCAAAAATGAAGGGCCCAACACATTTTTCAATATTTTATTCTTCCCAACCTTTTGGTTTCTCATTGTTGGTTCAAGTAAAAAGGAGCAATAGAGAGTAGATATTCCCCAAGAGCAGTGGTGTTATATAAAGACACTATTACACTGAAGCACAAGGAGCATGCTCCATAAGAGCACAATTGATCTTCACAATCTCACCCGATGATATAATGATCCAAATGACCATCTATTAATAATTTTGGACATGGGACAAACTAACAACCACATGATTGCTTTGGTTATAAATGTCCATGAAAAGTGGATCTAGAATCCAAAGTAGACACCATTAATGCATATTTAGTCGATTGTCGGACCAAAGAACGATCAACTCCATCAATATGACAAGGTGAGGTTTACCAAGGAACTCAAGGTTCCAACACCCTCTAGTAAACTGAGCTTGGAGGAAAAACATAGCACATATTTCCCCCCCTTAATTTGTTCTGACTACAAAGGCTAATCAACCATGGTACGACAACACTCTTAGAAGAAGTATGGAATAATGTCACCATCAAACTAATTAAGTGTAGGTAATGAAACAAAATATAGCTATTCAATCCATCAACCAAATTTCCAAAACTATTGTCCAAAAAACATAGTCTTAGCCGTTTCGATGACTAGAATACAAGACAACACAATCCAGTCGACACTGATCAACGATCTTCCTCTCACAAATTTTCTGCAATCGTTTACCCATCATCGATAAAGGGTGAGAATCAATTTAAACATATGTACCAAACTTGCAAACGTAAAAAAAAGGGGAAATGGGTCGACCTCAAAGAGAAAGTCAGTCTTCTTAAAAAAGAAAGGGCATTAACAATAATCTATAGAAAATGAAAGTGTTGTCTTAAGTGCATCACATCCAACCAAGCATCAAGAAAAAATGCTACTGTAAGTCAAAGAAAACAATAGGAAAATTTACCACCAATCGAATTATACTAATTCGATCATCTAGTACTTGACTTGAAATAAATAATTGGCCTACAAATATCTCATAGCACAGATCAATATTTGGATGCACAAGTATATGCACAATGTTTTCACCATGGCCTTAATACACAATCAATATGCTTCAATAGATCTCTAGTCGATTAATCAAATTTCTCAACCATTCCATATGCCAATACACTTGTGCAGTAATGGATCGACTGAATAGGTAAGTAAAATTAGTGCTCAACCATCTATCGATTAGACCCAAGTCTAGTCTGCAATAAAATGACAAGTTGACTACATAAGTCGAGCATATCTCTAGTTGATGTAAAAGAGGCAGGTGTATTCGAGTAAACTTTCAATTGAGTCAAGCAAGAAAAAAACCTAGAAGTCGAGGGGAACCATGAAATCATCAGACAACAAGGATTTAGTTGAACCACTACTGCAAGACACACACTTGGTCGAGCCGAGGAAGAGAAAAGAGATTTGGTCGAGGCATAAGTCGACTCCAATTGAGTCAGCCGAGCCACTAGGCGACCCAACTTGGTTGACTATCCATGGAAACTCAATATGAGCTTTAAGTGGATTGAGAGAACTACAATCAATCCACTTCTAGTTGAGACTTTGACAAAGATATCACACGCCAGTCAATCGATCTATTACATGCCATTCGATCACATGCCAAAGATATTTTGACGAGGTTATATCGCAACAAGAAAATGACCCATTTTTCATGCCCAAAATAGTTAGAGATTGGGCCTAAAAAAAATTCAAGGGATCTATGTCAATAAAGTAGGGCATTGGATGTGAAAACTTGATCGATGACTAGTTAAGGTGGGAATTCACCTGTGGTTTCTTCCTCTCTCTGAAAAACCCCGGATCACGAACCCAACACAATTTTGATACCATGTTGGGTCAGGTAAAAAGGAGTAGAAGAAAGAAAAGATTCCCTGAGAGCAGTGGTGGTGTCTAAAGACATCATTGTATTGAAAACAAAACAAACATGCTCCATTAGAGCATGAATGATCTTCACAATATCACCCGATGATAGACGAATCCAAAGGACCATTTATAAATAAGTTTGGAAATGGGCCAAACTAACAACCACGATATCGCATTGATTATAATTATCCATGAAAAATGGATCTAGAATCCAAAGTGAACACGATCAATACATATTTAATCGGTGATCGAACCCAAGAATGATCAACTCCCTTAATCCAACAAGATTAAGTTTACCAGGTAACTCATTGTCATTATCTTTTATGTAAAATTTTCATGTCATTATTTTAATTACCTTCTCCGAAATAAAATAATCAATGTCTTATTAGTTTTTAGCCAATGACTATAACAATGAATTTAACGTTGACTACTAATTAATTTAGTAATTGATTTTTTTTATCAAATTTAAAATTTAACATAAAGAAAATGAATAATTATTATTTTGTTGTCTATTAATTAAATTTATAAGAGAACTTATTCATGTCATTATTTTAATTTTTGTTTCATAAATAAAAGTTGTAATCTTAATGTTTTAGGTTTAGATTTTTTTTTCAGTAATATTCTTTGGCCATATTTGTTTGAAATCTAGTAAGAAATTATTTGAAAATTTGAGTAGTTAATTTTGAATAATCCAAATATCTCAAGGGTTTTTTAATAGGTTGAATCCATTTCTACATTCAAAAATGCAATTTAAGCAACATAAAATTGTAATTTTGAACAAATTCATATCACATAGTCAACACCTAAATAAAATATTCTCTCATTATATTATAATTAACTTTTATATTTCATTATTATTTGTTAATAAAATATTGACCATTTACCATTGACTAACATGGTCATGCATGTGGCTTTTGACCATTGACCATCATAGTCATAACAATAAACTTTTACAACTTTTCTCTTATATTTTGTTTTTAACACTAAACTTTAACAACTTTTCTCTTATATTCGGTACAACAACTTTTACAACTTTTCTTTTATATTCCATCAAATTTTATCATTAATTTTAAGCGTGAAGAGGTACGAAAACACCGACTTGAACATTGAAGGTGATAATCATCAACACGTGTTCCGTCATTTCAACTTTCCTTGCTGACCATCACGTCAAGACACCACTCCACTCAATACGACGTATTGTAAACATTTGACGTTTTAATTTTTTTTAATATATGATTTTTTAAGAAAAATTGTTTAAAAATCTAAAAAAAACCTTGAATAATTATTAACACAACCACATTATAAAGGTGCTTGATAATTTATCTAGTAACTCACAGTGTACTCAACTATTATGTCAATTGATAATACTAACCTAAATCAAGGCTAACAAACAGCCATGTGGAGCCATTGAAGAACAATAATAAGGTTGTGAATATATAACTAAAAATTAAAATAATAAGGTTGTGAATATATATATTGACCGAAAAATAAAAATATTAACCCATAGCGGTATGAAAAAAATGAAACGCAATTGTAACTACCTAATGCTACATATTGACGTTTCCCTTTATATTTAAAGGATGGAGGATACTATTTTTTTATCTGTGTGCTAGACAGACCACCCTCCATTTATTGATATTTTCATTTTTCTATGTATGCTACGCAGACCACCCTCCAATTGCGATCGATTTTCTAGCGATCCATCACGAATGTTTAGCAAGATGAGTCTCCTCTTGAAAACAACATAGCACACTTTGGTCTAGAGCACGAATTAGGAGATGCTACTTGGTATTTTGCTCAGCTTATAGAGTGGACAATGGGGTGCTTGTATATACATACAACAATGGAGTGAATGATTTCATATTGTTGCACCTAATTTTTCTCCTCTCCTATATAGGGGAGTAGGTAAGAGAATCCAACATGCATTCTCATATTTATATGCATATTAATATCCATATCATTTAAGCTTGAGTTTATTAAATTCTCTATTATTAATCTTTATTAATTGGTTAATGTTCTAATTTTTAGAGGGTCTTGAACAAAGCCATAAAGAACAATGATCTTTAGTTACATGGATATTTAAGATTATAAGTTTGGTTTATTGTATGCATAGAGGAGATTGGATTGTTTTTTATATACTCATTTTCAATTAGTATAAACTTCTCTATTAAATTTTTAAATATAATTAAGTAAATGTAAAAAAGTAGATATATAAATGGATATCTTTATAAAAGAAAATAATTTAATGGTTGAAATCATAACCATTCATTTATTATGACACCAAAAATATTCTAATCATATTAAATTATATTCATAAAAAAAACTGCTAAATGTATCTATTTCCATTTCCAATAGATATAAACGTTCCTACCTGAAAATTACAAATCACAGATTTTTAGTGATTGAAACTATCTAGACCATGGTTGATGATAATCATCAACATTTCTATTTTCCTTACTAACCATCAAGTCAAGACACGATTCCACTCCATACGAGATATTCTAAATGTTTGACTTTATTTATTTATTTATTTTCCTTACTAACCATCAAGTCAATACATGATTCTAAATGTTTGACTTTTATTTATTTTCCTTACTAACCATCAAGTCAATACACGATTACACTTCATACGACATATTCTAAATGTTTGACTTTATTTATTTATTTTGAGGAGTTTTGTTTGCAAATGAGTCAGAAATTGAGAGGTTGAGACCACCTACTCAACACCATCCATATGTTTTTCTTTTTCCATTTTAACAGGGTTGATAAAAATAAAATAGAGATGAATCTCTCTCTTATTTGTGGCTGTGTATATCTGTCCTCCAACGCTATACTCATACTATTGCTTGAGAATTCGAGTGAAGGAAAAAAAAATCTAATTTTGAGATTTTTGAACATATATTCAACATTTTTTGTTGTGTTCTAGAGAGGATTCTATATATATCTCTGCTTGTGTTACATAGAAAATCAAATTATTTTGGGGGATCTAGTCTCTGGATTTGTTGGTGTGGGCGTCGACAAGATAATCACTCAGATTATTCACCACATAAGAAATGCTATTCAGTACAGGAATGAGTTGGGTTCTCTTGCGAATGCTATTTAGTAAGAGAAGTGAAGAGAAATGTGTGGCAACTATAGAACAATACCAAATGTTGGCCACTTCCATGGGCTCTAATAAGTAGTAAGTAATGTCTTTTTGCTTGGATGCTTGGAGAGGCAATATTAGGTGGATGTATGATTTCGTGTTTAAATTTAATCTGGATCTAATATTTGTTACTCTTAAATAATAATAATAATAATTAAGTAAATGAAAATTTTTCCCTTTAAAAAGGATTAAAGAGGAAGGGTTTGCATCTTGAGATATTTGATCTCTCGAGGCTTCCTAAAACTGAAGTTAAGATAACTCTATACTGATAGATTTTTTATTAGATGATGCAACAATAGATAATTTATTTGATCTCACATTTCTATGTGGAAATTGGAGCTCTCCCAAATTGTATATGACTATACATACATACATACATTTTGGTTTCTTTATATTTAGCAGGATAAAGCTAATATATGTTGAAGTTTAGGTTTTCAAAGATTATGAAAGCATTTCATTGGTGTATTTGTCATTTCATCATACATTTTGGTTTCTTTATATTTAACCAGATAAATATCTGGATAAGTTTTGGTTTTCAAAGATTAAGAAAGCATTTCTTTGATGTACTTGTCATTTCATTGAAAGCATTTCTAGTTGGTTTCACATTTATATGTGAAATGGGAGCTCCAAGTGCACTTGTAGTAGAAATTTCATTTTTTCTTATGTTCAACTAGATAAGGTAACATATGTAGTTCAACTAGATAAGCTAAAATATGTAGGATAAACAAATTTCCTCTCCATAAGTTTTTCATATACTTGGAGATATTGAATGGTGAAAGATTATCAATATTTAACCCAAAAGAGTGTAGAAGAGTACAATCATTTATTAATAGTTGTAAAAGAATTACAAGAAATTCAAGCTTCAAAATTTTATGCTGAATGGATATATCAACCTTCATCAACTCATTCTGCACTCTCTCGATATTTATAATTTTTTGCGGGAACTTACATTTTCTCGCATTTGGATGACATACTAAATCATTCATTAACTTTCGTTAGTAAATGGGAGGAGATATTTTGTGTTGCAAAGCCAATAATTTGTGGCATACTGCTATTATGGATGAGACACATTGTCAACTAGAAATCACAAGGGAAAACGAATTATGTGGGCGTTGGATTCATCGCTCACTTAAAGAGGACGTTGGATTTATGTTAATGGTGTTTAATGTCTGATTTATGACTGTACTATGAATGTTATACAATGAGAATAACTGAGTCAAGAGATGATGTGCTTGTTTCATTTGATGTCTCTCAACTCATGATCTCAGAAGTAGAAAGCACCTATTAACGAAATCTGATTTTTTTGCTTTCAATTACTCAAGAGAGAGAGAGGATATTAAAATATTTCATTTATTGAAATATTTTTTGTTATTAATATTTTTTTAAATGCCACTTGTCAACACCATGAATACATGACATTTTTTATTTTCAAAATATATATTTTTTTGTTTGTTAATTTGTGCGGGACCTGTTGGCTACGCGATTAACCTATGGCTTGAGAAACCGCGACTCAGGGGCATCTAAGCCGTCAAAATCACCCGAGGATCGCACCCAGCGTGAGCCACACCAACCCTTAACATGGTTGGATTTTTTGTCCCCGCAGGTTTCGAACCGGTGACTTTAACATCACGGAGTGGCTTAACAAAACACTCCGTCACCGACTGTCCTACACCTCGGGGACTTTAAAAGTTGAAGGACATGGGGGTGGGCTTTGATCCACTTATGTGTGCACGGGTCACGATACCATTTATTATAGTATCTCTGGGTGCAACCACACGTTCAACCACTACCTCAAGGTGTCCCCATGGCTCCAGGTAAATCCCTCACGAGAATTGAACCTTGCCCAATGGTGAAAAACTCCTTGCTTTCCACCATTGGATCCAACCCCTTTGGGCTATTTTCAAAATATATTTAATGATGTTTAAGAAAACTTATAAAAGTATTTTTTTTAAGGTGTTAAAAATAGTTATTAAAATAATGTCTATTCCTATTGTTCCAGACTGGATAATTATATTATTTGTCATCTATCTCACTACTTTTTGGGTGGAAAAATTTGAGGAATCATCTTGCAAGGCCATTTCAGCGGTTGGTTCAAATTTGGAAATTTGGGTCCAAAAAATAGTCAGAAATATTTTGGAGCCATTTTGAGGCATCAAATGATATTTTTTCTGTCTAAACCTTACTATGCAGGAAGATTCTAAATTTTACACGTCGATACCTTTCCAACGACGTAGATTGCTTGTCAATCAGAGTTTGTATGAGAAAGTTATGTCTCCCACATGTTGACCTACCATATTGATCACCATGGTGTAAGTGAATTCCATGTCATCCTTCATTACTTAGACATGTGGGGCTACCCAAGTAGTGTATTTAATAAGAACATTCTAGAAGGTCTAAAACCTTATCACAATTCAAGGTTGATGAAGTCAAAAACCTATCCCTAGATGGCTATCGGGCTATGTTAAAAACTGGACCACTAGGAGGAGAAGGGGGCTCCATTCTTTTGCATTGTATCTAGTTCCATAGCTGAGAAAAACATCTGAGAGTGTTATTTTGTTAGAATAATAGAGAAGGGGAGATTATGTAGTAGCCATACAAGCCACAGGTCAAAGACAACTCCAGAGAGAGTGTTTATTTCTTTGTACTTGCATCATTTCTTTACCAGAGAAAAGAGAGCAGAGCAGAACAAACTCACCTTTTAGCTGGATTTTCTCTCGTATTAGGTTTCCCAGGTCATATCTTGTGTTTATTTGTGGATGGTGTGAGTTTTTAAGAACCAAATAATTGCATACAGAAACACCACAAATTATCAAAGAACAATATAGAAGAACCACACTTTTATTATAAGAAAACCCTTATGGTAGGGAAACACCATACAATGGATCCTATTATGGAAGGGATCCTCTCCTATTCACTTGCTTCTTCGAGGGGAAAACCTCCTATTGAGCTACCGCTCCAATCACAATAATTCTCTTCATATCCCATTACATAGCTTGAACCCCTTTACATAGTGTTACCAACCACCTAAAAACATTCTAGAGGAGGAATCTTCTAGAAGAATAACCCTCTAAGAAGTCCTCTTAAATTTATTATATCTATACTAAGATATATAACTATAACAGTGGGTCTTATTTAATAATATAGTGGACCTAGTCCACCTTACATTGAATGGCCTCGACTACCTCTCTAACACAATATCAACAAGAATAAACCAAACCATTCACTGAAACACTGAACACAAGAAATAGAGAAAACCCTTGAGGTAGGGAAAAACCATATATTAATCCTTAAGGAAGGATAATACTCCTCAAGAAATCCTTAATACATTCACAATATTATTCACTGTGCTCAAATTCATTGCTTACGCTTCTTTATATAGCATTCTTTATCTTCTAGGAACATCCTAGAGAATGCATCTTCTAGAAAGGCTATTTATTATATCTAACTACCATAATAGGCCTTATTTAATAATAGAGTGGACCCAATCCACCTTACATTGAATGGCGTCCACTAATAATACATAACCACATTCTCATTGTGTTCCTCCCTAGGTACCCCATATTACCTACCTAGGTATATTACATTCCATCCCCCTTCACATGTTTCATCCTCAAAACACGAGAATAAACCATACAATATGACCAATTAAGCAATGTATCCAACTGATGTTATAGCACAAAATGCCACACCTTTGCATTTGTACCATTTCCCAACCCTTTCCCAATGCTTGCTAGACTTTTCCCCAAAAATACCTCTCGAAAATCATTTAAAAAACATACCCTAAGAGTATATCCACGGATTTTCCTAGTGAAACATGCAGACATCCACAACTTTCCACACTACAACTCATAGATGCCCTCAAAATTTGTGAAAAATAAAATAATTTTGTGTTTTTGGGAAGGTTCTTCGGTTGAGCTCATTTTTGTTGTAGGAAAATCCCCCTGTGGACAGGTAGATCTTCCCTTGGATTCTAGACCCCTAATACCAAGATAGAAAGATGAAAATGGACACTAACATCCCTTTAAATGTAGTTAAGATAATCAAAGTAAAGAGAGGAATAAAGTATGATGTACCTTTTTTTGAAGCTTGTCCTCACTTAATCCAAATTGAACTTGATCTCCAAGATCCTTAGTGATATCTGCAATCTAATGGACAACGAATAAAACAAAGACTTCCTAATCTATCAATGTTAGTTTAAACCAAATTCATTCATAATAGACAAGCATATGCAATGATACACAAACTTCAAGGAAATAGACCAAGCATTTATTAATGAGAACATTAAAAAGAAACTTACAATCTGTAGATGCAGTTGTAGCAACCTCTCCAAGTCCTCCTGGTCCAACCCTTGCACGATGCTCCCAAGATCATAGATTTGATATCCAAAAGATTTTTCCCAAGATCATAAGTTTGATACCTCAAATCTTCCTTTTGTTCTCCATAGAAATCCCTCATTATATAGGATTTGGAGGCTTAAACACCACGAAGAGGATCACTCATCAGATCCACTAAAATGGGATCTCTGAGATATTTAGGGAGAAAATAACTCTCAAGGATTTTAGGGAGGAAATTTCTCTCAAGGATTTTAAGGAGGAAATATTTCAACCCTCCATGAGATCCTCAATCTCCCCTAAAAAATAGTAAACCAAATGTGAGGTGGATTCTCACACTAAATTAATTTCCTTTTCATGAATATTAATAATTAATTCACGTGCACATAGTATTTTGACCTTCATATAATATATTTATCCTCCACATTGACTAGGGATTGTGAAATATGTTATTTCATGGTGTCGAGGTGTATGCGACACTTAGCAAGGTGCATATGACACTTTTACGAAACTTTCGACACTTAGGGTGAGGTACCTAGGTGTGGAAATTTGATGTGTAATAGTATTCCCCCTAAAGTGTGAGCTGAGAAGAGAAAATGATGGCCAAAACACTTTACAATTCTTCAATGCAAGGGCGTGTAGTTGGAGAACCTGGAAGAAACTGCAAACAACCATAAAAAAGTATTATTATTTGTTCCATTTCCAAGGCAGGCATACCTATGCTCGGAATACAACATGACTCAAAGCATGGTCGTCGACCAATACACTGCGGATCCATGAAAAATATTGATTAAGGATATGGCCACCAAAGATACAATGTGGATCCATACCTCTATGAAATGAAATAATCGTAGCCACGAGAAATACATAGTGGAGCTACGAGATGATAAAACAATCACAAACCAATACAATGTGGATCTATGTGATAGTATATATATCAACATGATCAGTTGATCTCCTTCGCATCCTGGGAAAAGAAGATAACATAGTGAACGCTCAACCCAGGGTCTTCATCCCAATCCCGATGTGGTACGAATATAGCTATGTGAATAGATGATTTGATGTCGAACATGGTAGAAACAACTTGATTACCCATAATTGAGGTAAACCATTAACAAGTGTAAGGGAAATCACCAATGATGTCAATGAATCCCAAGGTACCCTAGTACAATCCAACGAATGTGAATAAATGAGTTGAAGTCGAACATTCGTGGAATCATCCGATCAAAGGTCAATGATGTAAAACTATTGTCGGAGGTGAGGAGGCATACCATTGAGGCATGCAGGTCCCAAGGTACTAACTGGTTTCTAAGTCTAATTCTCGGATGATGTTGGATTACTGAGAGGGGGGGTGAATCAGTAATAACGTAATTATAATCCTTTTTCTTCAAATGTTATATCAATGTAGAATTATTATCCAATAATGAGCAGTAATAAATAAACAATCACACACATGCACAGTACACCAGTGTTTTACGTGGAAACCCAAATCGGGAGAAAACCACAGAATGCTTTTTCTTATATGTCTTGAAGAATTACATTCATTGGAAGCACCAACTTCCTTTGTTTTCTAGCTACAACTGGAAGGAGGCGCCAACCTCCTAGTTTCTCAGGCTACAACCTGAGGGAAGATCCAACTCCCCAAATCTCTAGCTACAACCAGAAGGAGGCTACAACCCCCAATGTTCTTCGGCTACAACCGGAAGGTGGCTACAACCACCTGTCCTTGCCCCGTCCTGCCACCCTGAAATAGAAGTAGAATGATGGAACCACTGTCACACTATCACTGTGAGATATACCGCTGTAAACCTGTACCAATAAATCTGAACCATGCATCAACCATGCATC
>ML791586.1:416303-426983 GCA_009831015.1 Picea engelmannii
ATATTTACTTCTTATCAACCATGACAAAACAATAATGAGTCATATTTACATCAAACACTATTGGGTCCATTACCCAAACCTTTGTGCTACGGGTCTTTCTTCAAGGGTTGACATCAATGACAACCAACCTTAATCAACAGATGATGTGCTGAAGTTGATAGGAAAAGACTCATCGAAGGATGGCCTTGATGTATTTCCCATCATCGAAAAAAAACTTACACAAGAAAGTGATGTAAGATGGTGAATTGATTGAGTGTAGAATGACACAAGAAATGAAAACTGGAAATAATGCAGATGGATGGTTTGAAGTGAAACTTCCCTTGTGTTAACACATATCCTCATTCTTCCGCCTCAACTCCTACATGTTGACGCCCACATATTATCAGTCATCATTTTGTCACCATATCCTCCCGCCTGGTCGTCGTCCAGTCAACTTTCATGCCATTTGCGCCATATCCTCGTCATCATCCAATGCAGATCATGATGACCAAGAGTAGGGTAAGTCCGTCACATTTCTAGGTGTCGAGTTGACTCAGGCCTATCTAGACCCTAAGAAAGACAGTTCATGAAGTTGGGGAGTGGTGGTTGAACATCGTTTCCCCCATAAATGTAAATCTCAAAAGGACTGTCAGTAAGTCGGATCATCTGCAGGTCCCTCTCGAAACCTGAAAATTAGCAGGAGTCGCTCGATTCAGAGGGATGCGTGGCACCATATCCAAGGATTCACGGTTTCACAAATCGAAGGTTTTAGCATGGAGTCATTTTGATATTTTGTAATGGTCGATGGTTGAGCTAAGCTCCCGCATTGTAAATCTTTGATGAAATATCTGGTTATCTGTTATGTAATAGGATTTGAGATTTCCTGTTTAATAAATGTCATCTTCTTTCCATCTCTCTGTAAAAGTTGTGTTAGAACACTCGGGCATGGATAATCTAGTCAAGGGTCGTATGTTGTTGTTATGAAGGTTTGATTTTAGCAGTATTGTGACTAGTTTTAATCAGTTTGTTTTGTTATCTTTTTCCCTCTCACACTGAAGAGCTCGGGCATGGATGATCCAATTGAGTTGTTGTAGCTGCATCGTGATGCATGTTTCATCATTGTGCTATTATGAATGTGTTTCTTAAATATACTTCAGTGTCTGAAACTTTGAATCCAAGATGATCTTGTGTTTGAGTTTTTACTCCTTAGGCTGCTGGAAGACCTGATGTCCATAGCAGACCTCTACATTCTCATCACCAAGTCTTCCTTCTATTCACCTTTAATCCAACTTACTGACTGAAGTTGATCAAGACCTCACTTGCCTGTGCATACCAGTCTAGTTTTCTCAGTTAAATTGATATCATCTTGAGTCTCCTTCCCAGTTGACCTCTTTAAAATTATTTGTGACATAGAAACTGATGGGTACTGGGCTTACTCTCTCTGCAATCTGAGAGTGACTTCTAGTGCGAACATTTTTGGCACCGTTGTCGGGGACGAAAGTGAAGATATCTTCCCCGGGAGAACGACAAAGAGCTTCTGATTCTGAAGGTGCATTAGATATCAGAACCATTGAAGATTTCAGCTTGCACCTGGCGTCTCCACCATCAAAGACTCCACTGGGGAGGATCCAGTTGAAATAAAAATGACCATACCGAAGGGAAATACTAGGTATTAGTCTATGAGTTTTCTTCATGAAGTCTTATTCTTCTTTATTATCTCATTTCTCTCTTTCCCTTCACATATAAAGAGGATTATCCCCTACTTTGTATATTCAAATGACAATAAGCCTTCCTTCATTCATCCATCCTTGGAAGAAGAAGACATGCCCTCTTCTTGTGTTGTAGATGTCGATCATGTGTCTTCACCTCAACCTATTCATAAAAGTGAGATCTGTATTGCATCTCCTCTCGAAATTGATCACCCTTGTAGCCTTGAGGAGGTTGAAAATAATTCACAGGCTTCTCAAATATTGTTACCCTCTGTTATTCCTGCTGAGCCTTTCCATCAACTCGTTAATCCTCATGATCATCCCACTACTTTTCAAATTAAAATCAGAAATAAGTTGTTTAAACCTCTGAGGATGCCATATCTCCTTAACCCTTATCCTCTTCATTCCTTTGAGCATCTTCCTCGGTTTTCTGGGGAGGATCATGTTATAGTTGAGAGGCACTTGGGGGCCTTTGAGAACTTTATTAATCAGTTTGAGATCATTCATGATGATTTTACCGCGAGGTTGTTCTCACATTCCCTGTCTGGAGATGTTTCTGTGTGGTTTAGATGTCTAGAGGTCGGTTCTATTGGTTCCTGGACCGAGCTATGCCATGTTTTTTTAAAGTGTTGGGATGAGAACAAATCCATTGATCAATACTGGTTTGAGTTTAATGACTTGAGGAGAGGGGTAGAGGAAGAATTGGTTGTCTTCAATAAGAGGTTTTACAACATTTATCATAGTATGCCTATGGAGATCAGACCCATAGAGACTGCTGCCATGGTGTACTATGTCATGGCTCAACATCCAGAGCTTGTCGTTCTCCCAAGAGAAAGGAAATTTTCATCGTTAAGACATATTTTTGAAGATGTTGTAGAGGTCGAAGAGAACATCAGGGCTAGCAAGTGGGTTCATAGGCAGGTATATATCAAAAATTTTCATGTACATGAGCAAGAAGATTGTCAATTTGTTTCATATTTTGAGCAAGAAGATAGTGACTATGAATCAGATCTGGAACAACAACAAGGAAGTAGGTATGATTAACAGTTGGAATCAGGTTCTTCAACATTTGTAGATTTTTCTATGGGCAGGAATGTATATCAATCTTATGATTAGTTTCCATAACATTTTGACCATGTAGCAGTGGTTGATTGCATAGATAATTGTATGTTCTTGGCTGATCATAGTTATGATGTTCTAAATCCTGCTGCACATTTATCTTGTGACCATTCTTATGAAGAAGAGACGACAACTGTTGATGATCAAGAATTGGTTTCAAAAGAAAAAGGAGAGAATTTATTTGCAGACAGAGAGAATTTTACAGAGGAGAAGCCTGGTCTTCTAAATCAGCCAGGATTCTATCGCATTATTCATGATCCTGTGGCCATATACATGGAGTCATACATTTCAAATTTTCTGAAATTTTCAAATTGCATTACTTCACCAATACTCACTGGCGAGTATGGTGTTATGAAAGTTTTCCAAGAACACACTATAGAGCCTTTTCCTTTATTAATTAAGGAAAAGCATCGGGTGGAAATCAAATATCCTAGACTTGCAAAAAACATAGAGCAACATGTAAAGGAGGAGATTAGTTGGCAATTTATCTCCTATCCAGAACCTGTAATTGAGCAGGTATCACCTGGTATCAGCCAATCTGCATTCTCCACCCACCTGTGCACTCTGAGAAAATGAAACGGCGGGTGAGACACAATAAAGGAAAAGAGTTAATTTCTTACCAGTTGAGCTCCCCTGATTATAAATTTTGTGACCATGTGGGATTATATATGGAGCTGTGTTTTCAAAAAACATTGGAGCCTGCAAATTCATTCACCTTATCATGATTTGGGGGTATAGTCAGCATTCCAATCCATGTCCTCATTTTGCTGTCATACTTACTTATCCTTTTGTGGATTAATTTTAGTAAATAAAAGGATCATATTACCAGACAGTCTGGGTGGCTATGGTGGAAGTTTGTTTTCACCTAGCACTTTGTAAAAATCAGTTAGCTTAGGTTTTTGTACATAAATAATCTCTATCAGGAGCATGTGTGTTTTCTTTATGTTTGTAAGAAGAATAGTGTGAGGTTCGACTTGGATTCCTCAGCAGGATGATTTTGAGCATGAATCCATAGCCCAATACTAAGGCATTGAAATTTCAAAAAGAGTTCTTAGAGCCTCTCAGGGAGGACTCTATCCCCCATGGATCCTAATGTTAACACATATCCTAGTTCTTCCACCTCATCTCCTGCATGTTGAAGCCCACATATTCTTAGTCGTCCTTTTGTCACCACATCCTTCTGCCTGGTCACCATCTAGTTATCCTTCATGTCGTTTGTGCCAGATCCTCATCAGCATCCAACGCAGATCCGACTAGCCAAGAGCAGGGTAAGGCCATCACGTTTCCAGGTGTCGATTTGACTCAGGCCTATCCGGACCCTGAGAAAGATAGTTAATGAAGTTGGGGAGTTGTGGTTGAACATAATTTCCCCCATAAATGGAAATCTCAAAAGGACTGTCAACAAGTCGGCTCGTCTGCGGTCCCCTCTCGAAATCCAAAAATCAGCAGGAGTCATCTGATTCAGAGGGATGCATGGCACCACATCCAAGGATTCACGGTTTTGAAAATCAGAGGTTTTAGCATGGAGTCATTTTGATATTTTGTAATGGTCGATGGTTGAGCTAAGCTCCTGCATTGTAAATATTTGATGAAATCTCTAGTTATCTGTTATGTAATAGGATTTGAGATTTCCTATTTAATATAAGTAAACTTCTTTCCATCTCTCTGTAAAAGTTGTTTTAGAACACTCGGGCATGGAGAATCTAGTCGAGGGTCGTATGTTTTTGTTATGAAGGTTTGATTTCAGCAGTATTGTGACCAGTTTTAATCAGTTCGTTTTGTTATATTTTTCCCTCTCACACTGAATATATCGGGCATGGATGATCCAGTCGAGTTGTTGTAGCTGCATCGCGATGTATGTTATGCTTTAGTGTTTGAAACGTTGAATCCAAGATGATCTTGTTTTTGAGTTTTTACTCCTTAGGTTGCTAGAAGACTTGATGTCCATAGTAGACCTCTACATTCTCCTCACCAAGTATTCCTTCTATTCACCTTTAATCTAACTTACTGACTGAATTTTATCAATACCTCACTTGCCTATGCATACCAATCCGGTTTTCTGATTTAAAGTGATATCATATTGAGTTTCCTTCCCATTTGACCTCTTTAAAATTATCTGTGACATACAAATTGATGGGTATCGGGCTTACTCTCTCCGCAATCAGAGAGTGACTTCTAGTGCTAACACCTTGAACATGATGAGGCACGAAAACTGACTTGGCAACATTGACTCAACAAGTACCAATAATTTAATGTGACGACAATAAGATAACTCTTTCACTGGACGAAAAAGTATGGAAACACATGGAATTGGTATGACTCAGAGACAAGCGGATTACCCAACTGTAAGACGGGACACAAACATGTGCCATGTTCAAGGGCGACAATATCTGCCATAAAGGTTTCTCAAAAACTTGACCCACTTACTTCAATTCCTCCCCCCCACCCATATATATGAGTACCTATTTTTAATTTAGTGAGCTTGAGGAGGGTAACACATGCTCGATATAAATCACCTTCGGTAAGTTCCTCTTCCTTTATTTAACAAACTGGAATAAGTAAGGGTTTGTTTCCATATGGGCCCTTCAATGTGTAGTTTAGAGAGTCAAGAGAAGGAAAACTCCTTGGTTTTTCATGTTTAGAGAGTCTGAAAAGAACTTAAAGGCGACTCTAGGGTTCTCATTTTTCATGATTTTAGTCTCCGAAGTCCGAAAACATATAAAACAATACGACAGAGTTCACTCTTCTGATCATGCTTGATTAGAGTGTTCATTTTTCGTAATTAGTCTCGTGAGGCTGAAAAATAGATAAACTATCACCCGAAGGACGCCCTTTCAAACCTTTTAACGAGTGTGAAAGGAAGCAAGATCACTCAACAATATTTTCATGTTTAGAGAGTCTAAAAAGAGCTTAAAGCAGACTCTATAGGGTTCCTTTTTCGTACAACCTTTATGAGTTCTAAAAAGTGATAAAATTTTAATCGGTCACATTCTCGTGTATTTACGAGCAAGAGAAAGAATAAATACCAAGCTCGGTATTGGTTTCATTTTTACAAAAGCTTGAAAAAAAATTAAACTTATGCTTGTAAATTCCCAATGTAATTTCCAAAGGTAGTGATACCCATGGATGGTTGGTACTCTACCCCCAGCTTGAAAATCTAGTGGAATAGCTCCAAAATGATAACCAAAGGCTAGAGACATGCCCCCCCAAGCTTCATTTCATTCGTCGACTTTGAGGTTGTCACCAATTTCTATATCAGATGGAGAAAAAGGATAAGGGTGGATGAAATGAAGGTTCAAATACGAGACCTAATGAAAGACTCAACTTGGAATCTACGAGATCTAGCTAAAGACTCGACTTGGTATCTACGAGAGCTAGTGAAAGACTTGACTCAATGGGAGAGGTGATTGTTTCATTTTTTTAATGAGCTTGGCACATGAAAATAACTATGCTCATAACCTCTGTTTCATTTTTTAACGAGCTTTCCATAGAGAAAATAACTATGCTCAAAACCTATGTTTTAATTTTTAATGAGCTTGCCACAGAGAAGAAAAAACTATGCTGGTAGCAGGTTTAATTTTTTAACGAGATTGAAATCAGAAAACCATGCTCAAAGGTCTCTTCTTGAGCATGGCTTCCAAGAGGACAATGCTCTAGAAGGACACCATGTCAAGGGACAAAAAAGGGTCATGGATTACAAGAGATCTTCACTAGACGAAAGAACAATGCTCTGGAAGGAAGACATGTTTGAGGGCCACGATAGGGGTAAGGAGATCAGGATCTACAAGCCCTATCGAAGAGATCACCATGTCAACTACCAGATTTAAGTCATAAGAGATTGAGCTTACAGTGAGAGGCTCATCTTCATCGACAATTGAAGGCATAGGAGTTAACGCCACATAATTTACCTATGTAGGGGGCGATATTGTCTGCATATAAGAACCATTTAGGGAGGTCATTGAGTTGATGGTCAAGTTAGGGCCAACGAACGAAAGTTGATCAAGAGTCACAATTCTTCCATCGTGAGGGAAATCTATTACAAGAAAAAGAGTAGACACAATAGATTTCATGGCATAGACATAATATCGCCCAAGGAGTAAATCGAAATCCAAGGGGTCTTGGACTACCATAACATCAATAAAGACAATTTCCCCCCCAAAAGTTACGAGAAACTAAGGAACGACTCCTAAACGGTGACTAGTTCTTCTATTAAAAGATAACAGATTTTGGGTAACCGGTGCAAGCTGAGGACAACCCAAAGCTTGTTAAGCAATAGAGGAAAAAATACTAATGGATGCACCTTCATTTATCAATGTTTGAGGAACGTCTCGACCACAAAACAATACTTTAATCTTGAAAGGAATGTGAGAGGGAAGATGAGGTCCAGTTAGCGCACCCCAATAAAAAAGGATGGTCTCATTACTTGGAGGGGGTTCCACGGGAGAAGGAGGAATGCCCCCCAACATGGTATATTTTGTATCAATGAGAACAATGTGGGCAGTATCGGGCTTACTCTCTAGCAGGAGATTAGGATCGATTGATGATGGGATCAGATTGACCACTTGGGTTGCATTCTCCAAGGGGAGAATGGGGTCAACAGATGGAAACAGATCGACTGCTTGGGTTTCACTCTCTAATGGGAGAGTGGGATCGACCTAGGATGGTATCAGATTGACCACTTTTTCAATTGGTTCAACTAAGGACGTGACCATATTGACTACCTGATCAACTAGACTGATCGACGAAGGGACCGGATCGATCATTTCATCAACTACAGGTGGACGGAGAGTAAGCCTACGATAAGCAGTCGCAAGTTGAGGCTGGGAAATAGTCATGACTTCCATTAATTTCGAGGCTTCGTCTATACGAGGGAAAATGTGAGTTTGATGACTCCCTCTGCATAACCTACACAGGAACTTGACTCTACTTTTCTTCTTCTCAATGGTATGCTGACTAGTTGACGGGAGGTCAACAACATGTTGTTCATAGGATGACAACATGGGCTGGCGAGGGCATGTAGAAATTGCTTCTATAACATTGGATGGACCAGGGAAATCCTTAAGAAGATGGATACCCTTACAAAGACTGCAAGGGTACTTGGGCTTACGGGTTGTTTGGGTGATCTTGGCATCATCAACACTCCCAACACAATTATTAGTAACTGGTTATTTTCCAACATGTCTGGCAATGGTTGGAAGTTTGGGCCCTTACTTATTTTTATTCTAAATATTCCTTTTCTTCTTCTTCTTCTTATCCACCAGGTTACTAGCTTCAGTGATTTCACTCAATGAAGAATATGAAAAGGAAGAAGACCTTGCAAGTGAAAAAAGAGAACAAGTTATTAGATATCATTTTCTGGATTAACTGTGTAGAGTAACTCATTAATCTATGACCCATATCCATGATTATTAGTCACAACTGACCAATAATTATCATGATTTGAATAGCCCACTTATCACTCATTGCATCGGGTGATGCTCATAGGGGTGAAGAAGTGTAATTGAAACCAATGATTCATTTCATTGGTTTTAATTCCACTTCTTCACCCTTCTTAGCATCACCCGATGCAGTGAGTGCTAACTGGGCTATTCAAATCATGAGAATTATTGGTCAGTTCCGACTAATACTCATGGATATGGGTCATATATTAATGACTTACTCTACACAGTTAATCCTGAAAATGATATCTAATATGTTGCACTACGAAATCTCCTCTATGCTTAAACAAGAATATATTACTAGTGAAGAAGGTGAAGGATCAACATGAGGTTGATGTTCTTGGGGGGAAGTGCCTAAAACCGAAGCACTTCCTGCATTCAGGATTACCAGAGTGGAAAACAACCATACTGATAATCCAATTGTAAGACATGGAAGGATCAAAGTAGCGACGTAAGGAGGACCAACATTTCCGCAAGAAGGAAAAACAAAAGGTTCCCCCCAAGCAGGGGTGTCTTCATTGGTCGTTCCAAGAATTGAAGCCATTAAACATAGATCCAACCTAGAGTCTATTAGGGAAAACAAACAACACATGTTAAAAATCTAGGAAGGAAGAAAACAAACAAAACCTTCTTACAATGAACGCACCAGTTGGTGATGAAATCCAATGTAACAGGAACAATGTAAGAAGAGGCTGAGATAGAGTAGGTGGAAAAGTTACATTGACGACCTGCTTAATGGACTTATGCCTTGGTGCAATATTCCACACAATAAATGTGGATTTACCCTCCAAGGAGCCCGAGTGAGTTTGGCCAACATTGATTCCAGGTATAGCGAAGGCTTTCCCCTTCACTGTCACCTCGTGTATTAACCCTAAATACAAATTCCACTAAGGTTACAAAATACGACAATGATGCCTGGTGAAACAGTTGACAGTTTGATATACATGCAAGGGAAGTGTAACGGAGCTTGAAATCAACTCGAGAAGGCCCGTACAGGGTTGTTTTCTCAAGTGACCCCACACAAAGTAGGGTTAGTAACTCTGTTGGCCTTATGTGACATCGTGATTGACCCTTGTGTGAGAAGGGCTTCCCAGGACAAAGTGTAGTACATGGATTTCATCGCTCCCTAAATCAAGATTCTATGTTTGTTTACAACTTTGGAAAGTTATCTTTAACACCTATTCCAAAGCCCTAAAACTAATCTAATGTAGGTTGCAAAGAGCCCTAGAAATAAAAGTTTCTAGATAGATTTTAATTAACGCATAAATTTTAATAAGTTTTTGTTACTCAAGATGAAAATGGCATGGACTAAATGATGTTTTGACCGACTCTAAACTTATGAAAATAAATGAAGATGCAAATATTTCACTTCGATGAAAGATATATTACAAGAAGGAGAAAAAGTTTATCATTCCAAGATGCACAATGTCCCAAAATTTTATTAAACTCATCGATATCAAGATACTCAAGAAATGATCCAAAGAGATTGTACAATGTCCCAAGAAATGAGAAAGAAACATGAATGGTGTAAATAGAAGATATGGAAATAATCATGGATTTGTCAACATAATTTATAATTCATTTTACTCTATGATGGACAAAAATATTGTATGCTAAAAATGCAATTATCTTGGTCACAAAGCACGAGATTGGAGATATATGAATGAAGATGTTCCTATCCCAACCACAGTATGGAGAAGGAAAGAGATTCCAAACAATAAATATTGTTGAATAGCATTGACCGCTGAAGAATGTAAAGAAGAAGATGAATGGTACATAGACAGTGGGTGTTCTTCACACATGACCAGGGATCAAGACAAATTCATCATCTTGAAGAGAAAGGGTGGCAATGTTGCATTTGGAGATAACTCATTTGCCAAAATACTTGTAGAAGGTGTAGTAGAGCTTGGAAGAAAAAATGTAAAAGCAAAGAATGTTCTATTGGTTGAAGACTTGAATCATAATCTACTCAGTGTTAGTAAAATGTGTGATCAAGGATACACTCTTACGTTTGATTCCCGAAAATCTAAAATCAGAGAAAATAACACAGGAAGATTGGTTGCAACTGCAACAAGAAGACCAAACAACATATACATCCTAGACATAAAGAAGAGAGAGAAGAAAGAAGCCACACAAAATGATTCTAAGGAAGAAAAAGTCCCAAAGACCAAAAATAAGGATGAAGTATTATTGAGTGCCACATGTTCAGGGGGAGCAGCCCCAAAGAAGAGAGTTACATTTTTCCATTAAACTTAGGGGAGAAACCCTAACCTTTTCCATTGATTTCAAAAAGGGAGATAAATTGGGATCATGATGATAGGGGGAGCATGAGTG
This sequence comes from Picea engelmannii, assembly GCA_009831015.1. Taxonomy (NCBI): domain Eukaryota; kingdom Viridiplantae; phylum Streptophyta; class Pinopsida; order Pinales; family Pinaceae; genus Picea; species Picea engelmannii. The sequence continues at coordinate 426,883 of ML791586.1, forward strand.
TTTCCATCAATGACAAAGGGGGAGATTGTTGGAAGATTGGTTGTTGTCATTGATGTCAACCCTAGTCATGGGTTTTGGACCACAAGATTGATAAAGGTATT
>ML791586.1:429609-479161 GCA_009831015.1 Picea engelmannii
TTATACATTCATTTTGATACAAGTCAAATTTCATAGGAAATAAGAAGTAAAGAAGGCCGGATTTCAAGGGAGGATGAAGTCTTTTGGTGATGTGTTCTAAGGTATGTTATTTTCAGGTCATCTTACCATTTTTTCTATAACATTTTTTATAGAATGATTAAGATGGTGAAATCACTATGGTATTAAGAAAACATATCAAGCTACCTATGGTAAAAATTTTAGCTCTTTATTCTCTATAATTATGGAGATACACTCTGTGGAAGATAGGGTTTGTGACCAGTCCTGAAGCTAGTCAATAAACAGGTGTTCCGGGTAAAACAGTCATAACATATTCATAGAGAATACAAATGATGTGGGAAAAATTTCATTGGAAATAGTATGGAATTTAGTTTCTTGTGTGTGAGTTTCAGAATCGGATGTTAAATATTGAGCACGGGGCATGCTGTACAAGTTTGGTCCCTTGAATAGACCATAATTGAATAAAGTCTACCATTCTTTCTATAACTTATTTTTGGGGAGTATTCAAGGAGTGAAAATTGGAGGAGTTTCAGAGAATACATTGAGTAATATTATATATAGGATCAGAGTACTCCAAGAATTGAATAATTGCATAAATTGAAGAATTCTCAGGAAGCATTATCAGGTTCTATGTGATGATTGGTTGATGGTGATGATTTAATGTACAGTTTTATTATCTCTCATATAATCTTGGGTGGAAGGAAGGGGCAAGGATGGAGAGTTCAAATCTCTCTTGGTATTGGAGGATTGTATCTTCCTCTTGGAGGTTTATCCCTCCCTTTACATTTGGAAGTTGTACCTACCTTTGGAAGTCATTACTTCCCTTGAACAATAACTATTGATTATTTCTCATATATTGTGCATGGTGTATTGGTGTAACTCTTATACTATTGTTAATTTCTCATTGGATATAGTTGAATGGTTTAAGTATAAGTTGAAAAAGGTTTTAAATTGTACTTGATACTAATTCACCCCCCTCTCAGTATCAACAATTTCAACCACATGGTCTGATTCCTTCATGTTCGGTTACACTAGGGGGAAGGTCTATTTGTGTTGAGGTTGAAGTAGTTGACGAGCCACTCTACTATAATCTCTTGTTAGGAAGAATTTAGATATACACCATGACAATTGTCATCTCGACAGTTTTTTGGATTATATGTTTTCCCCATGAGGAAAGGGTCGTGACCATATATCAAGTTGCATCCAATTTTTTTTACATGATAGGTAATACTGGGACTACTATCCCTTATATTGAAAAATATCAGGTGGACACTAAGAGCATCAATTGTGGGATGTACCCCTTGCTTATGGGATCTTTTGAATTTCCTGCACTGATTTTTATGTTCACACCTATTCAGTTAATAGAGTTACTTCATTTTGAACATCAGATATGCAAGACCCATGGACCCTTCCCTCGCCATCTAGTATGGTTGAAGGTCAAGTTCATGTCGGGATGGTTGAACCATTGTCTGTTGCTGAAGTAGCTTATTAAGCTATTCAACAGGCCGCGATAGACTCATATCAAACTCATGTGGTCACTGAGGAGGATGATCTCTTTCCTATGCCTATTTTGGGTCAAAAATATTCAAGCTCTCAAGAATGTTTGTATATAATCTTACGTTCGGATGAAGCAATCATCAAAGAAATGGTCTAAGATGAAAGGCCATGGGGGGATTTGCATCATAGATTGTATTTCCTTCATGAACTGAGTTGGATAGAGAGTGGATATTTCAATTCATCCATTTTTGGACGTGTTGATAGGGTAGTCAATCCCTTGGTTGGGAATGGTGTCTATGCCGAAGGAAACATGGCTAATATATTTGAAATGATCCTGGTCAACATTTCTAAGAATCCTGAAATTGTTAAAAATGTATTTATCGGAGAAAAATGCTCATAGGATGAGATCACTCAATATACGATAGTCTTTAAGGATTTTTGAGATTTGTTCACATGGTCTTACGAGGAAATGCCTGACATTGATCCTTGAATAGTTCAACACGAGATTCAAATCTTTGAAAATGCAAAGTCGGTTCATCACAAATTGAGACCTGTGAACCCAAGAAAGGTGACAACAATAAAAGAAGAAGTTGGAAACTACTTAATGCAGGATTTATCTACCCAGTTCCTATGATAGAATGGATCTCCAACCTTGTTTCCATTGATAAGAAGCAGGGTACAATTCATGTTTGCATGGATTTTAGGGACTTGAATAAGGCGTGTCCTAAAGATAACTTTCCGACTCCATTCATTGATCAGATATTTGATAAGTGTGGAGGGAGTGAAATATTATTATTTATGGATGGTTTTTCTAGCTACAACCAAATTGAAATTCTTCTGGAAGACCAACACAAAATGGCCTTCTTATGTCCCTAGGGCACTTTCGCTTAAAGGAAAATGTCGTTTGGTCTTAAAAATGTTGGTGCAACATTCCAGCAGGCCATAATGTTTTCCTTTCATGACTTAAAGCATATATTGGAGGCATACTTAGACGATATCACATCTCACTCGTGCAAGAGGGCCCAACATCTCTTACATATCCACTTAGTTTTGAATGATGTCATTTCTATAGGATCTGGTTGAATCCAGAAAAGTGTATTTTTTGTGTGACCGCTAGTCATCTTTTGGGATTCATTGTTTCAACAAAAAGGATCATGGTTGACCCCTTGAATTTTGAGGTAATATCTCAATTTCCTCTGCCGTGTACAATCAGATAAATTTAGAGCCTACAAGAAAAGGTGAATTTCCCGAACTATGCCAACATAACAACGGGATTTATGTACCTTTTGAAGAATGGGGTCACATTCTGTTGGGACAAATATGCACAGCATTCTTTTGATGATTTGAAGAAGGCATTGGTTTCAACTCTATTTTTGAGTCCCCCTGATTACAATAGAGACTCCCTTTTGTATTTGGCAGCAACTGAGTCTTCGATTGGCATGGTTCTAGCTCAAGAGTATGATGAGCTCCAAGAACATGTCATTTATTACTTAAGCCGTGCTCTCATGGGTCCCAAACTTAGATATTCACATGTAGAGAAACAGGTGCTAGAAAATTTTCATGATGTTCAACGGCTCTAACATTACATTTTATTGCAAAATCCAACCACCATCGCCACAGTCAATCCATTTCAATATTTTTTTACTAGGAGAATTATCGATGGGAAGTACAACAAGTGGATTGTTTTTCTTCAAGAGTTTGACTTGGACTTTCTGTCTGCAAAATCCAAGAAGTATTTAGTCTTCATTGAGTTGATGTCAAAGTTTCTGGTAGAGAATGAGGAAGGTGAGACGATAGACTCATTTTCGTATGAGAACATTTTCCCAATCTCTTCATCCAATCTATGGTATGGGGATATCCTTATATATCTCCAAAATCTAAAGTTCCCTCTAAATTGGTCAAGAGATAAATGACGACGAATCTGTCATATGGTGAAAACATACCTCATTATTGCCAACACTTTGTATAGACTAGGGGTGGACTCGATCCTTCGACATTTCTTAACTCTTGAAGAAGTGGACGTTGTTTTGAACGACTGCCATAGTGGAGCATGTGGTGGTCACCTCTCTGGGTTGGAAACATCCAAAAAAAATTGCGCGTAGGATACTTTTGTCATACAATATTTAAAGATTGTGTTGAAGAGTTCCATAAGTTTCATCCATGCCAAATTTCACTAAGAAAATGTGTGCACATCCTACAATGTTTCCCGTCATCACTATTGGTCCCTTCACTAAGTGGGGGGTAGTGTTTACAACATGACACCCTGCTTCGGATAGGGGGAATCATTACATCATCGTAGTCGTCGACTACTTTACTAATTGGGTTGAGGCTATGCCAACATTTTCTAGCGATGGGGAGACATCAACACTATTCATATTCAATCAGGTCTTAGCTAGGTTCAGATTTTCGAGAGAGATTGTCATTGACAATGGCAGTCACTTTGAGAACCACATGATGTCGTAATTAGCATCAAAACTAGGGTTTAGGTAGGAATAATCGTATCCCTACTATCCCTAGGCTAATGGTGAGGTTTAAACCATGAAAAAATCATTGAAAATTATTTTAAGAAGAATGGTGAATTTGGCCCGAACCAACTGGCATTTGATGCTTTAATCTCATCAAGCATGACAATAAGAGTTCTCCCTTGAATTGTTTTACACTTTTTTCAGTCTTGGGAGACTAAATTTATGAAACATTCACCCATTGATTCATCTTTAATTTCTTTCATACTCTTTAAACGTGAAAAACCACTGAGTTTACCTTATTTGGGCTCATAAAATTATGCATTTAAGGACCTATGTGAGTCCAATATTGAGGACCCATACGAGACCGAACCCCTCCTTCTTCAGGTTCGTTAAAAATATGTCCATGGACTCATCGAAGATGAGATATACCGAGCATCTTTTATCCTCCTCAAGATCGTTAAAACAAAGAGGTACTCGCCAATCACGGTGGGGGAACAATTGAAGGAAGTGGGTCAAGTTTTTTGGAATCCATTATGTTAGATATTGTTGTGGCCCTTGAACATGGAACTTGTTTGCATCTCATCTTATAGTTGGGTAATATTCTTGTCTCTGAGTCATACCAATTCCGTGTGGCGTAATACTTTTTCGTTCCAGTTGAAGAGTTCTCTTATTATCGTCACATTATGTTTTTGGTACTCTTTGAGTCAATGCTGCCAAGTTTTTTGTCATGCCTCAGAATGTTCAAGGGAAGTTTCACTTCAAACCATCCATTTGCAGTATTACCAATTTCCATTCCTTTGTCGGTCCATACTCATTTAATCCACCATTTCACATCACTTTCATGTGTCATTTCCATGTCGATGATGTGGGATACATAATGACACTCCTTCGACAAGTATTTTCCTGTCGACTTCAACACATTATATGGGAATTAGACTTAGAAACTAGCTAGTACCTTAGGACCTGCATGCCTCAAAGGCATGCCTCCTCACTTTCGATGGTAAGTTTACACCATTGTCCTCTGATCAGATGATTCCAGGAATGTTTGAACTCAACTCATTTATTCACATCCGTTGGAATGTACTAAAGGTACCTTGGGAATAATTGTCATGATTGGTGATTTCCCTTGTGATTGTTAATGGTATACCTCAATGATCGGTAATCAAGTGGTTTCTACCATCTTCGACATCAATTCATCTATTCACATGGCTAGATTCGTATTATTTCAGGATTGGGACAAAGACCTTCGGTTCGATGCTCACTCTGTTATGTTCTTTTCCAAGGTTCCTATGGAGATCATTTGAGAATGTAAAATATTTAAGTACAATCACCATGCTGGAAATGTTACTAATATATTTATTGTCGCATATGTTCACATTGTATTGATTTGTGGCTATGTTTTGTCTTCTCATAGCTCCACTGTGTATTTTTCGTGGCTACGATCATTTCATGTCATGGAGGTATGGATCCAAATTGTATCTCCAATGGTTCTTTCGTTAGTTAGTATTCTCATGGATCTGCAGTGTATTGGTCGACGACCATGTTTTGAGTCGACTCGTATTTTGAGCATAGGTATGCCTGCCTCAGGAATGAAACATATATTTATACTGATTGATGAATATTTTCATCTTTTGTCGGGTTATCCTACTCTAGCACCCTTTCATTGAAGAATTTGTAAAGTGTTTCAACCATCAGTTTCTCTTATGACCTCACAGTTTAGGAGGCATCTGTTACACATCAAAATGTCACACTTAAGTGTTGCACCCTAAGTGTCTCAAGTGTCATGAAGTGACGTATGTACCTTGTTAAGTGTCACATGCATTGTCTCAAGTGTTGTATGCACCTTTCTCAGTGTCACATTGACTTTTCTAAGTGTCGCAACCCATTGACACCATGAAATACACTTGTCATAATCCCTAATTCAGTTTGGAAGAGAAAGCCAACCATTTGAGGTCCAAAACCACACCTTTTTCTTGGAACATTTCACCATTTTTGGGCATTTATGAAGGGTGACACTCCCCTACCCATGCTAAGGGAGAACCAACACTCCCTCTTCTTTGATTAGGGAGTGTCAGTGGTGTTCTATCTCTCACTCAAAGGGAGTGCCAATGTGGTTAAATAGAAATATGCCACATCCCGACTATTCTTAAGGGAAAACACTTAAAAGAGGAGGTTATTTTGGGTCGAATCCTATCCTATAGCACTATCTTCGGATCAATTCTAAAATCATGGAACCATATCCTCAACCATTTCCCTTATTATCTCATGGTGTTTGAGCCTTCCAATCCTATAAATTGAAGGCATTTCCATGGTGAAAGCGAAAATATTTCAGGTGTCAAACCTTTGATCTCGAGGGAAGGAAATTGTTGAAGTATCGTAATTTTTATCATAAGATATTCGTGAAAGGGGATATATGACGAGATCTTGGAGAAGTTTCTACATCATCAAACATGATTTGTAATTACTTGTTATTGGCTTTCCAATTAATATAAACTTTGCCTATTCCCTTAGAGTTCATGTGTTCTACGTTTTCTTATCTATTGTTGTTTCAATCTTCGTAGATAGATATTATTTATCTAATCATGTAGAGTAGAAGAAAGAGTTTCTTTGCTGGTATTTCCAAGAATTATTTTTTGTTGAGGAGCTTGGATATCAAGCCCAAGGATTGGAGCAACGAGGATGGACATCGAAATAAGGTACACAACATTTTTCTTCTCTCTTGTTTGATTGGTTGAGTTAGATTTAAAGGGAAAGTAGCAACAATTTGTTTACTTCTGTATTTGGACCAAAGAAGGGTCTTGGTTGAAAGGGAAGCTGATCCTGTCCACAGGGTAATATTTATCATAACACCTCTTTTCCTCCTAGTGGTGTGGTTTTTAACATAGCCTAATATCTATCTAGGGATAGGTTTTTTACTTCCTCAACCCTCAATTGTGGAAGGGTTTTGAACCTTCTAGAATATTCTAAAAATACCTCACGTGGATATCCCCATATGCATGAGTAATGGGGGTTGATGCGACATCCTCTCGTACCATGGTGGTCAAAATGATAGGTCATCTTGCGAGAGGCATAAATTTTTCATATGAACTTCGATTGACATGTTTTTGCACTGTTTGAAAGGTATCGATGTGTATAATAGTGTCATGGGGTTTGAAATATGTTGGGAAAGTTTTAACCCAAAGAAATGTCATTTGATGCCTCAAAATGGCCCTAAGAGGTTTCATACCCCAAATTTACAAATTGGGACCTGCCACTAAAATGGCCCTGGAAGATTATTCCTCCGATTTTTTCACCCTAAAAGGATTGAGATAGATTAAAAACAATATAAGGATCCAATCCAAATCACTTCATCTCATATGATACCAATATGGAATACCTATATAATGTAATTCTTAGTAAAAGTAATTTTGGCAACAAATATATCATGCACCACTTCCCTCTTGATTGAAGTACCTTTTGGATCCTATAACATTTCTTTATACACTTATATAATCTCTTGATTGAAGTACCCGAAGCGTTGCTGAGACAGATATATAGGGAAGGGTAGGAAGAAGGCTAAAGAAGATACATAGAGCATTCATAACTCAGCCTCGTTCTTGTACAAGAGTCATTATCAGATCTGAACCATGTAAATGCAAGAATTGAACCTACTTACGTTGCGAGTAGAAATTAAACAAGAACCATCGAATAGAACTCATAAGCCATAAAGAAATGTTGTAATGCATAAGTAAACATAAAAAGACACATCATATTTTGAAATTTAGTCTTGCTTCCTATTATCTCCAGGATATTTCCTTCATTACAGACTCAGAGTTACAAGAAAGGCTCATTACAGACTCTCGGTTCTGAACTCATATCTCAGGGCTCCAGCTCTCCAACTCTCCAACTGACAGTTCTAAATCATTGCAGACTCGTCCTTTTCTTCTCTCGACCTACAACAAGAACCAAAACTGATCCCAAAACTTGGGCAACTCTTATCAACATGACTAAAATTGACCCTAATCGACCAACGATGAATGAGGTATCAACTAATGAGTGCTTCTGTCAATGAAAGAACCAACCCAACCCTTTTACAATTATATTCATCCCTATATATAGTTGGGTTGTGTGTTCCTTCTCGTCTTGAACTCTTTATTGTTACGTTGCAACCGTTTATTTCCTGGCTGGCATTGCGCTGAATTTCATAATTTCTTTCTGTTACTCTTTCTCCTATCCTCTGATGAAGTTTGTGCAACTCGTGCCTAGCCAAAACTTGTGCATTTCTTTCCCAAAAATGAAGAGCCCAATAGGCTTCGACCACAATCCTTGACTCGTCCTCGATTCAAGCGCTTGGTTCTTTCACATCCTCCAGAAACAACTGTTGTTTTCCCTTGTCCAGATTTTCTTCTTCTTTGGGCTCTTCTGTTTGTGCATTTTCTTCCTTTAACTCCTCAAACGAAGGACCCAATTATGGTACCAACTCTAAGGCTCGACGCTTTACTCCATGAAATATTTCAACTTTGTCCTACAATTTCCAGGTGAGGAGTGATGCTTCTGCAAGGAACTGTTGGGTCGTCTCTTTATTGTATTCCTTTGGCTTGACCGCAACCAACGAGTTCCACTCAGAATCTCTTGTTTTGTCGACCTGATGCATTTGCATGTAGGGTGTCTGGATTATCGGTTGAAAGTCGAGAAACTCTTTTTTGGCTATGGATTGTTCCTTGTAGAGTGTGTTCAGTTCATTGTCGGCCTGTTGAATTTGGTCAAACTTTTGTTGTTGCTCCATAGGGTCCATCATTGCCGCAACTTCTTCATTCAACACTTGAATTTTTGTGTGCATTTATTCCAAAACTTGATTTCGTCGAGCGATGATGCCCATCCAGTCGCTGAATTCTCTGAAAATTTTGGTGCAGTCCGTTGTGTGCTTGTGCAATGCGGCTTGACCATTGTTTCCTTGCAATATTATCTTCTGCATCTATTCCTGCAGTTGTCGAGGCTGTTGTTCTACTTCTTGCTGGACTTGTTGTAGCTTCTCTTGTATCTTCTTAGTGTGGGTAGCGATTTGTGTCCATGCTTCTTGTAACAAATCGGTCTGTTTCTCTGGCTCGCTTATGTCGCTAGCCTCGAGTAGTTCAGGTGCGACCTTCCGAATCTTCGGCCAGGCTTCTGCAAGTTTTGCCTGCACTTTTTCCAATTTTCACTGGACTTGGAGTTTTTCATGTTCTTCTTTCATTCTATATGTGTCCTCCATGAATTGTTCTTTTCTTGCGATCTCAATGGATCTATCAGCCTCCTGAAGCCTCTGATCCAACTGGTCCGTGGATGCCCTGATTAGGGAAAATAAGTGTGGCACTATCCACTGTACTAGGTCGGTGAATGAAATAGATGCATCGGTGGGTACTTGCCACTTTAGTGGGAGTCCACTTCCTGTTGAATGGTCTGAGAGAGTTTCTACCTCTTCCTCCATTGGTGGGACTGGTGTGATTCTCAACCTTAGCGCTACTGGCAAAAGAGTCAGAACCTTTGTTCTGGATATGTAGACTTGCATCAATTGTACACACTACTTCAGGTTCTAGAGAACCTGCTCCATTTGAGCTCGCATGGCTGTAGTATACTGCTCCATTGTTGATTCTGGCTCATTGTGTGCATCTTGTATCTCTGTATCTTCCGGTGCTTCTGCATCATGCGCTGTGATTTATTGGGCACCCTCACCCTTGGCCAATGAGGTGAGTTGTTGGTTGTCATGGGGTTCCTTCTCCTCTCTGCTTCGGGTGTCTTCTTCCTGTGTTGAAGACTTAGGTTGTTGTTTCTAGGTTTTCGGATTCGAAACATCCAACATCGTGCTCTTCTCTGAGGCTTTGGGATCGAGATCAAGAATTTTTATGTTGGCTTGGGTGGTTCTATGGTTATTTGTGGGGGTCGTCGTTCCTTTGTCTCTGGGAGATCGAGCTGTATTGAATCTAAGGTCGTGGTGTGATGTGGAGTGGCAGTGAGGAGGTTTGGTAACTGGAGTGGTGGAGGGTGCTCAATGACGAGTGTAGACATAATTGCTTCGGGCTCCGGGTCATCCTGAATATCAATGATAATGGTAGCTTTGGTAAAGGCATAGGTTTTGGGAGTGGAAGAAGAAAGGGGCTATGGGTTCATGGGTTTGTTCGGTGAGACCCCAGTTCTGGGCCTCTTCACCAATGGTTCGGTACCAAGCACAATGCCCAAGATTTGGTTAACCTGCGCACCTCACAACACATCATCGTCTGGTAGCTGTCGAGGGGCAATCTTTTTCTCCACTCTAGCTATGGCATATCTTCCTCCTCCTCTAAGTTTGTTTGTGTCAGAGCATCTAGTTTCTTCTTCTTGGGGCCTGAACTCAATCTCTCACCTGCTTCCTTGTCTTTTTTCTTGAGTAGCTCCACAGACAAAATGTAATGCATCCTTGATTTCCGCGGGCCGTGTTTAACTCCTAGCCATGACATGACTTCCTTATCGAAAGCTTCCTCATCCAAATAGAACGGTAGCATCCATGTGTGGAAATGTTCCCGGCTGGCATGTCTCAACCAAACAAATGTGTTGTTTCGGTTCATGTTGAAGGCAATATTACTCGTGTTGCAATTGAGGATATCCTGTGAGATGCGCAACCTCTGCGTTGTGTCTATCATAGCATTATACCATTTGGAAAAGGATGCATTGTTGAGTGTTGTGTTCTCTGAGTCTGGTCTGGACTACCATGGCTCGAACATCTTCGCCATGCGCTCCCTATCTGGTATTGTTGGTTGTCTACCCATGGGTGGTTTCCATTTTAACATTGTGAATGCCACAAGTAGGTATCCATGGGTGAAGGTTCCTCCCTTCTCCTATGCTTCCTCGCAAGCTACTAGTAGTTCCTCCAGTAGGAAACTACACCAATTGATCACTGCTCCTTGTGCGCAAAATTCAGCGACTGATAGCGCATATAGAGTGCATTCTCCCCTATAGTAAGACCTCATAACCTTGTTGTCTATGATTTAGCAGCCATTCAGGACTGTTTCGGGTAGTATTGATTCAATGACTGTTGTGTGTCCTCCTCTCTTTGTGTTAAACTTCTCGTATAGGCTAGGCTCTCCTTTCTTTTTCCCATGCTTGCCGGGGCCCTGAAATCCCTTTGACACATCCTCTCCTTGGGAGGATAGTCCAGTGAGCGGCTAGATATTTTGTGCATGGATTCGATACCACTTATCCACCCATAGACTTCTCTCATGCACTCAGATTATCATAACTTTTTTGCAGCACGCTATCTCGCCCATGGTACCAAAGACTGGTAGGTCTCTCAGGTTCATGATGGTTGAGTTAAATAAGTTGATTAACCCTTATTTTGGTACAAATTGTATGTCCTTGGCTCCATCCAGATCCATCTCCCAAAAGACCTATGTGTGCATCTGTGGGAACAAGGCTGAATCCATGAGATCGAGGCGAGGAGCTTGACTTGCTCTATCTTCCCTTTGAGATCACCTGCGATTTCGACCCGAGGGTCACAGGGCTCATCTGGTACCACTTCTTTATACATGGCACCTCAACTTTCTGTGGCTCTCGACATTCGCACTTCTGTAACAGGTAAGAGATAGGGTTACGTCTGCATTTTTTACAATGGTCCCAATTGGTTCTCACTACTGAGTTCGGAAATGGCTATGCTCGTTTTAGAAACAATACATTCTCGGCTGAGTTTTGAGAGCCTTATACTTAGCTTAATGGGTAGGTTTTATCAGTAACTGCTAATCATCATGACCGTATGGACGCAATCCGGGTGTGAGTTTTCTGATGGGACAGTTTAATCAAGGTAAATTCTATTGGGCGATCTTGGTATTTACTTATTTGAGTGGACTAAGTACGTGGCCGAATTGAGATCTTTCTATTAGACGGGTGGGTGCCCCGGCGCAAAATTCGATGGAATCTTGGCATAATGTAGCTTTATGGCTTAACGACTTCAGACATGGTACTGGAGCATAAATAAAGGTTGTGACTAGACTAGGTTTGTGTGGCCTATAACTCAGATTGGATTTGGATTCATGGCACCTCTGACCACAAAGGTTGTCTCCATCATCCTTAATGACTGTCATAATGGGCTTTCTCGTGCTTCAGGTCCTGTACTGTAGAGTCGTCAGTTTTGTATCAACCAACACTTAAACAAAACAAGTGAACTATGTGTTATGGTGCAACACTATGCACATGGACATTACTAACTGAATTTACAAAATTTCAAAAAGAAAACAAAACTCAAATCTAACTAGTGTACAAGCTCCGTTGAATTGGAGCGATTGTCCTTCTTTCTCAGCTTTGATGTAGGTAGGGCTTCAAGTGAGTGCCATTCACCAATATCGGTCATAGGACACCATCTAGTTTCTCAAGTCGGACTGCTTCTGAGGGTCGGATCTCTGCAACTATGAAGGGTCCCAACCAATGCATACATAGCTTGCCAAGATGCTTTTGTTATCCGCTGTCATAGAGTAACACTTTATTCCCTTGTGTAAATATCGTGGTCTTTATGTGTCAGTCATGCCAATATTTTTGTCTTTCCTTTTCAACCGACTGATGGAAGTATACTAGAAATATGGTTTCCTCGAGTTCTTGTAGCTCCGCAAGTCTCTGCGCCACTAATTCCTCTTTTTTCATACGTGTGACTTGTTCAACATACAGGCTTGGAGTGATGAACTCTACAGGAACCACTACCTCTCTTCCATAAACTAGTTGGAATGGTGTGTATCTGTGGAGTTTATTTTTGGTTGTCCTGTAGGCCCATAGTATCGTTGGAACTCTATCATCCCAATCCTCTCAGTTTGCGCAACAAACCTTTGTTAGTCCCCTTTCCAGGTTTTTGTTGAAGGTTTCAACTATTCCTTTGGCCTATGGGTGGTATGGACTGCTCTTGTGATGTTGAATCATAAATTATGTTGTAAGTGTTGCTATAGTGCTGCTAATGAAATGAGTTCCCTGATTGTTGGTTAGGCTCCTGGGACATCCGAAACGAGTAATGATGTTTTCAAAAATGAACCTAGCAGCATTACCTGTTGAACAATCTTGTACCGCTGTTGTTTCTACCCAATGGGTAAGTTAGTCAGTTGTGGTAATGATGCATCTAGCCTTTGAATGTTTGGCTGTGGGGTTGATTCATCTGATGAAGTCAACTGGCCATTTCTCAAATGCCAGTAGAGATCTAACTGGTTGTAATGGTAGTTCATCTCGGCATGATGGCTTGCCTACCTGTTGACAAACATCACACGATCTAGCATATTCTTTTTCATCCTTGAAAAATTTTTCCCACTAAATTCCTTCCTGTAGAAATTTTTGTGCCATCGCCTTTCCTCTGATGTGGCCTGCTACAATTCCACTATGGCATTTCCAGAGTATATCCTACCTTTTGTGATCTAAGACACATCGTTTGAGAGTGATTTCTAGTCCTAGTCTGTACAACTGTCTGACGATAAGCTAGTAATATTCTTCTCTAGTGACCATATGACATTTTTGGGTTGCAGAATATGTTTCAGGACAGGCCCCTGTACTAAGAAAGATTGCTATGTCCTTCAGACATTCCGGTATGGCCTCGATCTTGAACAAAAATGAATATGGGAGTTGGTCATCCACTGCTCCGCCAATTTCTCCTGACTCTAGTTTGGATAGATGACCGGGTCCGACATTGCATCGTTCCGGCTTGATGATGACTACAAAGGAAAATTCTTGAAATAACAACAACCATCTACAAATTCTCCCTTCTAACATAGGTTTGTTAACTAGGTATTTCAAGGCAGAATGATTAGTAAAGAATTTGAAATGAGACCCTAACACATAGTGTCTGAATTTCTGTAAAGCGTAGATCATTTTTAAGCCTTCCCATTCTGTCGTTGTATATTTGCTCTATTCTTGCGACAGCTTCCAACTCGCAAAATAGATGGGGTGATCCATATCTCCATCTCCAGGTTGCGGTAAGATATCTCCAAAGGCAATTTATGAAGCATCTACATGGACATGAAATTCCTTCTCCCAGTTTGGGAATATCAGAATCGGTGTTGTAATGAGGTTTTCCTTAAGTGTCTCAAATGCTTTATCACATTCGAGTGTCCAATGGAACATTTCATCTTTTTTCAGGCAGTTTTCCAAAGGTGTAGTAATGTTGGCGTATCTTTGAATGAACCTGCGATAGTAACCTGTGTGTCCTAGTGTGGAGCGGAACTATTTATCACTTCTAAGCGGTGTCATATTCACAATGACCACAACTTTAGGTGGGTCTACCAATACTCCTTCTCGGCAGACTATGTGGTCTAATAGATTTCCATGTGGCACGCAGAAGATACACATTCTGAAATTTAATGAGATTTTCAATTCTTTGCATCTGTCAAACATCATCCTTAGCAGTGCTACATGTTCCTTAAGTAGGCTATATATTGTCCAATCATCCATATAAACTTCTATAAATTTGTGAATGAACTCTCTAAAGGATGCTATCACAATCCTGGAGAAAATTGCAGGGGCATTTTTTAACCCAAATGGCATTGCATTGCATGCAAAAGATCCCCATTCTGTAATGAACGTAGTTTTTCTTTTGTATTCTTCAACAATCTTGACTTGATGGTATCCTGAAAAACTGTCTCTAAATGAGTATTCTTCCTTCCCCACAACATGTTCTAGCACCTCGTCAGTAAAGGGTATTGGTAAAGGGTTGTGCACACAGACAAAGTTGAGGCTTCTGTAGTCTACACATACTCTAATATCCTTAGTGTCTTTCTTACTTTGAATGACTATGAGGCTAACCCACTCTGCTTCATCTACCGCAAAAATGAGACTTGCTTTCAACATCTTATCAATCTCCTTTATAACTTTCTCTTTTACTCTTGGGTTAAGATGGTAAGGTCTATGTCTGACAGGATTGGATCTTGGTTTTAACTCAATCTTCATTTCTCCCATGACTCCTTTGATCCATTTTAATTTTAAAAAGGTCTTTGGGAAAAAATCCTCATATTCCCTTGGTAAACTCTATATTTCCTGACTAGTTTTCTCATCTCAGTAGTCACCCACCATAGATATCTTGGGTTTTTCTTCGGTCCCTATATTGAGTCTGCACAATTTCAATGGGTGGTTGTAGGAACTA
The DNA here is from genome assembly GCA_009831015.1 of Picea engelmannii. NCBI lineage: Eukaryota > Viridiplantae > Streptophyta > Pinopsida > Pinales > Pinaceae > Picea > Picea engelmannii. Next base: position 444,682 of record ML791586.1, read on the forward strand.
TTGGTTTGGCTGGGTATGGTGTTTTGGATTTCTCGGTTCCCCTCTGCCTCTTTGATGGCTAGGTTTCTTATTCCTTCTAATTCATCTAGGATTTCCGAATCTTTGCTAATCTGATAGCATTCTATAGGCTTTTCAGTCAAGGGTAAGTGGAGTTTAGTCTGAATTTCTTGGATATGCTTGGGACACACTTTAAAATTTATTATTCTATCACTATTGGTTGTAAACAAAAGTCCTTTAATCTTTTGTAGGGCTAGTTCAAGCTTAGGGTACTTACTTGAGAATGAGAAGACTTTGCAAAATTTAGCTACTAGTGTCTGCCAGTCATTGGTCTCTCTTCAAGTTTCATCATTTAGGAACCAAGCTTTCAGGATTGGGCCTAGGGAATGGGAAAATAATTGAACCCAGAAGTGAGAGGGTGTCTCCGCAGCCTGCCACTGTGTCATGCACTATTCAATGTGTATTCTAGGATCAACTTCTTCGCTAAGTAGTTGCGCAACCTGGAAATCCATCTGTATTTCTATTTCTGGCTGCTCCTTATTCCTGAACCTGTATTTGATAGCTTGCATCACTTCGTCCCAAGTTCTGAGTATGGATTTATGAGTGGCCCACCATCCGACGGGGTTGTTCTAAAAATATATATCTAGTACCGAGATTATGTGATATTCTCTTACATTATCTTCCATGTTCTGAAAAATGTTGTCTAGGTATGAGGTGCCATCGTATACTGGGTGTTCTCTAACTTTGGTTCCAACTCATCTGGTCATTCTGACAGTCGCGCATCTTCTTGATAATGTTTCGTGTGAGACTTGTTGCCAACCATCAAAATCCAGTTCTGAATCTTCGTCTGCTGACTCTATGCTTCTCCAACTTACTGATCCATCAATAATAGGGTTTATATAGTTGTTTCTTTTCCTAGCTGTTATGATGTACAACTGGTCTAGGTATTCTCCTTCCATATTGTTATCTATTGGTTCTGTGTATTTGGGTTCTACATATGCATCCAAAGGTTGAACTACCTTGATTCCCTCAGCTTCAAAATTCATGGTGTCTTTCTTTATGTCGATCACTCCATAGTTGTCGTAGGCCCAATCGATGCCAAGTAGCACAGGGTAGGGGTCCTTGTCTCCCATGATCTCAATGACTTCAAAGTCCGCCACTATTTATACTCCTGCTACATCAATTTCCACGTTCTCCAGTCTTCCTATGGGAAAGATACAGTATTGGTTTTCCATTCTCAACTAAATTGGGGAATATGTCAGTCTCAGTTTTCCTAAGGCTTCCCAAGTCCTCTTGGGAAGAATGTTCACATCTGACCCGAGGTCCAACATGACGTCCTTAATTTTGAAGTCATCTAACTGGGCTACTAGTCAGAATTCTTCTCTGGTTCTTACTTTTCTTCGTTGCACTCTCTAAGTACTCTTCTCGGGAAGATTATCCCTTATCCTTGCTTCTGAGGTTTCTTTATTCCCAAAGACTAGATACAGTGCATTGCACAACTTTTATGTTAGTTGATCATTCCCAGAATGTCATAGAATAATTGAAACTAGTGGTCAACTGTGTTTTGAGGTTGCTCAAACTATCTTGGTATGACTATAGGGTTTCTGGGTGTAGGGGGTGAAGCAGGGACTTGCACCATCTTAGGGTAAACATTCGACTCGGGGGGGTTCTCTTGTATTTCACGACTAGAAATTTTCTGGAATACTTCTATAGCATCTTAAAGAACAATTTTTGATTTAGGGGGTCATACCTATCTCCCTTAGGTGTTGCTTTCTGGATCTAAGGTACAGTATCAGTATCAGCTCATGTCTTTGCTCCTCCTCGAGTAATAATATTAAGGCAGGGAAATGTTCCTTTAGAAATCCTTTTGATCTCTGAACTGATAAGGTTAGTTCCTCTTTGTCATACTCTGTCTTCCCATTTTGAAATTAACTCTGGACAATCTTCAATTGTGTTTCCATTGGTCCTACAGGGAGAGCACCATGGGAATCTTGGGCGAGGAAAATCTTTAGCCAAGTGACTTGTTCATAATAGTTATAACATCTGCTTGGTCTTCGTCCCCCAGTTGTTCCTCCTCAGAAGTCTACTCGAGATCCACCTCCTCGACCTCTTCCTAGTGTCTGCAGGTTTTCATTCACCCTGAATGTTGTTCGGTTAAGCCTGTCCGCCAGTGCGTCCAACGATCTACATTGATTGGTAGTATGTGTGGTAGATGCGAAGAACTCGCAGTGTACTGTATTTGGTACTGTCGAATAATTCTACATGATGGGGCACTGTCTTGGTCCATGCCTGTGGATTCGGCAGATCTCACAATATTATGTTGTTGGTGCTGCTTGGACTCCTAGGAAAGCATGATATGGGGTGGGGTGATGGAATGGTGAGTTCGTCGATACTTGCACAACTCCTCCTGTGGGTCCTGCTGGGGTTACCATCATATTCTGAGGAGGTCCTAGTCCCCTCATTCGTGGACATTCATTTTCCAAATGACCTTCCGTAGAGCATCCTGTGCACCAAACATGTGGTCATCCTGGTCTGGGTATCCTCAACTCTTGAATAATTTTTGTAAGTGTCGATATCTGCCCTTGTAGTTGCACCAGATTCACATCTACTGGGGGTCGGGTTACTCTTAAACTCCCGGGGTATCTCGCCATGGATTCAATCTTCATCGATTGTTCCAAGGCATCTGTTAATGTGGCTATCCGCTATTGCGTTAGTGGAATCTGAGTTAGAGGCAACAACCCCTGAATGTACCACTCCCTTTGATGTTCTTTGTGTATTGGATGTGCCAACCTCCCTGTGGAATCTTTAAACTTCTGGTTGTCCTCCTAGGCTGATTCTCATTCCCTTTGTTGGATCTGACACAACTCGGAAAAATTTTGTTGTTCTGACTGAGTTAGTTTGAATTCTTCTATAAACTTGGTCCATACTTGGTCGAGTGTGAATGCTTGACCTTGCATCCTTGACACTCTTGGTTCAATGATCTTAATGTACCACTTGAGAGCATTACCTCTCAAGGTAGTCTGGAACTCAACCAACTTATTTGCATTCAGAGTCCCTCTGGATATCGAGATTGCTTCGCACACGAACCAATGCTGCTCAACCTCTTCATCTCCCTTACCCCAAAATTATGCGTATCTGTTATAAGCAAAATCTGTCTGTAGGGACAGATTCAACCCATCCGCATGTGAAGCTGGTTACAACCTCTTTGATAGCTCAGCACGAGGCAAAGACTACCCACACCTCAGGTGGTCCTTCGCTTGAGGTGGTAAATAAGGGGAAAAATAAAGGTGGAAGACTTACAAGAAGTCGTTCTCAGGACCACACACCCTGGGTGTTATACTTCCTTAGCTTCCTGGATGGCCAAAATGGCCTGGGTGATGAAAATTATGGACAATGGGATGAAAACGAGCTTGCTGATTTTTAGGACAGTGAACTAAATAAAGAAGACAATGAGTTGTTCACTTCCTTAAAGCGTTGGAAACTATCCTAGAGTGGGTCAGCGGGGTAAACCGGTATCCTGGGTAATTAACCAATGAATGCCTTGAGTAAAAGGGTGTGAAACAAGGGTGAAAAGGGGGGATTAAAATCTACATCCAAGTACTTTTAAATGGCTGTAAATTGTGAACAACAAGCTGCTCGAAGCTTTCAAGGTAGGGAAACAAGCCAAGAATGGCTTGATACCCCCCGGGGTGACCCGGGAAGTGATCCCGGAAGGTTGTTAAATCCAAAGTGGGTTGTAAAAGTGGATGAATAGATGTTACAACTATGATATAAGGGAAATTATTCACAACTTCAAATTTGGTTCCTGAGTGAAAAGGTGGACTGACGAAAGGTTGACTTTAAAAGTATTTTATTGGTCAATTTTTGTTTTTAACACATGCATTGGCCACCACACTGTTTTGAAGGTTAACCCGATCAGGCAAACACATCTTGGAACTTTGCCAACCATTATAAGAAGAGTAGTACTAGAAGGCCACGGTGGTTAGGTTGAAGAGTGCCCCATGCAGTTAAGAGAAGCAGGGATTATCCACTTCTCGTCACTAGCGGTTTTGGGCTCTTAAAGCCGCTTGGATGGAAGAATGATACATGCAAAAAGGAAGAGGCTGAGGACCCCCCTAAAGAGGGTTTTTGCTGAGCTTACCCAAGCAGAGTAGTATTCGAACCGAGCTAATCTAATCCAAACCTTGACCGTGTGGTACTAAGGAAAGACCACTCGACTTGTACTAACTAGATAACTTCCGAGGGGCTCCTGATGAAGACTCCATGGCTTTGACTCTTAATATCCTATGAAATTGAAATTGCATAAAATGAAATATCAGGCCATCCATGTGGCGAGGTCACGTCTTGCTTTCACAAGTGTGCTTCCTAGTTACTGAATTTGAAATCTATTTAAAACTATATACATAAAACAAGTAAATAGATAAGTGACATATATGTCACGGCTAGATAATATGTATATGTAAATATCTAAATAATATATATTTTTTGTTTTCTGTGTATGGGGCGGACCCCTGAATTGTTTTCAATTTTTTTGTGCGGCGTTTTGCATGTATTTAGCTTGCTGATTTTGCATGGCCCCTTTTAGGGGCAGCCACATGTATATTAGTGAGCGAAAAGTGATACGATGAAAATATAGCAAGATTAGATAATTACAACATGACGATTACACCATTCAACCCAAAGGAATGGGTTGAGTCTCTTTGCGAACGACAAAGCCACCATATGCATGAAAGCCCCAACTAACTCCTTGTATGGGGATTGGCAATTTCATGTTTGAAATATAAAAGGTGTGATGGTTATCTACACAAATATTAATAAGATTTTTTACATGAATTCACAAGTGAACCATTCAAACTACCTACACAAATCAAACATATAAACATTGGTATGTGTATCAGAAATTTTTGGAGTGAGTGCAAGTGATAATTATAGTGTATATGAGAGTGATTGGATAGGATTTACCGATCGAAATGTGTGTTTTTCTTCGCTTCCCTACTGACCCCTTTGCCTCAAACAGGTCTCTAGGTGGTCCCCAACCTCTTAAGAGAAGCAGAGTGGGTGACCGGTTGTATCCTTGCAGGAAAACAATGAAATTTTAGTATTTATGCATGGAAAAACTGAAATAAGCATAACAGAAATTTACACATAAGAATTATATAACAGTCAACTAAGATGGCTGTCCCGTGGGGGGGAATTGACCAAAATGATCAATTTTCCTATTTGGGACAACAAGGTTAATGGTAAGAAAACATAACAAAAATATACATGAATGAAAAGATAAAGCAAACAAGTATGGACAACCAGCTAAGAGGTCTATTTAAGGGTTCTCCTAAGGGGCCCTAGGACTCCCAGCCACTAGCTAAGGCTGAAAACAATTGAATACTTTAGAAAATCTGCACTAAAACACATTAAACAAATTAAACCAAGTTGTTAGAAGATGAAAGTAAGTAATTTAAACCCAAAGAAGCAACAACAAACACCTAGCTAACCAATCCCTCTGGGAGATAGCTAACATAACAAGCATTTACCCCTACCCCTCAACCCTTAACCAATAAGTGACACATCCAACAACTAAAATTCAACAAGTATCACACACACAAAGAGTCTTATAAATTTCAACAGAGCTTTGTTACTATATTCATGATCCCCTTTTTTTACAATGCCAACCCTCTTATTTATAAAGGAGAGGTGAAGGCTTAGGGTTAGGTCACAAGACACTTGTCACTTTTGGAAAAGTGACAAGTGGACCAACCCTAAATTATTTTTGTCTTTTCACAAAAAGTAACCTTATCCTAAAGGCATCTTATCCAAAAAAGAATCTTATCCTAAAATGGAACCTTATCCAAAAAGGGGATCAAATCAGATTTGACTTGACCCTTCAATTACATAGTAATACATGCCAAAACTAAATCATGCGAGAGTTCATATTACAAAAAATCATTTTTCATAAAATGACAAAGCTTGATATGCCACATCACCATTTTCCTTGGTATTTGTGCCATACCAAAGGATCTTTGACTGTTTCCATGTCTTACAGCTATAGGTGAGGTGTTTTAGGACAATATCCATCCATCCATGGCTGTCAAATTCACCGGAATGAAGCCCCAAGGTGTGGGGAATTGCTGAGTTGCTTTGGAGGGCAAGGGGCCTTTGGGCTTTGGTCGTTGTAAGTAAGGAAATGCTCACTGTTTAGGAACTTTTCAGACCTTATTATTCCCCCCCTTTGCTGCCTATAAGTTTCCCTGTAAGATGGCTAAACATGGCTTCGATTTGGGCTTGTTTCGGTGAGAGGACCCCTTGGAACTGAACTTTTAGAAGATCTTCCTCCATACCAAATAACCACAAAGTTGTTCTTTACTATTCCCATGCTATAGCTCTATCTTCTACCTTTCCACTTCCTTTTGTTTGGCGCAAATCCGACTCTGGATGAGGAAGATATGGCCCCGAGAAGGTATGCGGATGGAGGCGACCAATAGACTGATCAGGGAAAGAATTTGAAGTTGGGGTAAAATTATGGGTTGGAGATCAGAATTGATAGGCTGCTACAGGCCTGTATACCTATAGCTGAAATGGGTTTTCCTTACCAGGCCCAATTTGACATCGGAGGCCCCCAATTAGGCCTCTTTCCGGTGCATGCTTGTAGGGCCAAAATTGAGTCTTTGTCGCTCTGGGACATGTCACTGAAAATATGGGCTGAATTTGCTGAGGTGAATGTCATGGATGTATTCTAGAATTTTCCCCGGTTGTTTCGACTATTCACGGGCGAAAATCCGCCTCCGTATGGAGAAATTATAGAATTAAAAAGTCCAATGACCCTTAGGGGAGGGGAATTAAATTTTAATATATAGTGTGAAATATATAAATAAAATTTATTAAAAATTTTATAAATTTATTATAAGTCTTAATAATGATTTTATTAAATATACATATAAAACATACATTTATCGTATATATATATATATATATATATATATAATAAAACGAAATAATAAATTTAAAAATTAAATAGCAAATTTAATTTATAAAAATTAAACTATACAAAAAAAAAAAATTAAAGTTAAAATTAATTGGAAACCACCCCCCATCCGTTAGCCCCTGGTTGGACATATGACCAAGCCAAGAGCCAAAGGAACCCACAGGGTATGGAGGAAGTGGTTGGTGGCTGGGGAACGAGGGAGCAGAGGAGGAGAGGGTCAAGGGGTCTGCGTGAAGAGGAGTGGGAAATAAGGAGAGGGGTAGGGGGGGAATGAAGGTGAGGGTGCGCGAAGGAGATGGAGGAGAGAGCTATGTAGAGTGGGAGGTGGGTGCCAAGATGGAGGTGGATGTAGGCAGAGGAGGGAGTGGTAGAGGAGCGCGTGGTGGTGGAGGTCGCGGAGGTGGAGGAATGGAGGAGCTGCGGGAAGGGCCGCCTGGGGGTTTGGGGAAGAGAGGGACGAGATTGGGGGAATGGAGGAGGACGGTTGCGCGCATGAGAGGGGGTGGTGGTGGCACCCAGGTAGGGTTGTGTGAGGGCATGCGTAGAGTGGGTGGGAGCAGAGGTGGAGGTATGGAGGTCGTGGGAGAAATGGAGGAGCAGCACACGCGAGGGGAGGAGGCACGGAAGGAGAGGAGGGGGATGCATGGTGGTGGTGGTGGCGCCCAGGTGGTGGATGGGTGGCCAGCCACCTCCAAATATTAAATTCAAAAACTTTGGGCAAAGTGGGTTTTTTGCCAACAAAATGGATGGGAGGTTTTGGGTTCAAAACCCCTGCCCTCCATTTGAATTTCTGGGCAATTCTTGAACTTTCTGGGAAAAGGAGAAGGGGGAGGATTGGGGTTCAAAGACCAAGGCTTCCCAGTGACATGCCCAGGCCTACAATCTTTAGCAAATAGCTTCATAATTTAAAAAAATCTAAAGGAGCCATGGAGGATTGGGCGTGGTGCCCAAGAGGGGTTCGAATCCCCTCTCCTTTGCATCTTTTGGCACACACATAAACTTGAACTTAGCAACCAGCAAGAAACTCTGAACCAACATCCAATACCACAGTTGAAGCAGGAAAATAAACACCAATTTGAAGGAAAAATGCAATTTCTTCATGCAGGACCTCAACACAACCAACAAAATTTTCCCTGTTGTTTTTTGGAAATGAGATTGATGGGTTACCTGGCTCATTGTTTGGAGATTGCTGCATGGAAGCTGGCTGCCCACTACAAAGTTGTAGCTGATGTCATAAAAACTCCCCTCTGCTACCATGAATTCCTGTTGCAGAGCTCTCCCCCTTTGGCCAAACTGTCAAAATGGCTTGGGAGAGGGGAGAAGGGTGGGTTTTGATTTTTTTAATTTTTCAAAAAAAAAACAATTTCCCCAAAATTTGCATGAGGCTACATGCCCCCTCCCACATTTTCCAATTTTATGAATATATTTAAAAAAATATTTCATTAATTTTTTAATATTTTTTTGAAAAAGTGCAAGTCAAAGTTTGACATTGACTTTGACTTTGACCCTGTTGCTGCTAACTTAGCCCAAAAATGTTGCACAGTGAGATGGAGTTGGAATCGGACACAAGTTACATCGTTGGAAAGGTCTCGATGAGTTCATCGGGAATATTTTGTCACCAACTTGAGATAATTCCACCTTAGCCCTCAAATTCGGCCCGAAACAATGGCCACTTAAAACCCCTGACTTGCTGGTGGGCCCACATGACACCCAATCGTGCGAAAGGTGCCAAATCGCCATACGATATCCAATCGAGGAAAATGAGGTATCGATGAGTACTTACATGAGGAGACAATATAATTTTGTGTTGGGGTCATTTATGACTATCTTAGCTATTATGAAACCCTTCCATGCGATTTGGGGGACCCCTTTTTGCCTAAACTTATTGACCAACTTGTGACAGCTCTAACCGGGCCATCCAAGGTCGGAATGAGGCAATTGAGACATCGTTGGAAAGGTGTCTGAGTCTATTACAGTGTGGAATCACTGAATATCTGATCTATAACACTTTACCCACCAATTTTAAATCATGAAGCACTGCAACCAATTTGGTGTTCAAAAGTGGTCATGAACTTGCGAAAGCTCGTTCTTACCAACCGGGGGTCGAAACCATGCATGGGATATACCATTGGAAAGGTATCACACTGAACTACACCATGTATAGTTTTGATTTTCCGTTTGATACCATAATAGGAACAGAATCAGACCAAGAAGTCACAGCTATTGGTTTTGGCCGTTCAGGTGACGTTGACTTTGTGTCCCTCGTATGGGGTCATACTGACTCAGAATCAAGCTCATGATAGCCCATTGAAAAGCTTGTCTCGATTCCTACCACCTAGAAGTGTTGTATTTCCTTAATTGAACAACCTTGACATGAGGAAGAAATTTCATTGGAAGGCCCACAACTCCCTGAAGGAAACTAACTGATACTCTTTCAAGGGCAGAGGCCATAGTAACTATGACTGAAACCATAGCACCAAGGGGAGTTTATGGAGAAGTAACTGTGTAAAACACCATGTTGAGCCCAGACCAGATTTTTGGGTCAACATTCTTGGCGCTGGAGGGGAAATGCTTTCCAAAGCATGTCGAACAATGGGATCACCTGCGTGATAGGCAGGAATACTCGGTGGAAATTCATACTTTCAAAGTGACCGATGTGGGTGAGGGGGGAATTCAACTATAGTATAAGTACCATTTTTCACATTAGGTATAACCAAAGAATGAAAGTGGTGCAGTAAAGATATACAACAGAATTTATACTGAGATTCACATAAGATAGAAGAATGGGAATAATGACCCGGGTTTTGTTGAGCAATGTGGCCCAAGTGACACGGGTCCCTCACCCGGATTATGTCTTAACTGTGAGAATAGAGGCTTAAGGTGAACCTTGGCCCAACACAAAGTCTCATGCATACCTTCGATTCTCGACACACAAACAAGAAAACGAGAATTTTTGAAATCAGCGACCCACCGGAGGAAAACTAACAAGCAAACCAGTCAAACAAGGGAATAAATAAATATAAAAAAAACTGTGGCAGTAGATGCTGCAATCTCAAGTGCTCATAAGTGATGGAACTTTGTAGGAAAATGACCATTTCTTGGAGAAATCAGATTGTAAGTGGTCAGGTAAAGTGCAGTTGCAATCACATAGCTATGTAAGCCATCATGCCATCATGGTTTTTAGCTTCACCAGAGAATGATATGCTACCTCCTTAGAATTTCCCTACTAACTTTGATGAAATAACAACCAAATTTACTCCCATTTAAGATGACTTTAAGACAGAGTTTCCCAAAATTTCAAGTATGGTAAAAGGGATTCTAGGAATCTAGTATTTTCACACAACCACCCAATAATAAGGACAATATCCTTTGTATTGAACACTAGAAAAAACCAAAAGAAGGCAACCTACAATGTTAAAATGAAAAATAACAACCCATGGAAAAATCAAAGAAGGGATTATACTCCAAAATCGGAACCAAATCAACAAAGACTCAATAGCTAAAACCAATGGAAAAAGGGCTCAAGACTGAAACCATGGGGAAATATACAAGCATGACAAAGTAACAACAAATACATACAAGAAAGAGAATCAATAACATTGAATAGATACAAACAAGAAAAGAACGAATGGTGACTTATGTACAAGATGACGAATCCTCTCAGGAGTAAAAGAACTTTAGGTGATGACCATTCACGAGGAATTGGAGTGGTTCACCATCCAAGGTTTTTAATATGAAAGCATTTGTCCCTAAGATCTCGTATATTGTGTAAGGACCCAACCATAATGAATCAAACTTGCGATGTTTGGATGGGGCCTCATGTGCTTTGTCCCATAATAAAACATCATCTCCTACTTTGTAATTTACCATTGTGGCTCTTTTATCAAAGGAACGTTTAACAATGTCTTGCTTCTTTTAGAGGTGTTGGAATGCATCCTTTCTTACCTATTCTAATTCGAGGAGTGTGTCTAAACGATGTTGTAAGGGTTGGAAATCATCTTCTGCCTCAGCAATAGCCAACCTCAAGGCTGGAATTTGTAAGTGAACAGGCAGGACAGCAGGAGCGCCATACACCAGAGTGTAAGGACTTTGACCCGTTGTTGTCTTTGGAGTTATACGATCAGCCCATAAAGAAAAGTTTAACTTTGTGTGCTGATCACGCTTGTTATCCTTGACTGCCCTCTTAAGGATCTGAATCATAATTTTATTCATTGATTTGGCCAAACCATTACCTTGGGGGTAATAGGTGAAAGATCGAAAAAGTTGGATGCCGTATTTAACACCAAGGTGTAACGTGACATCAGACATGAAAGCTGATCCATTATCAATTAATATCTCGGTGGGGGTCCCAAAACGGGATAAAATGTTACGTTCAACGAATTCTACCACCTATTGACTCGTAGCATTCCTAAGAGTGATTGCTTCAGCCCACTTTGTAAATTAGTTTGTGGCTGTTAAGATGAATACATGACTAGTGCTGGACAACGGTGAAATCGGTCCAATAAAATCCATGCCCCATATTGCGAAAGGGACTTGGACTTCAATAGGTCTAAGAGGTAAGGCAACCAACTTTTGCTTCCCAGTGAAGCGTTGGCAAGCTTCGTATTTCCGAACAAGTAAATGGACGTCTTTGTGGAGTGAAGGCCAAAAGTAACCTGCATGTAGAACTTTCGCTGCAGTGGTTTTGGCTGAAAAGTGACCTCCACAAACCCCAGAATGGCATTGTTCAAGTGCCATTTGGGCTTGATCAGGAGTCAAGCATCGTGACAAAATCCCATTAAGGTTTCTTCGGTAAAGGATTTGGCCTTGTAAAACATATCGAACAATTTTTAAACAAAGCATTCGTTTGGCTTGAATATCCATGTCAGGTGGGAACACACCATTGATCAGGAAATATATGATAGGTCAGTACCATGGTTGTGAGGCTAACTCAATTTCGTTAACCATTTCTTCGAAGGCATTCAAGTCATCTACTTGAGGTGGTTCAACTATGACTGAGGGATGGGATCGGGTTAGCAATCCAGCTAGCCCTATCCCCCTAATGGTTTTCGTCGTCTTAATTTCCAAGTCATACTCTTGCATGTGCATGATCCATTTGGACCACTTACTATGCAATTCAGTTTGATTCAAAGCAGTGACTAAGAGAGAGGTAGGCACAAAAACCTGAACTTTATGGCCTTGGATGTAATGTCAAACTTGTTCCAATGCTTTGTACAAGGAATAACCATGTTTCTCCAGTGGAGAATAATTCAATTGGTGGGGTTTCAAATTTTGGCTCACGAAGGTGACTAGCCTAAGATTATCCTGATGATCCTTTTGCAACAATATTGTATAAATTGTCTCCTCTAACGAATTAGTGTACATGACAAAGTCTTTAGAGTGATCAGGACTGACTAACAGAGGGGCAAAAGCAATGTCTTGCTTAATGGATTCAAAATCCTGACGGGTAGGGGGGTCCCATTTGAACCAAATGTCTTTCTTCATAAGCTGATTTAGAGGTTTAACTACTTGAGCAAAATCAGGAATGAAGCGTCTCAAGAAATTTATCTTTCCAAAGAAAGATTGCATTTCCTTTTTATTGGTAGGTAAGGGCAGCTTTTTGATTGCTACCACTCTCCCAGGATCAAATTTTACACATTCTCGAGAGACAATGTGACCCAAAAATTTTCCCTCCGTAACACCGAAAATGGTCTTCTTAGGATTTAAAGATATGGCTAACCTACGACATCTAAGGAGAACCTTCCTAAGGTGATCAAAATGACTACTCTGTTCTTTGGAAAAGACCGTGAGTTCGTCGAAGTAAACCATGATGACCTTACCCAATAATCCTCTGAAAGCAATGGCCATGGCACATTGAAAGGTGTTCCCAGCATTAATCAATCCAAAAGGTATCTTGTTTTATGCATATGTGCCCCAATGAGTGGTGAAGGTGGTTTTATGACTATCAGAAGGATTGAGGGCTATCTGATTGTAACCTGAGAAACCATCTAAAAGGGACATCATTTGAGACCTAGAGACTTGTTGGAGAATCTCTTCCATAGGTGGGACAGGGTAGTTGTCTTTTAGGGACACTCTATTCAAATGTCTAAAGTCGACACATAAACAAATATCGCCAGTTTTCTTCCTAACGGGAACCAAATTAGATACCCATTGTGAGTAACGGACATGGTAAATGACCCCAGATGCTTCCATCTTGTCCAATTCAACTTTAATTGTTTTTTCCAAAGAAAGGTTGTTTTTTCTCTGTCTCTGTCTGTAAGGTTTCGAATCAGGGATTATGGGTATGGCATGGACTATCTCCTGCATATCGAAAACCTTGAGGTCTTGATAGGACCAAGCGAAAACATCCTTGAACTCTGTCAAGAGTTCTGTGAATCGAGCGACCTCAGGAGGGGAACACTGTGCACCTATATAGACCAGTTTTGGATCTTTCTCGGTCCTCAGGTTAATAGGTATGGCTTCTCGCACCTTCCTAACGGATTCACTATCAATATTAGGCACAGAAGTAGTGGCATCATTGGAATCAAACATGGATTCCAATACTGACAAACCAGGGGGGATCTTATTTGTCTTTAATTGGATTATGTTCCCTATTTCCTCTTCCAACTCATGGTTGATATGTAAATATTTGCACTCCTCCTTGTTTTGAAGGAATCTACAGATTTGTTCATCAGTATCAAAAAATTTCCAAGAGTCAACATTATCAGGTAACACAGGTCTACGTAAAATTTGGACTTGTATATCTTCAATAGACCTTACGAAATCCGAGGTGAAACAAGAACCAGCCAAGGCCAAAGTATCAACAATGTGGTTTAAGGCCCTAGGCACGGCTTGAATGTTGAAAGATAAGAACTTCTCAATAAGTTCCTTAGCCCTTCGGTGGTATTGTTTGAGGCATGGGTTGTGAGCTTCATATTTACCTCTAATTTGATTCACAACCAATTCAGAATCCCGACTCACCAATAAATGGCATATTCCTAAGACTAAGGCCTTTTGGAGGCCTTGAACTAAGGCTTCATATTCAGCCATATTATTAGTGTTAGGGAATTCTAACCGAAAAGAGAAAGGGATTGCGTTTCCCTTGGAATCACACAAAAGGATCCCAGCCCCAGATCCATTCTTGGATTTAGCACCGTCAAAATCCATACTCCACACCATTTCTTCCAAATCAGAGGGAGGGACATGTACATCTTCCTCAGATAACATAGTATATGTACCCATACCTGTATCTTGAAAAGACACTTGTTTCGTATTATAGGAAGTAGGTACAACCTGCTCTCAGTACTTTGGTTCCCTCCTAATGATTACTTAAACAACCTTATGAGGAAAGGTGAAGTGGGTCCCCTCCATGAAGTAACGACCATTTTTTACTTTGGTGGACCACTCCCTCCCTAAAAGCATGCCATATGCTTCAGGTATATCTGCTACAATGACGTTTATGAGCATGCTCACCTCTGGAGCTTGGTCATAAGCAATGGGTAAGTCTTTAATGTAACTGATGGTCTCTACAGTCCTAGAATCCAAAGCTAACATGTATTTACATGGGCCTGTGCATTCAAGACCCAGTATTCTCATGACTCGTAGAGGCATGACATTGTGCCTCTCTCCTGTGTTAGCGACACAGTTATGGAGCACAAAATCAAAAATCAAAATCGAGATATAGAAAGGAGGAACACCAGTGTATAAATCAATAACATCATATGCTTCCCTAGGTTGAGAAGTGGACTCTTTCGAAAGAGGAAGTCTCAGTTCCATTCGTGGAGTAAGGGGTGCTTGTAGAACACGTGTAAGGTTTTCAAACTGAGTGAGTGTTCTAAGAGCATCTAATAATGTCATGTGAGCGAGAACCTTCGCTAGATATTCAACAACATTGTAAGGCATCGGTGTTAGGAAACAGGGCGGTGGATTATTAGGCAAGTTTACCTTGTTTGGGGTTCAGGGAACCCTGTTCCTTGTAGGGGAAGGTAATCTACCATTCGAGGGAAGTTTTCCCTTTTCAATTTCCTTGGGGTCGCTTTTGGTCTCTTCCACCCCTTACGGAGTGGTTTTAGGGGCCTGATTCCTAGTTTCTACAACAAAGCTTCCAAAAGAAAGAAGATTGTCATCACAGGGGATAGAGTATTCCATGTTAACTTGGTCATTTTGGGAAGTGGAAGCAAGTTTGTTTTTTACTGGAGGTAGAGGTGCTTTTCCATTTTTAGACAATTCCACGTGACGTGCATATGCGTAACAATAATCAGGGTCATGGAAGTCTTGGAAAAAGTGACACCAATCCACTTCAGCAGCATGTTTCCTAGGAGGAGGAGTAGGAGGGAAAGGAGGTCTTGGCCTCGAAACAACAGAAAATTGCATGTCATTCACCTTCGATTAAGAGAAAGTATTTGGTTTTTCATGTTCATTAACAACTTGAGTGTTTTCAAACTTTCCCTTTCTTCAATCCTTCAAGTTTTGGCAAGTGGAGGTTCATACCGAGGACCCTCATTTCGAAGTACATCATTCCTAGGTCTCCCGTTAAAACGGTTCTGCGCTAAAGGTGAGGGAATCATACCGATTCCTCCATGTTTCTTTCAATTTCCAGGGTTCTAGTCTTGGCCGCATCTAAAGTTTGTGTTGATTTATCTTTTAATATATATTTTACATTTGGATTCATAGCGGTCATGTAATAATGGAACAAATTGTTCCTAGATGGTTGGGAAGCGGTTGGGATCCTATTCAAGGTCAAGGTAAAGCATTGATTAAAATTTCATATTTGCTCACCCTCATGAATGGAGATGGTTGTGAAATCCCTGAGCAGGGAAGCCACATCATCTGCCCCTTGGAAATGTTTCTTGAATTCTTGGATCATAGTGTCCCAATCTGGGATACTATCATTAGGAAGCAAGCGATACCATCTCGCTACTTCACCCTCGAAGGTTCCCACAAAAAGTCTAATGATGACATCGAGAATTGTTATGTCCATAAGCGCTAATGCATCATAGAAGTTTTGTACATGTTCTTCAACACTCAAAGTACGAGTGCCACTAAACTTGGGAAGCCTATTTGGGGCATCTGCAGGTATGTCATGAAGAGGTCTGGCCAACCTCAAAGGAGTGTCGGGTTTCCATGGCATTTCCATTGGGACAACTATGGGGTGAACAACAACAGTTGTCGAAATGATGGGAGAAACAACCTGAGGATTAGTAACTATTGTTGGATTAACTAAAGTTTTCTTTAATAAGGGGCTTTGAATAGGAGAAGAGGAAGAGGGTGACTCAGTTCGCACCGCAGAGGTAACAAGTTTCCCTGGTTTCCCAGGTGTATGTGTCTCACTACTTGTTTTCTTTTGCAAACTTTGACTCCTTGTAACCCTGGGGGACATTGTTTCCCTAGTCTTAGGATCCTTCCACCTTGCCAGCTTGCAAGGGGCCAAGTAAGTACTTTGAGTACAAGGGGTGTATCATTGACAATCCTACTCTTTCTAACACAATGTAAAATAACCCAACTAAAACAAAGCTTTATTTTTTGTTCTTCTCGAAGTGGAAGGTAAGGTATGACAAAATTATAACTTCTCACGTGAGTTCGAACAAGTGAAATCGAAGACAGACAAGGTAAAAGGAAAGGAAAAATCGATGGTATTTATAACTCCCAGGTGCAATGGAAATTGCAAGGGAACTAAACTATAACGAGTACCAAAAAAAATTCCAAAGGGTCACTGAAAGATCTTTCCAAAATTTTGTCAAAAAGTAGTAAAAGGACCACAAAGAATTTGGGTGAAATGTTTAGTACAATCTTGGGATACGAGAAACTTTAAAGAGGTTTGCAAGTTCCCCAGTGGAGTCGCCAGAAAAAAGTAGGTGTTATAAGCAAAATCTGTCCGTAGGGACAGATCCGACCTATCCGGCTGTGAAGCCGGTTACAGCCTCTTTGATAGCTCGGCACAAGGCAGAGACTACCCGCACCTCAGGCGGTCCTTCACCTGAGGTGGTAAAGAAGGGGAAAAAGAAAGGTGAAAGACTTACAGGAAGTCGTTCTCAGGACCACCCACCCTGGGTGTTATACTTCCTTAGCTTCCTGGATGGCCAAAATGGCCTGGGGGATGAAAATTATGGACAATGGGACGAAAAAGAGCTCTCTAATTTTTAGGATAGTGAACTAAATAAATCCGACAACGAGCTATTCACTTCCTTAAAGCATTGAAAACTATCCCAGAATGGGTCGCCGGGGTAAACTGGTATCCTGGGTAATTAACCAATGAATGCCTTGAGTAAAAGGGTGTGAAACAAGGGTGAAAAGGGGGGCTTAAATGCTACAGCCAAGTACTTTTAAATGGCTGTAAATTGAAAACAACAAGTTGCTCGAAGATTTCAAGGCAAGGAAACAAGCCAAGAATGGCTTGATACCCCCCGAGGTGACCCGAGAAGTGATCCCGAAAGGTTGTTAAATCCAAAGCAGGCTATAAAATTGGATGAACAACCTTGTAACAAGTTGTTATATCTATGATATAAGGGAAATTTTTCACAACTTCAAATTTGGTTCCTGAGTGAAAAGGTGGACTGACGAAAGGTTGACTTTAAAAGTATTTTATTGGTCAATTTTTGTTTTTAATACATGCATTGGCCACCAAACTGTTTTGAAGGTTATCCCGATCAGGAAAACACATCCCGAAACTATCCCAACCAGTATAATAAGAGTAGTCCTAGCATACCACGGTGGTTAGGTTGAAGATTTCCCCATGCACTTCAGAGAAGCAAGGATTAGCTACTTCTCGTCACTAGTGCTTTCGGGCTCTTAAAGCCACTTGGATGGAAGAAGGATACCTATGAAAAGGAAGAGGTTGAGGACCCCCTAAAGAGGGTTTTTACTGAGCTTACCTAAGCAGAGTAGTATTCCAACTGAGCTAAGCTAATAAACTCCTTGACTATGTGGTACTAAGGAAAGACCACTCAACTTGTACTAACTAGACAACTTTTGAGGGGCTCCTGATGAAGACTCCCTGGCTTTAACTCTTAATATCCTACGAAATTGAAATTGCATAAAATGAAATACCAGACCATCCACATGGAGAGGTCACGTCTTTCTTTCAAAAGTGTGCCTCCTGGTTACTGAATTTCAAATCTATTTAAAACTATATACGTAAAACAAGTAAATAGATAGATGACATATATGTCACGACTAGATAATATGTATATGTAAATATCTAAATAATATAAGTTTTTTGTTTTCTGTGTATGGGGCGGACCCCTGAATTGTTTTCAAGTTTTTTGTGCGACGTTTTGCATGTATTTAGCTTGCTGATTTTGCATGGCCCCTTTTAGGGGCATCCACCTGTAGATTAGTGAGCGAAAAGTGATACGATGAAAATATAGCAAGATTAGATAATTACAACATGACAATTACACCATTCAACCCAAAGGAATGGGTTGAGGCTCTTTGCGAACGACAAAGACGCCATATGCATGAAAGCCCCAACTAACTCCTTGTATGGGGATTGAAAATTTAGTGTTTGAAATATAAAAGGTGTGATGGTTATCTACACAAATATTAATCAGATTTTTTTACATGAATTCACAAGTGAACCATTCAAACTACCTACACAAATCAAACATATAAACTTTGGTATGTGTATCAGAAATTTTTTGAGTGAGTGCAAGTGATAATTAAAGTGTATATGAGAGTGTTTTTATAGGATTTACTGATCAAAATGTGTGTTTTTCTTCGCTGCCTTGCTGGCCCCTTTGCCTCAAATAGGTCTCTAGGTGGTCCCCGACCTCTTAAGAGAAGCAAAGTGGGTGACTAATTGTATCCTTGCAGGAAAACAACGAAATTTTAGTATTTATGCATGGAAAAACTGAAATAAACATAACATAAATTTACACATAAGAAGTATATAACAACCAACTAAGATGGTTGTCCCGTGGGGGGAAATTGACCAAAATGATCGATTTTCCTATTTGGGACAGCAAGGTTAATGATCTATTTAAGGACATCCAACTAAGAGGTCTATTTAAGGGTTCTCCTAAGGGGCCCTAGGACTCCCAGCCACTAGCTAAGGCTGAAAAAAATTGAATACTTCAGAAAATCTGCACTAAAACACATTAAACAAATTAAACCAAGTTGTTAGAAGATGAAAGTAAACAAGCTAAACCCAAGGAAGCAACAAAAAAAACCTAGCTAACCAGTTCCTCTTGGAGATAGCTAATATAACAAGCATTTACCCTTACCCCTCAACCCTTAACCAACAAGTGACACATCCAACAACTAAAATTCAACAAGTGTCACACACACAAAGAGTCTTATAAATTTCAACAGAGCTTTGTTACTATATTCATCCTCCCCTTTTTTTACAATGCCAACCCTCTTATTTATAAAGGAGAGGTGAAGGCTTAGGGTTAGGTCACAAGACACTTGTCACTTTTGGAAAAGTGACAAGTGGACCAACCCTAAAGTATTTTTGTCTATTCACAAAAAGTAACCTTATCCTAAAGGCATCTTATCCAAAAAAGAATCTTATCCTAAAAGGGAACCTTATCCAAAAAGGGGATCAAATCAGATTTGACTTGACCCTTCAATTACATAGTAATACATGCCAAAAGTAAATCATGCGAGAGTTCATACTACAAAAAATCATTTTTCATAAAATGAAAAAGCTTGATATGCCACATCACCATTTGCCTTGGGATTTGTGCCATCCCAAAGGCTCTTTGACTGCTGCCATGTCTTGCAGCTGTAGGCGAGGTGTTTTAGGACAATATCCGGCTATCCATGGTTGTCATATTCACCAGAATGAAGCCCCAAGGTGTGGGGAATTGCTGAGTTGCTTTGGAGGGCAAGGGGCCTTTGGGTTTTGGTCATTGTAACTAAGGAAATGCCCATTGTTCGGGCACTTTTCAGACCTGAGTATTCCCCCCCTTTGCTGCCTATAAGTTTCCCTGTGAGCTGGCTAAACATGGCTTTGATTTGGGCTTGTTTCAGTGAGAGGACCCCTTGGACCTGAACGCTTATAATATCTTCCTTCATACCAAACAACCAAAAAGCTATTATTTACTATGTCCATGTTGTAGCTCTATCCACTACCTTTCTGATGCCTTTCGTTTGGCATAAATCTGACTCTGGATGAGTAAGATATGGCCTCAGGAAGGTATTCTTTACTGTGCCCATGTTGTAGCTTTGTCCGCTACTTCTGCAACTTATTTCTGTTACTCTTTCTCCCAGCCTCTGATGAAGTTTGCGCAACTTTTTCTTAGCCAAAACTTGCGCAATTCTTTCCCAAAAACGAAGGGCCCAACACATTTTTCAAAATTTTCTTCTTCCCAACCTTTTGGTTTCTCATTGTTGGTTCAAGTAAAAAGGAGAAAAAGAGAGCAAAGATTCCCCAAGAGCAGTGGTGGTATATAAAGACACTATTACACTGAAGCACAAGGAGCATGCTCCATAAGAGCACAATTGATCTTCACAATCTCACCTGACGATAGAATGATCCAAATGACCATCTATTAATAATTTTGGACATGGGACAAACTAACAACCACATGATTGCTTTGGTTATAAATGTCCATGAAAAGTGGATCTAGAATCCAAAGTAGACACCGTTAATGCATATTTAGTCGATGGTCAAACCGAAGAACGGTCAACTCCCTCAATATGACAAGGTGAGGTTTACCAAGGAACTCGAGGTTCCAACACCCTCTAGTAAACTCAGCTTAGAGGAAAAACATAGCACATATTCCCCCCCCTTAATTTGTTCTGACTACAAAGGCTAATCAACCACGGTACAACAACAGTCTTATACTAAGTATGAAACAATGTCACCATCAAACTGATTAAGTGTAGGTAATGAAAGAAAATGTAGCTATTCAATCCATCAACCAAGTTTCCAAAACTATTGTCCAAAAAACATAGTCTTAGCCGATTAGATGACTAGACTACAAGACAACACAGTCCAGTCGACACTGATCAACAATCTTCCTCTCACATATTTTCTGCAATCTTTTACCCATCATCGATAAAGGGTGAGAATCAATTTAAACATATGTACCAAACTTGCAACTTAAAAAAAGGGGGAAATGTGTCGACCTCAAAGAGAAAGTCAGTCTTCTTAAAAAAGGAAGGGCATTAACAATAATCTATAGCAAAGGAAAGTGTTGTCTTAAATGCATCACATCCAACCAAGCATCAAGAAAAAATGCTATAGTAAGTCAAAGAAAACAATAAGAAAATTTACCACCAATCGACTTGTACCAATTTCATCATCTAGTACTTGACTTCAAATAAATAATCGGCCTACAAATCTCTCATAGCACAGATCAAGATTTGGATGTAGAAGTATATGCACAATGTTTTCACCATGGCCTTACTGCACAATCAATATGCTTCAATAGATCTCTAGTCGATTAATCAAATTTCTCAACCATTCCATATGCAAATACACTTGTGCAGTCATGGATCGACTGAATAAGTAAGTAAAATTAGTTCTCAACCATCTATCGATTAGACCCACGTCTAGTCCGCAATAAAACGACAGGTTGACTACATAAGTCAAGCATATCTCCAGTTGATGTAAAAGAGCCAAGTGTATTCGAGTAAACTTTCAATTGAGTCAAGAAAGAAAAAAACCTAGAAGTCGAGGGGAACCATGAAATCATCAGACAACAAGGATTTAGTTGAACCACTTGTTGACGGGCGAAATTGCACGCTCGTCAACTGGAGAAGTGAATCCGGTCCGGGGTTGTCTACATAACCCAAGCCGTTTGGATTGATTCACCTCGACGGGTTTAGCGGCTCCGTTGGCCGATCTAAGTACTAGGAAAGTGAAAAAACTAAGCTAAAGAAACTAATCTAAGTGAAAAACAACTACTACAAACTATGTACAAATCTAAAATATATATACAGTTTACTTAACTAATATTATAGAAAAATAATTCTACTTATTAAATGTTCAGCTATCAATGCAATTAAATCTCAATTATATATGTACAGTATTTACAGAATACAAATTTTGATCGAAATTTGTAAAATCATTTCTGAATTGTCTTATGACAGCGAAGCTATTATTTTTTGTTTTTATAATTTTTATGAGAAAGAAATAAAAAGAATGCTATCTAAGCTAAGCAATTAAAATAACAATACTAACAGTAAATCTGAACTATAGAAATGAACAGAGAGATGTGTTCAGATTACGAGAAATTCGTATATTAACTAAAATAATTGAATAATTCTAGCAGACTGACCTGTAGTAGCGCTTCCTATTTGTCCTGGCACAATATTCGATTTAGATGTTTGATGGGGGAAACCTGTACCAGATTCTCAAAACTTTGCGTAAACACGAAGCAACAATGCTCGTGAATGTTGATGACAGAATAGGTAAAGGAGGCAGTGACAACAATTTTATATTTTACAAATAATCACATTAAGATAAATCCCTCTGCAAAGATTTGCACATAACTGCTAATTTAACAAAGAAGATTTACCTTCTTCTCATTAAATTGAAATAGGATAATTGTTGTACGTAAAATAAGAGACATCAAATATGGACAATATTTAAACCAAATCACATCAACCTGTAACAAATTATGATATCTAAAGTAGTCGATAATTTGATTACAAACTGATATGAACAAAACTTGAAATAAAAGTTCGATATATTGAAAACTAAAGCTGTTACAAAACATCCACTTTCATTCCAGTCTGAATCATCAATCCATAGTCTCTGTCTCCAAGCAATGATCGGTTGTTTACAAAAAAACTAAGTATTTAAAGGCCACAGGGTGAAACAATCCCTGTGGGAATCATCAAAAGTTGTTTGCAAAAATATGGGAACAATCTCCCAGATTCCTATTTCTGCCTAAGACTAAGAACCTAAACCAAAACTATGTATTAAAAAGCATGTTCTAAACTGCCACAAAAGATCCAATTCCCATTGAAATTCGTGTGTACCTGTAGATAGGCAACAGTAAACAATTTTAGATAGTGTTTTAATTGTAAAATCAACAAAAATCCAGATTTTATGACTAGCTACAGAATCTCACGATTCTGTAGCTGGTCATATTTACAAACAAAATCGTTTTAAATTAATCCAATGATAACAGAAATGTATGCGATCTATCAAACAAACCTTTAATTACTAATTCAAAGCAAAGCAAATCATTCACGCCAAAACAAACCAAATCTTTTATGCCAGTTCAGAACAAACGAAATCGTATTGAATCAATTCAATCGAAACAGACTATATTCGATTTATCAAACAAATCTTTGATACTAATATAGAGAAAACACGATCGGCTATGCTAATTCAAAACAAACCAAATCATTCAAAAATCAATGTTGAAATAACATACCTTGGCTATAGGGATATGATTCGGTCAGGACAATTTCGAGTTAACAATGGCAGTGGCTGCCTCAACATGTTTGAACATGATAGAACCCGTGGTCTTTTGCCTCTTATCGTTGGCTTGCAGTCTATCATTTTCCTTAGAAAAAACAGTCACCCGGTCCTCCAAGGACTTAATTTTGGATTGCAACAAAGGGACATCTGTATAGTATCTTTGGAGCCATGAGTTGCATTCATCGCACTGTGGTCGATCAGGCTGTGGCATTATAGGTGAGGCATCTTTTAAATTACCAGGGGTTCCACTGTCAAACTTGATCCCGGGGAAGTTAGGGTCATCCTTAAGGCATGGTGGGAGGTTGGATACGTAGTCATAGGGTTTGACAGAACAGAGGCTGTGAGAGTATGGGTATTCCTCAGTCAGAAATCGTTCAATCTCAGAATCCAAATCTTCACTCAAAACAATAGGCTTCTGGTCTGTGTTTTGTTTGGGCTTATTACAAGCACACCTGGATACCCAGCATGCAACCTTCTTTCCCTTGCTGTTGACATCTGTATTACCCTTGCCCTTTTTTCTTGCAAGCCTCTTAACAGGCTTAGCATCGTCTTTCGAACATGGGCCAGGCATGGTGTCGGGTAGGACAGCGTTGGGGTAGGTCAAGGGTTTGACAGTGGGTAGGAGGGTAGGAGGTGGCATGGCAGGCCCGACAAGGGTTTAAGTGACCACAGTCTTGTCAACTTGATCACATTCAGAAGTGGCAAAGCCATTCCTCAATAAGAAAACTTCCCAACAATCACCACTCAACCTCAAATGATGTACAATAACGATTTTAATCAAACAGTGATGGAAGAGGCTGGAGTCAGCCTTCTCCCTCTTATAACGTTTATCCATTTTATACAGATTACGTAGGAGGTAGTGATGCATATTCAAAGGGAAATCTATGAAATTCATAAGCAGTCGGAGATGGTAAAGAAACACTAAACCATATCTACCTTCGCAAGTGACAAATTGCTTAACAATGGCCAACAAATCATGCCATCGAGACTTAAGGGCTGTGACCGGCATACCTTTATCACAACTGATAATTTTCCTCGAGGTAAACAGGAGCGGCCATGGCACTTCATCCACCTTCGAATTCTTAAACCACCTCTGCCCCTTGGCTGGAAAACCTGTGGCTGAGCTAAGGAATTATTCATTCAGTTCAAGTTGGATGTCTCCAACTTTGGCCCGACATCCATCGAATGTGAGGGAAAACTGCTGAGCGACCGTGAGGTTGAAACCCTCGAATTTTTGGATGAAAAATAACCAGCCATTACTCTCCAGGTATTCACGAGGATTATCAAATAACAACAGCGTTTGGACGCCATTGGGTTCTATGCGCACTACAGGGGCCATAGGAAATAGCACACAGTCAGCAGGGTAAATGGTGAGGAGGTTAGACAGGCTAGGCACTGGACCAGTTCCAATAGTTTTCTCAAAACAAGCAGAGGTAGCCCGAGATGCAAGGCAAAGGCAAACGTTTAATGCCTATGCGTGCGAGGGTGGTGGAATGAATTAGAACCATGAAAAACATTCATTTTGACATGTACAATCGACGTCGCCTAGGTAATTCAAATCATTCACATCACAATCCAAAAATCAAATGGATTAATCACATACTCATCGAAATCCATAACATACATATCCAATTACTATTTGAAAACCATAGTGTTCATAACCAACAATTGGTCTGTATATTAAATCAACAATAGTGTTTATATGATTTAAAGAAATCACTACATCAACCATTGCACCATGGTTTTAATCACAATGTTAATGCGTTCTCATGAAATCATTGGACCAAGGATTTAATCAAAGACACCAAAAATCATTGCATCACAAACTTATTAAATTGAAACCATATTAACAAAAATGCAAAGTGAATAAAGGTTTGGTGTCTTGCCAACTGTATGACCATTATTGAGTTAGAGGTGAAATGACCACATGAACAAGAGTATTCATAACAATCCAAAGATGATTTTAATGCTATCGACATGACTTCCAATTCAAGGTTTTCACGCTTGCAGTCATGAAAATGAAAACGAAAGGCAGGTGTGTGAATGCGCAAGATAATAGTGTCGTTTTGTTTTAAAGAATTGCGACGAGTATTGAGGGTTCAAAACCCTTGTGTAGGTAGCTTGTAAGGAAAGAATAAAATTTCAAAATGGCTTCCAACAATGGCGAAACACTGGTAGAAGAAGTTATCTCTGCCAAAAGAACAAATCCAGATTAGAATAATTAGAATAATTCTAACTCAAAAATGACCAGAAAATTGTTTAAACATCATCATTAATCAAACAAATTCCAGCTGTGCTTAAAAGATGAAAACTGATATCAGTCTTAAGACAAGCGAGTCATGATATTAAAGATAAAATCTCCAATATTGTTGACAGATCCACTGCTGCCAGTAGGCGTCCATAGCCTCGACAGGGTTTCCATTTAACCCACTCTGATATCTGTATCCTGCCAAGAAGTTCCAGATCAGAATAAAGGACATTTTAAGGTCAAGAGATTCCATACTTGCAAATTTTCATATACCCAACATTGCTTCGCTGCCAGCGGGCCTGTTCAGTACCCCGACGAAGTTGTCTTGGCGTCATGTATGCATTTACCCGCTGCCAGCAAACCTGTTCAGTATCCCGGCAGGTTTACAAGCACGTCCCACAACTCTTTAAATGATTTTTTTGGTTTTTAAAGATATATAATTGAGCGGGGTGACGCTGAAAATTATGATATTTTAGACATATTTTTACAGACCTTGAAAGAAGAATTTTTTTTAAACTGTCTTTCATTAAGATTCAGAAATGGTTTGTTAACAAAACCAACCTTCGAAAGCAGGGAGACATCTTCGGAGTTATTCCCTTAAGGAACAGAGACAACGTAAGAAGATAATGGATGATCGTGACAAGCTTCGCTTACAGATTGAAATCAATAAACTTCTTTCAAACAACAGTCTTTCCTCAACATGGCAATAAATTTCAAAAGTATATTACAATTGATGTTTAGACAAATTTTCAGTAGTCATTTCAGAGAAAGAATTTTCTGTTTTCTTTGTCTGAACAGTTCGTAATGCAGGTATGTGTATTTCCAAAAGCAAAAACTGATAAGCGTAAGGGAAAAATCAAAACCAAAACAGCAAAAGAAAAGCAAACAAAAAAAAAGAAATATTTACACAGTATACATAGGGTTGTCATCAAGCGAAATATATTTTCAGAGCTTGGCCATTCACCAGATAGGTGTCTGGATGTCCCTCTAGATTCTGTAATTGGAAAGAGCTGGGACCCAATTTATCAGCAATTAAAAATGGTCCTAGCCATAAGTTCTGAAACTTCGTGTGTTCTCCCTTTCCCTCATGTGGTTTGTCCCATTTTAGGACAAGGTCACCTACTTCAAAGTTCCTATCAGAGGCAGAGTTGGAATCAAACTATCTTTTGACCACTAGTTGATGCTGATCTAACTTACGTTTAGCTTGAGCCCTGGCCTCTTCTAGTTTTATTAAAGTTTTAATTCGATTCTCCAAAGGGGGGGAGTCTTCTTCTTGTATTTTCTATGATAGTTGTAGTGAGGGAAGAAGAATATGTGGTGGTATAATTGCTTCTCTACCATAGACAAGAAAGAAGGGAGAATTACCTACAACAGTTTTCGGTGTTACTCTATCAGCCCAGATTGCGTTTAACAATGCATTATGCCAATTTTTGTGATTTTCAGATACCGTTCTCTTGATGATTTTAATCAGATTCTTATTTGTTGATTCTGCCAATCTATTGCCCTGAGGGTAGTAGCTGGCAGAATACTTCAATTTAATTCCCTTTTCTAGAGCGAACCCTCTCATCTCAAGAGACGAAAAATAAGAAGCATTATCGAATACTAAACAGTCAGGGATACCAAAACGAGTAATAATATTTGAATTTAAAAAGGCAATTACCTGACTGGCATTCACAGTTCTTAATGCGGCATCTTGAGACCACCTGGTGAAGTAATATATGGTTGTTATGATAAACTTATGCTGCTGTGAGGATGGTGGATTGATTGGACCTATAATATCAAGACCCCACTGCTGAAAAGGGGAGTCTACTGAAACAGGCTGCAAAGGAAAGGCTGGTCTCTGTATCCGCCCGAATGCTTTTTGACAAATAATACACTTGCGACACAAGGCATGAGAATATCTAAAAAGTGTAGGCCAGTAATAACCAGTTCTTAAAACTTTATGGGCAGTGGTGTCCCCACCAAAATGCCCACCATCTTCTCCTGCGTGCAGTTCTAGTAAGACCTTTTCCGCTTCATCTTTCTCAAGACAGCGCATTAGTACTCCATCAAAATTTTGACAAAACAGAATACCATTAATCAACTGAAAGGTGACATATTTTAATCTTAACGCTCTTCTTTTAGTGGGATCCAGGTGACGGGGGGCTGACCCATGTTCAAGACAGAATTTTATATCATCATACCAGGGACTGACAGAGTTTTGTGCACAGCAGATTGAATTTTGATTGTGTTGTCCTGGGTTTGACAAATCATTTTCTTCTTGCTGTCCTATTGCTGAGTCAGCAACTAACTTGCATAGCCCTTGGCCTCTCACCATTTTTGCTGGGGTGATTTCTATGTCATATTCTTGTAAGGAAGTAACCCAGTTCGCCCTCTTTTCACCTAGTTCTTTCTGCACTAATAGATTTTTGACGGCTGGGTAAGGGACAATAATTTTCATCCTAGATTTCAAAAGATAAGATTGGAAGTGCTTGACTTCTTTAAAAACAACGTAGGCTTTCTAATCTACTGCTGGGTAATTAAGTTCCACACCTTTGAAAGCAGAGCTCATAAAGTCAATCGGGACTTCGTTGTTTTCAGTGTTCTTTTGAGTTAGGACAACAACGTAGGAGCGGTCAGAAGCAAATGTGTAGAGCGTGAAATCTTGCGAAAAGTCGGGGCTCATGAGAGAAGGAGCGTCTATTATGGCCCTTTTTATTGAATTGAAAGCTTGGTTTTCTAAGGGTCCCCAATGGTATTGTACATCTTTCTTTATCAGGTTTTGTAGTGGCCTTACCATTTCTGAAAAGCTGGGGACGAATCTCCTAACAAAGTTTATCTGGCCTAAGAAAGATTGCATAGACTTTTTTGATGAGGGAGTGGGAAGTTTCGCGATGGCTTGAGTTCTTTCAGGGTCGATAATCATCCCTTCTCTTGATACAATAAAACCTAAGAGCTTACCTTGTTCTACTGCGAAGATAGATTTCTTAGGATTCAAGGAAATGCCATACTTACGACATCGCTATAGAACGACTCTCAAATGAGCTAGATGATCAGTTTTGTTTTTCGAGAACATAGTAACATCATCTAGGTAAAATACGATGGATTGATTGATTAAACCTCGGAAAGCCATGTCCATCGCTCTCTGGAAAGTGGCACCATCATTAATCAGTCCAAAGGGCATTTTCCTATAAGCGTAGGTGCCCCACGGAGTGCAGAAGGTAGTCTTAAGTTGGTCTGGGGGAGACATCAGGACTTGGTTATACCCTGAAAAACCATCCAATAAGGATAATATTTCAGAACTAGATACCTGTTGAAGGATCTGTTCCATGGGTGGGACAGGGTAGTTGTCTTTATCAGACGCTCGATTAAGGTTTCAGAAATCGACGCATAGTCGGATTTCACCACTCTTCTTCCAGACAGGGACCAGATTGGAGACCCATTGCGTGTGCCTAACTGGGAAGATTATCTTAGCATTTAGGAGTTTATTTAATTCTTTTTAACGGTCGGTTCAAGTTTAGGGTGCATTTTTCTTAACTTTTGTTGAAACGGCAAGGTTTGGGGTTTCATAGGAATGACGTGTTTTATGATGTTAGGATCAAAGGTTTTTAGGTCATCATACGTCCATGCAAAAACATCTTTGAATTCCTTAAATAATTTAATAAAAGCGTCTTTCTCTTTTTCAGAACACCCCACCCCTAAGTTAATGCACTGTGGATTGTCATCAGTTCCCAAGTTTACTTTTTCATATAATAAAGAGGAACTACTTGTTTTACAGTTGACCGTTTTTTTGAATTTGTCTTGAAGATTATAAAATTTTTCTAATCTAACTACAGATTTAGGGATAGAATTTACCATGTCCGATGAATATTCAGGAGATCTCGGATCTGGTATTACCGTGAAATCCCGAAGATTCTCGTCATGAGTGCATTCGTCGATAACTGCGCCTTGAAAAGTTTCTTCCATATGCAGGAAACTAATAATTTGTTGGTCATCGTCGAAGACTCTCCAATTCATGATGTTGTCGGGGACGGATGGCCTGAACAACAGTTCGACGGAGAATGCATTCGGGGACAAGCCTTCTGCAGGAAAGAGTTTCGAAGATACGTTAGCTAACAAATCGGCTTCCGAATTATTCAATCTAGGAATAGAATTTATATTGAAAGCAGAAAATTTATTCATCAAATTCCATACCTCAGATTGGTAGCTTTTGAGATGCGGGGATAAACAGTGGATAGAATCTCTTACCTGTCTAAGCACGATTTCCGAATCACCAAAGACAGTCAAATTTTGAATGTTCATATCTAATGCTTTTCTGAGACCTTGCAATAAAGCCTCATATTCTGTTGTGTTGTTTGTACATTCAAACTCTAATCTGCATGCAATCAAGGTTTTATTACCTGCCGGATCAATAATGACGCAGCCCGCACTAGCTCCTTCCTTGGACTTTGACCCGTCAAAGTAAAGAGACCATATTTGATTTTTTTCGGGTGCATGGGACCATTGGGTAGAAACTGCTGGCTGCACATATGCCACAATCTCGGACTGTTGTTCTGGATTAGTGATAGCTAAAGTCTCGGCCATGAAATTGCTGAAAAAGGTATCCATGCCTTGTATTTCGGGTGAATCGGAAGAAGGTGTAAATGGTTCATTGGGATCATTTAAATCTGTAACTGTGAACTTTAGGTAACGTTCATGATTTACCTTGATTTTGTTGGGCTTTCCATTCTCGGGCAGCCACATGTGAGACCAATTTGTTGTGAAATAGCTGTGTAGATGCTCTGACCAGTTTCCGCTTAAAAACAAACCATAAACTTATGGAATATCCACAACAATAATATCAATCACTTGATGAACTTTGGGGTTAGACGATAATCTTATAAGTACATTCCTTAATTCGCCTATAACTTTAACACTAGTTCGATCAAGTTGGATGATTTTTAAGGTGGATGGTTCAACTTCAGCATTAATCTTCTGACACACAAACTATGGCATTACGTTGGATGACGCTCCTCAGTCTACCATACAACTGTGCACATTCCTATTAAATATTTTGAAAGTTAACAAAAATGGAGGTACATTTCTGCGAGTACTAATGGTGGGAGCTTGTGGCTTTTTACTCGCAGCCTCTAAAGCTAATTTATCTACATTTGTTACATTATTTACAGGAAGGCCTCCCTTCTCATGAGGATCAGAGTTGTTCTTAGCGGAATCCTTTTGGGGAACTTTTGGATTGTTCTGAACAACCTTGTTACTGCTTGGATTACTATTTTTGCTATTCTCTGCGATATTTTGTAAAAACATTTGTAGCAGAAACGAAAACTTTAATAATTCATAAACATAAATGTTAGCCCTTAACATTTTTAGATATTCAACTAAATCATAATCTAATTTTGGGTTTACATGACTCTGTTTAGTCTCAGCTGGTTTAGATTGTTTTGGGGGCAAAGTCGTAGTGTTTTCAGAAGAAGGTTTGTTTGTTGTCTTACTCCTAGTATTGTAGGGATGTACTGTCTTGAAATTAGCTTGAACAATGCTATCCGAGAAGTGTCCAAAAATGTTCAGAGAAGGTTCTTCTTCTTCAACTGTCTCTTGTTCAACTACCTCCTCAGAAGTCTCAAGAGGCATCAAGTTATCCTGGGCTTCTAGAATTGTTTGAAGAGCGAATTGCAGGCTTTCTAGATTTAGGCCCTCGACATTTGGATTAGGTCGGTTGGGAAAAGGCTTCCTGAACGGGGGTTTGTAAGGCCCTTTGCTCGAAGAAGCTTCTTCGGCCATCCTTTTCAAATCTATAACTTGATTTGACAGTTTTTGAACGACTTTTCTTAATTTTTCTAAATCTGAGCTTTCAGGTTGTGTTTTATTTTGAGCAGGTCTAGGGAGGATTTCGATTTTCTTTCTGGAAGATGAAATAGTCTCTGTTTCATTGCTAGTGGTGTCTTTTAAACTAAGGATGTCTTTCTCAATCTGACTGGCCTCTTCGAAGGCCTCTAACAACATGGCTTTCTTAGATCTCTTTACCCAAATGGCTATACTTTGATGTAAGGCTTTAGTATAGTATGCTATGATAAGATTCTCAACAGGCATCGAATCCGTAGGGATTCGGTTCTTTAGTGTTAAGAATCTCTGGTTAAAGTCTTTGATTTTCTCTTTGGGATTCATTCTTAAACTAGAAATCTCCATGACTAGAACTTCTGGGGACTTATCGTCTCCAAACTTCTCAAGAAAGCAGGATTTGAACTTCTCCCAAGACACGATGGTATGGGGCTGCTGGGCAAAGTACCAAGTAGATGCATTGCCCTCGAAAGTATAGGGGAACAACCTATAGACTACGTCTTCATGCTCGACATTACAGAGTCGAATGGCTAACATAAACTTTTTAATGTGATCTTCGACGATCTGTTTAGAGTCAGGGTCAAACTTGGGGAGCCACTTCTCCGGATGTTTGGGTAAGGGATGTTGAGGCCCAGGTACGGCTACTACATCTTGGTCGAGCCAGGGTCTGGCAGGATTGTTCTGGTTGGCCATTGGTGTAGGCAGTGTGGAAGGCTAAGAAGAGGAACTGCCTTCGTCAGAAGAGTCTTCTCCAGAAGAAGAAGGGGATGATGGAGGTGGTGAGGGTGGTCTTCCAGATCCTCCTACAACAGGAGTGAGGATTGGATCTGTAGGGTTTAAAGTGAGGTTAGTGCCTCCAAGTTGTTCTCTGATATTAGAGAAATATAATGGTTGGTCCAAAGGTCGATTTGGTTGCCTTAAACGGGCGAAGGCACTATGCGTTCTTAAGAGAGATTGGCGGACAATCTCTTGTACGTCACCACCTGTAGGATTTGGGGTTACTAATTCAACTGTGATCCATAGATCGTCATTTGATGTGGTTGTTGTTTGATGGACAACGTTGTCATTTGACTGACTTCTTGTCACTATAGGTGAGCGGTTGGGTGGTGGAGGAGTCTTACGACCGCCTCGTGCCATTAATAATTTTCAGGCCCTCCTTCTAGCGCCATTTGTTGACAGGCGAAATTGCACGCTCATCAACTAGAGAAGTGAATTCGGTCCGGGGTTGTCTACTTAACCCAAGCCATTTGGATTGATTCACCTCAACGGGTTTAGCGGCTTTGTTGGCCTATCTAAGTTCTAGGAAAGTGAAAAAACTAAGCTAAAGAAACTAATCGAAGTGAAAAACAACTACTACAAACTATGTACAAATCTAAAATATATATACAGTTTACTTAACTAATATTATACAACAATAATTCTACTTATTAAATGTTCAGCTATCAATACGATTAAATCTCAATTATATATGTACAGTATTTACAGAATACAAATTTTGATCGAAATTTGTAAAATCATTTGTGAATTGTCTTATGACAGCGAAGCTATTATTTTTTATTTTTATAATTTTTATGAGAAAGAAATAAAAAGAATGCTATCTAAGCTAAGCAATTAAAATAACAATACTAATTGTAAATATGAACTATAGAAATGAACAGAGAGATGTGTTCAGATTACGAGAAATTCATATATTAACTAAAATAATTGAATAATTCTAGCAGACTGACCTGTAGTAGCGCTTCCTATTTGTCCTGGCACAATATTCGATTTAGATGTTTGATGGGGGAAACCCACACCAGATTCTCAAAACTTCGCATAAACACAAAGCAACAATGCTCGTGAATGTTGATGACAGAACAGGTAAAGGAGGCAGTGACAACAATTTTATATTTTACAAATAATCACATTAAGATAAATCCCTCTGCAAAGATTTGCACATAACTGCTAATTTAACAAAGAAGATTAACCTTCTGCTCATTAAATTGAAACAAGATAATTGTTGTACGTAAAATAAGAGACATCAAATATGGACAATATTTAAACCAAATCACATCAACCTATAACAAATTATGATATCTAAAGTAGTCGATAATTTGATTACAAACTGATATGAACAAAACTTGAAATAAAAGTTCGATATATTGAAAGCTAAAGATGTTACAAAACATCCACTTTCATTCCAGTCTGAATCATCAATCCATAGTCTCTGTCTCCAAGCAACGATCGGTTGTTTACAAAAAATAATAAGTATTTAAATGCCACAGGGTGAAACAATCCCTGTGGGAATCATCAAAAGTTGTTTGCAAAAATATGGGAACAATCTCCCAGATTCCTATTTATGCCTAAGACTAACAACCTAAACCAAAACTATGTAACAAAAAGCATGTTCTAAACTGCCACAGCAGATCCAATTCCCATTGAAATTCGTGTGTACCTGTAGATAGGTGAGAGTAAACAATTTTAGATAGTGTTTTAATTGTAAAATCAACAAAAATCCAAATTTTATGACTAGCTACAGAATCTCACGATTCTGTAGCTGGTCATATTTACAAACAAAATCGTTTTAAATTAATCCAATGATAACAGAAATTTATGCGATCTATCAAACAAACCTTTAATTACTAATTCAAAGCAAAGCAAATCATTCACGCCAAAACAAACCAAATATTTTATGCCAGTTCAGAACAAACGAAATCGTATTGAATCAATTCAATCGAAACAGACTATATTCGATTTATCAAACAAATCTTTGATACTAATATAGAGAAAACACGATCGGCTATGCTAATTCAAAACAAACCAAATCATTCAAAAATCAATGTTGAAATAACATACCTTGGCTATAGGGATATGATTCGGTCAGGACAATTTCGAGTTAACAATGGCAGTGGCTGCCTCAACATGTTTGAACATGATAGAACCCGTGGTCTTTTGCCTCTTATCGTTGGCTTGCAGTCTATCATTTTCCTTAGAAAAAACAGTCACCCGGTCCTCCAAGGACTTAATTTTGGATTGCAACAAAGGGACATCTGTATAGTATCTTTGGAGCCATGAGTTGCATTCATCGCACTGTGGTCGATCAGGC
>ML791586.1:484792-503802 GCA_009831015.1 Picea engelmannii
AGAAATTAGAGGCCCCTTGCTCCTTCGGGATCAAGGCCAAGAAAGAGGAGTTTGTACTCCCTCCCAACTTGTGGTGGCTTTGAGAATTCCTTACCATCCGGAGAAGATCATATTTGATTATATCCTAGCAATTAGAATAAAATATGGCTGTGAATCCGTCTAGGCCAGGGGCACTGTCCGGTTTCATATGGGACAGAGCAGATTGAGTTCTTTCATAGTAATAGGAGCTGCAAGAGTGTCATTATCAGAGGCTTGAATCACTTTGGGAATTAGCGAGAGGGGGTATGCATATGGGTCTAAGGATTTAGCAGGAGGACCTGTATAAAGCTCTTGGAAGTGGGAAAAGGTAGCCTGTTTAATGCCTTCAAAATCTTTCACCAGATTTCCTTGATGGAAAATTTCCTTCACTGTTTTGAAATTTTTTCTAGCTTCAGCTTGTTTGTGAAAATAATAGGTGTTTTTGTCACCACTCGCTAACCAAAGGCTTCTAGATTTTTGACGCCAATACTCTTCTTCAACTTTGCAAGCTTTGTAAAAGGCTTTCTGGAGGTTACTTTCTGTCTGAGAAATTCTTTCAGTGATGGGAACAGATTCCATGAGAGCTTGATGGTTTTCCAAGGCAGCTTGAGCATCTTTCCTGCAAGAGACCGGGGAGGAATGAAGCTTGGCCTAGTTCTTAAGATCATGTTTTAGTCGTCTAAGATTTTCTTCCCAAATAAAGGAGGGGTTTCCAGTAACCTTTTTACTCCAAGAGCTAGAGACAATGTGACTAAAGCCATCTTGATGGACCCACAGGGGACTAAACCTAAAGGGGATGGGGCCCAGGTTTTCGTCAACGAAGAGATCAAGGAGGATAGGTTTTTGGTCGGAGACACAATTGGGAAGGATTTTGGACGAGCCATGTAGCCCCAAGGTGAGGAAGGTGGAATGGACCAGAAACCTATCTAGGTGGGTCGTGATGTGCCCTGGCCCTAGCCTTTTATTAGTCCAAGTAAAGTTTCCATTGGAGGGTTTTATGTCAACAAGATCCCATCCTATGATGGTGTCTTCAACCCATTCCCGAGAGGGATCTCGGACAATGGAGCCCCCTTTTTTCTCATTTGCATCTAGGGTGACATTCATATCCCCTGCAATGATTATATTTTCAGGCCTGTGGAGGCTTAGGAACGCTTCAATTGAGTCCCAACAATCTTTTTTTTTAGCTAACAAAATAGGAACATAGAGGTTGAACAAACTTACTTGATGGCTCGAAACTTTGTGAGTGAGTTTGGTGTAGATCTGGTGCATAGTACTGTGAACAGCAAGCAACTCAAATATGGAGGCATCCCAGAAGGTGACTAGACCTCCTGAGGCCCCCCTAGAGCTGACAGTTTCCCCATAGCTTTTTTTCCAGAAAGTATTTCCTGCATGGAGGGCAGAGTCATCCTCCATTTTTGTCTCCTGAGCTAGCAGGATCTCAGGCTTGTTGATTCTTACTAAGTCTCTCATTGCTTCAACTTTCTGTGGACTGTCTAGACCTCTGCAGTTCCAGGAGATGTACCACATTATTTAATTTTAGAGGGGAAGGCCCCTTTAGAGGCCTGGCCTTGCTTGGATCTTGTATTCATTATACTTTTAAGAGTTTGCTGGGAGCCTTGCAAAATATCTGTGTAAGAGATTTCTTCCCTTTTCTTTTTATTTGGTTTCCGGCCCCTTGGGTTCTTGACTGGAGTTGCATGCGGGCTCTCGGACTCAATGGATCCTTCATCAGTGTCTCCTCCTGGGTCAGAGTCCTCTTTCACTTCTCGAGAGTCTCCACGAGTAGGAGAGCTTCCATATAAAGGGTTTGTCGGTTCTGGTTGGATTTCCCCTGGCTCCAACGAGGTGGCACCTTGAGTGTCTTGCATCTCAACAGGGATAACGATATCAGGGGGAGTGGATTCCCGAATGACAATAACTGGAGGGGCTTCTGGGGCATTCACCACAGAGGAACTTGCTCCTAGGGCCGCGATGACTGGTTGTTGAATCATAGCTTGAGAGTGGACGGGTTCCTTCGACGGAACTTTAGGATCTGACTTCTGTGCATTGCTTGATGCTCTTTTTTCATTTGTCTTGGAGGAGGCCTTTCCTTTTTTGACCCTCTTCCATCCCTCACCTTCTTCTTCCGGCTGGGATTTTGGGCAATTGCGCTAGAAATGGCCATGTTCATGGCAGAGCCGACACTTAAAAGGAAGTTGTTCATAATCGAGTTTCTGGAAATGAGACCAAGAGCCTAAAGAGAGTTTGATGGCTTCTGGAAGACCTACCTCCAGATCAACTTCAACACAAATCCTCGTGCAGGAGTACTGGCCTTTATGCTCTGCTTTGTCAATGAAGCGTCCTAGGGTATTCCCTATTTTTTCGAGGGCTTGAATATTCCAGCAATGGATCGGAAGATTAGGGAGTCTTACCCAAACCGATACCTCTTTGGGTACATCAACTGTTATATCAAAGTACAGAGACCACCGGTTCAGATAGATTCCTTGGGTGCCCATAAAATAGGGGCCACTTCGGAAGATGAGATCGTGATCTTCTTTTGAGATAAATTTGAAGATGAAGAATCCTCTCCCCACCGGATAGCACGTGACACTGTGCTTCAGATGGGGCCTCTAGTTACGCTGAATCCAGTCATCCGTGGTTTTGGCTGAGGGCAAAAGCCCCATGAATTGGCTAACCAAACCTCTTTCAGCAAGAGCCAGGGTGATTTTAATGGAGTTCTCCTCTGGCAATGCGATTTCTGGTATTGTGTCAAGTTTCTTGACGAATTTCGGGGCCTCTTTGGCCGTCGGTTTCTTCCCAGACGACGCTAACAGCCTACGAAATGCCTCTTCGACAGATATCGGGGAGGAGGGAGGGGGATTCCCTCCCCCTGGCGTGGCCATGGCGGCAGCCTGGAGCTGCACTGTAGAGAGAAAACCCTAGAGGAGGGCAGCGATAGCAGCGCGAGTTTTTTCACCTGTTTGTATGTTATATGTTATTATCAAATCTGGCAAGAAATTATTGGATCTGTAAATTTGAGTAGTTAATTTTGAATAATCCAAATACCTCAAGGGTTTTTTAATAGGTTGAATCCATTTCTACATTCAAAAATGCAATTTAAGCAACATAAAATTGTAATTTTGAACAAATTCACATCACATAAAATAATTAGTCAACACCTAAATAAAATATTCTCTCATTATATTATAATTAACTTTTATATTTCATTATTATTTGTTAATAAAATATTGACCATTTACCATTGACTAACATGGTCATGCATGTGGCTTTTGACTATTGACCATCATGGTCATAACAATAAACTTTTACAAGTTTTCTCTTATATTTCATCTTTAACACTAAACTTTTACAACTTTTCTCCTATATTTGGTAAGAGGTACGACAACGCCGACCTGAACATTGAAGGTGATAATCATCAACATGTGTTCTGTCATTTCTACATTCCTTGCTGACCATCACGTCAAGACACCACTCCACTCAATACGACGTATTGTAAACATTTGACGTTTTTAATTTGTTTTAATATATGATTTTTTAAGAAATTTTGTTTAAAAATCTAAAAAAAAACTTGAATAATTATTGACACAACCGCATTATAAAGGTGGTTGATAATTTATCTAGTAACTCACAGTGTAATCAACTATTATGTCAATTGATAATACTAACCTAAATCAAGGCTAACAACCAACCATGTGGAGCCATTGAAGAACAATAATAGGGTTGTGAATATATAACTAAAAATTAAAATAATAGGGTTGTGAATATATATATTGACCCAAAAATTAAAATATTAACCCAGAGTGGTATGAAAAAAATGAAACACAATTGTAGCTACCTAATGCTACATATTGATGTTTCCCTTTATATTTACAGGATGGAGGATACTACTTATATTTTTGTTTTTATCCGTGATAAGCAGGCCACCCTCCAACTATTGATATTTTCATTTTTCTATGTGTGCTACGCAGACCACCCTCCAATTGCAACCGATTTTCAAGCGATCCATCATGAATGTTTAGCAAGATGAGCCTGCTCTTGAAAACAACATAGCACACTTTGGTCTGGAGCACGAATTAGGATATGTTACTTGGTATTTTGCTCAGCTTATAGAGTGGACGATGGGGTGCTTGCATATACATACAGGAATGGAGTGAATGATTTCATATTGTTTCACCTACTTTTTCTCCTCTCCTATGCAGGAGAGTAGGTAAGAGAATCCAACATGCATTCTCATATTTATATGCATATTAATATCCATATCATTTAAGCTTGAGTTTATTAAATTCTCTATTATTAATCTTTATTAATTGGTTAATGTTCTAATTTTTAGAGGGGCTTGAAGAAAGCCATGAAGAACAATGATCTTTAGTTACTTGGATCTTTAAGATTAGAAGTTTGGTTTATTGTATGCATAGAGGAGATTGGATTTTTTTTTATATACTCATTTTCAATTAGTATAAACTTCTCTACTAAATTTTTAAATATGATTAAGTAAATGTAAAAAAGTAGATACATAAATGGATATCTTTATAAAAGCAAAGAAGTTAATGGTTGAAATCATAACCATTCATTTATTGTGACCACCAAAAATATTCTAATCATATTAAATTATATTCATAAAAAAAAAACTACTAAATGTATCCATTTCCATTTCCAATAGATATAAACGTTCCTACCTAAAAATTACAAATCATAGATTTTTAGTGGTTGAAAATATCTAGACCATGGTTGATAATAATCATCAACATTTCTATTTTCCTTACTAACCATCAAGTCAAGACACGATTCCACTCCATACGAGATATTCTAAACGTTTGACTTTTTTTATTTATGTATTTTCCTTACTAACCAACAAGTCAATACATGATTCCACTTCATACGACATATTCTAAACGTTTGATTTATTTATTTATTTATTGATATGTTTTTTTGAGGAGTTTTGTTTACAAATGCCTCAGTCAATACACGATTCCACTTCATACAACATACTATAAACATTTGATTTATTTATCTATTTATATGTTTTTTGAGGAGTTTTTATTACAAATGCGTCATAAATTGAGTGGTTGAGACCACCGACTCAACAACATCCAACCAGAAAAATAAAATAGAGATGGATCTATGTTATTTGTCGTTGTGTATATCTGTCCTCCAACACTGTACTCGTACTATTTCTTGGGAATTGGAGTGAAGGAAATTACTCGTGAAGGAAATTACTTGTGTTGCAATTGAGGATATCCTGTGAGATGCGCAGCCTCTGCGTTGCGTCTATCATAGCATTATACCATTTGGAAAAGGATGCATTGTTGAGTGTTGTGTTCTTCGAGTCTGGTCTGCACTGCCATGGCTCGAACATCTTCGCCATGCGCTCCTTATCTGGTATTGTTGGTTTTCTACCCACGGGTGGCTTCCATTTGAGCATTGTGAATGCCACAAGTAGGTATCCATAGGTGAAGGTTCCTCCCTTCTCTTGTGCTTCCTCGCAAGCTACTAGTAGTTCCTCTAGCAGGAAACTACACCATATGAACATCGCTCCTTGTGCGCCAAAGTCGGTGACTGATAGCGCATCTAGAGTGCATTCTCCCCTATAGTAAGACCTCATAACCTTGTTGGATATGATTTAGCAGCCATTCGGGACCGTTTCGGGTAGTATTGGTTCAATGAATGTTGTGCATCCTCCTCTCTTTGTGTTAAGCTTCTCGTATAGGGTAGGCTCTCCTTTCTTTTTCCCATGCTTGCCGAGGCCCTGAAATAGCTTTGACACATCCTCTTCTTGGAAGGATAGTCCAGTGAGCGACTGGATATCTTGTGCATGGATTGGATACCGCTTATCCACCCATAGACTTATGTCATGCACTCGGATTATCAGAAATTTCGTGCAACGCACCATCTCGCCTGTGGTACCAAAGACTGGTAGGTCTCTCAGGTTCATGATGGTTGAGTTAAATAAGTTGATTAACCCTTCTTTTGGTACAAATTGTATGTCCCCAGCTCCATCCAGATCCATCTCCCAAAATACGTATGTGTGCATCTGTGGGATCAAGGCTGAATCTGTGAGATCGAGGTCGAGGAGCTTGACTTGCTCTATCTTCCCTTTAAGATCGCCCGCGATTTTGACCCGAGGGTCGCAGGGCTCATCTGGTACCGCTTCTTTAGACATGGTGCCTCGACTTTCTGTGGCTCTCAGCATTTTCACTTCTGTAACAGGTAAGATATAGGGTTACGCCTGCAACTTTTACAATGGGTCCAACTGGTTCGCATTACTGAGTTCGAAAATGGCTATGCTCGTTTTAGAAACAATACATTCTTGACTGAGTTTTGAGAGCCCTATAATTAGCTTAACGGGTAGGTTTTATCAGTAACTGGTAATCATCATGACCGTATGGATGCAATCCGAGTGTGAGTTTTTCGACGGGACAGTTTAATCAAGGTAAATTCTATTGGGCGATCTTGGTATTTACTTATTTGAGTGGACTAAGGATGTGGCTGAATTGAGATCTTTCTATTTGATGGGTGGGTGTCCTGCTGCAAACTTCGATGGAATCTTGGCATAATGCGTCTTTATGGCGTAATGACGTCAAAAATGGTACTGGAGTGGAAATAAAGGTTGTGACTAGACTGAGTTTGTGTGGCCTATAACTCAGATTGGATTTGGATTCATGGCGCCTCCGACCACAAAGTTTGTCTCCGTCATCCTTAATGACTGTCATTAATGGGATTTCTCATGCTTCAGGTCCTGTACTGCAGAGTCATCAGTTCTGTATCAACCAACACTTAAACAAAACAAATGAACTATGTGTTATGGCGCGACATTGCGCACATGGACATTATTAACTGAATTCACAAAATTTTAGAAAGAAAACGAAACTCAAATCTAACTAGTGTACAAGCTCCGTTGGATTGGAGCGATTGTCCTTCTTTCTTAGCTTTGATGTAGTTAGGGCTTCAGGCAAGCGCCATTCACCCATCCCGATCATAGCACACCATCTAGTTTCTCAAGTCGGACTGCTCCTGAGGGTCGGATCTCCGCAACTATGAAGGGTCCCAACCAGTGCATACGCAACTTTCCAAGATGCTTCTGGTATCCGTTGTCGTAGAGTAACACTTTATTCCCTTGTGTAAATACCTTTTTCTTTATGTGTCGGTCATGCCAATATTTTTGTCTTTCCTTTTCAACCGACTAATGGAAGTCTGCTAGAAATCTGGTTTCCTCGAGTTCTTGTAGCTCCGCAAGTCTTTGCGCCACTGATTCCTCTTCTGTCATACGTGTGACTTGTGCAATATACATGCTTGGAGTGATGAACTCTACAGGCACCACTACCTCTCTTCCATAAACTAGCTAGAATGGTGTGTATCTGTGGAGTTTATTTGTGGTTGTCCTGTAGGCCCATAGTATCGCTAGAACTCTATCATCCCAATCCTCTTGGTTTGCACAACAAACCTTTGTTAGTCCCCTTTCTAGGTTTTTGTTGAAGGCTTCAACTGTTCCTTTGGCCTGTGGGTGGTATGGACTGCTCTTGTGATGTTGAATCATAAATTCTGTTGTAAGTGTTGCTATAGTGTTGCTAATGAAATGAGTTCCCTGATTTCTGGTTAGTCTCCTGGGACATCTGAACCGAGTAATGATGTTTTTGAAAATGAACCTGGAAACAGTACCTGTTGAACACTCTTGTACCACTACTTCTTCTGCCCAATGGGTAAGGTAGTTAGTTGCGGTAATGATGTATCTAGCCCTTGAATGTTTGGTTGTGGGGTTGATTGGTCCGATGAAGTCAACTGCCCATTTCTCAAATGCTCATAGAGCTCTAATTGGTTGTAATGGTAGTTCATCTCGGCGTGACGACTTGCCTACCCGTTGACAAACATCACATGATCTAGCATATGCTTTTTTATCCTTGAAAATTGTTTCCCACCAAAGTCCTTCCTATAGAATTTTTTGTGCCCTGGCCTTTCCTCTGACGTGGCCTCCTGCAATTCCACTATGGAATTCCCAGAGTATATCCTGCCTTTCGTGATCCAAGACACATCGTTTGAGAATGTTGTCTAGTCCTAGTTTGTACAATTGTCCGATGATCAGCTGGTAATCTACTTGTCTAACGACCATATGACATTTTTGGGTTGCGAAATATGTTTCAGGACAGGCCCCTATACTAAGAAAGATTGCTATGTCCTCCAGATATTCTGGTATGGCCTCAGTCCTGAAAAAATATGCATCTGGGAGATGGTCATCCACTGCTCCACCACTTTCTCCTTACTCTAGTCTAGATAGATGGTCGAGTCGGACATTGCATCATCCCGACTTGATGATGACTTCAAAGGAAAATTCTTGAAATAACAACAACCATCTAGAAATTCTCCCTTCTAACATAGGTTTGTTAACCAGGTATTTCAATGCAGAATGACCAGTAAAGAATTTGAAATGAGACCCTAACATATAGTGTCTAAATTTCTGTAAAATGTAGCTCATTTCTAAGCCTTCCCGTTCTGTCATTGTATATTTGCACTATGCTTGCAACAGCTTCCAACTCGCAAAATAGATGGGGTGATCCATATCTCCATCTCCAGGTTGCGCTAAGATAGCTCCTAAGGCAATTCCTGAAGCATCTACATGGACATGAAATTCCTTCTTCCATTTTGGGAATATCAGAATCGATGTTGTAATGAGATTTTCCTTAAGTGTCTCAAATGCTTTATCACATTCGAGATTCCATTGGAACATTTCATCTTTTTTCAAGAGGTTTTCCAAAGGTGCAGTAATGTTGGTGTATCTTCGAATGAACCTGCGATAGTAACATATGTGTCCTAGTGTGGAGCGCAATTGTTTATCACTTGTAAGCGTTGTCATATTCACAATGACCACAACTTTAGCTGGGTCTACCAATACTCCTTCTCCATAGACTATGTGGCCCAATAGATTTCCATGTGGCACGCAGAAGATACACTTTCTGAGATTTAATGAGATTTTCAATTCTCTGCATCTGTCAAACATCAGCCTTAGCAGTGCTACATGTTCCTTAAGTAGGCTATATATTGTCCAATCATCCATATAAACTTCTATAAATTTGTGAATGAAATCTCTAAAGGTTGCTATCACAATCCTGGAGAAAATTGCAGGGGCCTTTTTTAACCCAAATGGCATTTCATTGTATGAAAAATATCCTCATTCTGTAATGAAAGTAGTTTTTCTTTTGTATTCTTTAGCAATCTTGACTTTATGGTATCCTGAAAAACCATCTGTAAATGAGTATTCTTCCTTCCCCACAACCTGTTCTAGCACCTCGTCAGTAAAGGGTGTTGGGAAAGGGTCGTGCACACAGACAGAGTTGAGGCTTCTGTAGTCTACACAGACTCTAATATCCTTAGTTTCTTTCTTACTTTGAATGACTATCGGGCTAACCCACTCTTCTTCATCTATCGCAAAAATGAGACTTGCTTCCAACATCTTATCAATCTCCTTCTTGACTTTCTCTTTTACTCTTGGGTTAAGACGGTAAGGTGTATGTATGACAGGATTGGATCCTGGTTTTAACTCAATCTTCATTTCTCCCATGACTCCTTCGATCCATTTTAATTCTGAAAAGGTCTTTGGGAACAAATCCTCGTATTCCCTCAGTAAACTCTGTATTTCCTGACTAGTTTGCTCATTCTAGTAGTCACCCACCATAGATATCTTGGGTTGTTCTTCGGTCCCTATATTGAGTCTGCGCAATTTCAATGGGTGGTTGTAGGAACTATCGGTCTTGCTGGGTATGTTGTTTTGGATTTCTCGGTTCCCCTCTGCCTCTTTGATGGCTAGGTTTCTTAGTCCCTCTAATTCATCTAGACTTTCTGAATCTTTGCTAATATGATAGCATTCTATAGGCTTTTCAGTCAAGGGTAAGTTGAGTTTAGTCTAAATTTCTTGGGTATGCTTGGGACACACTACAAAATTTGGTATTCTATCACTATTGGTTGTAAACAAAAGTCCTTTAATCTTTTGTAGGGCTAGCTCAAGCTTAGGGTACTTACTTGAGAATGAGAAGTCTTTGCAAAATTTAGCTGCTAGTGTCTGCCAGTCTTTGGTCTCTCTTCTGGTTTCTTCATTTAGGAACCAAGATTTCGGGATTGGGCCTAGGGAATGGGGAAATACCTGAACCCAGAAGTGAGAGGGTGTCTCCACAGCTTGCCACTGTGTCACGCATTGTTCAATGTGTATTCTAGGATCAACTTCTCCGCTGAATAGTTGCACAACTTGGAAATCCATCTATATTTTTTATTCCAGCTTCTCCTTATTCTTGAACCTGTATTTGATAGCTTGCGTCACTTCGTCCCAAGTTATGAGTATGGATTTATGAGTGGCCCACCATCTGGCGGGGTTATTCTGAAAAGCTATATCTAGTACCGAGATTATTTGATATTATCTTACATTCTCTTCCATGTTCTGCAAAAAAAATTCTAGGTCTGAGTTTCCAT
Organism: Picea engelmannii; assembly: GCA_009831015.1. Classification (NCBI taxonomy): domain Eukaryota; kingdom Viridiplantae; phylum Streptophyta; class Pinopsida; order Pinales; family Pinaceae; genus Picea; species Picea engelmannii. Next base: position 495,263 of record ML791586.1, read on the forward strand.
CGTATACTGGGTGTTCTCTAACTTTGGTTCCAACCCATCTGGTCATTCTGAAAGTCATGCATCTTCTTGAGAATGTTTCGTGCGAGACTTGTTTCCAACCATCGAAATCCAGTTCAGAATCTTCGTCTACTGATTGTATGCTTCTCCAGCTCATTGATCCATCAACAATAGGGTTTATATAGTCATTTCTTGTCCCAGTTGTTACAGTGTACAACTGGTCTAGGTATTCTCCTTCCATATTATTATCTATTGGTTTTTTGTATCTGGGTCCTACATGCATCCAAAGGTTGAACTACCTTGATTCCCTCAGCTTCAAAAGTCATGGTGTCTTTGTTTAGGTCGATCACTGCATAGTTGTCGTAGGCCCAATCGATGCCAAGTAGCACAGGGTAGGGGTCCTTGTCTCCCATGATCTCAATGAATTCAAAGTCCGCCACTGTTTTTACTCCTGCTACATTGATTTCCACGTTCTCTAGTCTTCCTATGGGAAAGATACAGTATTGATTTTCCATTCTCAACTGAATTTGGGAATATGTCAGTTTCGATTTTCCTAGGGCTTCCCAAGTCCTCTTGGGAAAAATGTTCACATCTGACCTGAGGTCCAACATGATGTCCTTAATTTCGAAGTCATATACCAGGGTTACTAGTCGTAATTCTTTTCTGGTTCTTACTTTTCTTCGTTGCACTCTCTGAGTACTCTTCTCGGGAAGATTATCCCTTATCCTTGCTTCTGAGGTTTCTTCATTCCCTAAGAATAGGTACAATGCATTGCACAACTTTTCTATTAGTTGATCACCCCAGAATGTCAGAGAACAACTGAAACTAGTGGTCAATTGCGTTTTGAGGTTTCTCAGGCTGTCTTGGTATGACTATAGGGTTTTTGGGTGCAGCGGGTGGAGCAGGGACTTGCGCCATATTAGGGTAAACATTCTACTGGCTGGGGGGGGTTCTCTTGTATTTCATGACTAGGAATGTTCTGGAATACTTCTATAGCATCTTTAAAGAACAATTTTTTCTTTAGGGGGTCATACCTGTTTCCCTTAGGTGTTTCTTTCTGGATTTGAGGTACAGTATCAGTATCAACTCTTGTCTTTGCTCCTCCTCGAGCAACGATATTAAGGCTGGGAAATTTTCCCTTAGAAATCCTTTTGATCTCTGAACTGATAAGGTTAGTTCCTCTTTTTCATACCCTGTCTTCCCAGTTTACAATTAACTCTGGACAATCTTCAGTTGTGTGTCCATTGGTCCTGCAATGAGAGCACCATGGGCATATTGGGTGAGGACAATCTTTAGCCAAGTGACCTTGTTCATCACAGTTATAACATATGCTTGGTCTTTGTTCCCCAGTTCTTCCTCCTCTGAAGTCTCCTCTAGCTCCACCTCCTCGACCTCTTCCTGGTCTCTACAGGTTTTCATTCACCTCGAATGTTGTTCGGTCGTGCCTGTCCGCCAGTGTGTCCAACGCTCTACATTGATTGGTAGTATGCATGGTAGATGTGAAGAACTCGCAATGTACTGTATTTGGTACTGTCAAATAATTCTACATGATGGGGCACTGTCTTGGTCCGTGCCCGTGGATTCGACAGATCTCACAATATTCTGTTGTTGGTGTTGCTTGGCCTCCTGGGAAAGCATGATATGGGGTGGGGTGATGGAATGGTGAGTTTGTTGATACTTGCATAATTCCTCCTATGGGTCTTGCTGGGGTTACCATCATATTCTAAGGAGGTCCTAGTCCCCTCATTCGCGGACATTCATTTGCCAAATGACCTTCCGTATAACATCCTGCACACCAAACTTGTGGTCGTCCTAGTCTAGGTATCGTCAACTCCTGAATATTTTCTGTAAGTGTCGATATCTTCCATTGTAGTTGCGCCAGATTCACATATATTGGGGGTCGGGTTACTCTTAAACTCCTGTGGTATCCCGCCATAGATTCAATCTTCATCGATTGTTCCAAGGTGTCTGTTAACGTGGCTATCCGTTGTTGCATTAGTGGAATCCGAGTTAGAGGCAACAACCCCTTAATGTACCACTCCGTTTGATGTTCTTCATGTATTGGATGTGCCAACCTACCTATGGCATCTTTAAACTTCTGGTTGTACTCCCAGGCTTATTTGCCTTCCCTTTGTTGGATCTCGCGCAAGTCAGACAGAGCCTGTTGTTCTGACTGAGGTAGTTTGAATTCTGCTATAAACCTAGTCCATATTTGGTCGAGTGTGAATGCTTGACCTTGTGTCCCTGGCACTCTTGGTTCAATGATCTTAATGTACCACTTGAGAGTGCGACCTCTCAAGGTAGTCTGGAACTCAACCAACTTATTTTCATCCGAAGTCCGTCAGGATCTCCAAATTGCTTCGCACAGGAACCTGTGCTGCTCAACGTCTTTATCTCCCTTACCCCACAATTATGGGTATCTAGCAATCGAACCTCCCGTATGGCTGGCCATTGATGAACTTGTTGTTCCTATCAATATGAATCATAACGGTCCTACTTGCGATTTACCAAGGGATCCCAATATCCTCCCTGTAGTTGCATTTCCTAGTTGTGACTGACTAATTAATTGTGCTAGAACATAATTAGCATGAGAAGGTAGTATCGAACTTACCATTTGTATAGAAGGCACTTGGGTTATAGGTGATTCGGGGCTAGTGTCACTGGCTTCGGGGCAATTTTCTTTGATCTGGGGGGTCTCGTTAGCTTCCACTGGGACAATCTCTTTGGCCAGTTTCCCGATCTCTCCTGTTATCGGGGCTGAATCTTCTCTTTCTCCTCCAATATTCATGACGACTTCCTCCTCTCTTTCCTTTGTGTTTTCTCCTTCTTGTCCCATTTCCTGGAGGCTACTTTCTCTCCCTGCTTCTCTCTCGTTCAATCTTTGACTAACCAGTCATTGTTGTCTTCTCATCTTCTGCAGTTCTTCCATCTGTCTTTCCTCTGCTTCTCCCGCTCCACCTTATTTCCTCAACTTTTCAGTCTGTCTTATGCCTTTCCTGACCTTGCTGCGCCACCACTTATCAACTATGGCGGCTCTCTTCAATGCTCTCTCATCTCTCGAGTCCCTTTCTTTCTATTTCCATCCCATTTGTCAAAGAAACCTTCCTCTCTCTCATGCCATGACTCTCACCCCACCTCGCCCTACCCCAAGCGAGGGTGTTTACACTACCATCTCGGTCGGGGACATAATCAACATCCCTTCCTCCATCAAGAAAACCTTAATCCAAAGGGAAATTTCTCTCAACAGTCTTCCCCTTGCGCCTTTCTTGAAAATTTCCTCTTCCCGTGAGAAGGACTGGTGGTTCTCAGCTACAAATTCAATTATGTATCCCTCTAGCGTGGTGCTAACCCAAAAATCCACATCTCGTGTAACTGGGCAATCCAACCTCTGGACTATAGCTAACTTTTCAGTATCCCATGCACAAATATTCTTGGTTCATCCCTGGAACTCTGGAGCTTCTTGGAGCCTCTTTATCCAGTGAAAAAATTCTTCTGGGAATTTAACCTAGAAAATCTCATACTGGTCGCTCGATCTTTCTGAGTAAAAGATTGCTTCAGAAGTGTTTTCCACTGATTTTCTCCTTAATTCTGCTTCTTTCCTTATAAAGGCGTCACAACTCCTTTCTCACCATTGACCAATACCAGATCTATGGATCAGCGACAACATTCTCCCCACAAGTTCCCTTTTAACACGGGTCCTGAGAATGAAACTATCTTGTTGGCGCGAATTTGATCAGACCAGGGTCCTTCTGAGGTTATCAAAAAAAGGTATTGTGTAGTCTAGAGCATTGGCATTTTCATCTCCTCTGAAGAGAAGAAGTCTCACCCGAAGCGTTGTTGAGACGGATAGATAGAGAAGCGTAGGAAGAAGGCTAAAGAGGATCCATAGAGCATTCTGAACTCATTCTTGTTCTTGCACAAGAGTCATTATCAGAACTGAACCATCTAAATGAAAGAATTGAACCTACTTACGTTGCGAGGAACAATTAAACAAGAACCATCGAATATAACTCATAAGCCATAAAGAAATGTTGTAATGCATAAGTAAACATACAAAGACACATCATATTTTGAAATTTAGTCTTGCTTCCTATTATCTCCAGGATCTTTCCTTCATTACAGACTCAGAGTTACAAGAAAGACTTAGTACAGACTCTTGGTTCTGAACTCATATCTCAGAGCTCCAGCTCTCCAACTGACAGTTCTAATTCTTTGCAGACTCATACTTTTCTTCTCTCTACCTACAACAAGAACCAACACTAATCCCAAAACTTGGGCGACTCTGATCAACAGGACTCAACTTGACCCTATTCAACCAACGATGAACGAGGTATAACTAATGAGTACTTTTGTCAATGAAAGAACCAACCCAACCCTTTTACAATTATATTCAGCCCTATATATAGTTGGGTTAAGTCTTCCTTTGCACGCTTTCTTGTTTTGTTGCAACCGTTTGTTGCCTGGCTGGTATTGCGCTGACTTTTGCAACTTCTTTTTGTTACTCTTTCTCCCGGCCTCTGATGAAGTTTGCACAACTTGTGCTTAGACAAAACTTGCGCAATTCTTTCCCAAAAATGAAGGGCCCAACACATTTTTCAATATTTTCTTTTTCCCAACATTTTGGTTTCTCATTGTTGGTTCAAGTAAAAAGGAGAAAAAGAGAGCAGAGATTCCACAAGAGCAGTGGTGGTATATAAAGACACTATTACACTGAAGCACAAGGAGCATGCTCCATAAGAGCACAATTGATCTTCACAATCTCACCCGATGATAGAATGATCCAAATGACCATCTATTAATAATTTTGGACATGGGACAAACTAACAACCACACGATTGCTTTGGTTATAAATGTCTATGAAAAGTGGATCTAGAATCCAAAGTAGACACCGTTAATGCATATTTAGTCGATGGTCGGACCAAAGAACGGTCAACTCCCTCAATATGACAAGGTGAGGTTTACCAAGAAACTCGAGTTTCCAACACCCTCTAGTAAACTCAGCTTGGAGGAAAAACATAACACATATTCCCCCCTTAATTTGTTCTGAATATAGCATGGCACTAAATATCTTTTGGAATAACCGACTCAACTTAAACCCATGGATCCACTTGGTTTAGATTTGTTACAATATACGATAATATATCCACTTAGATTCCTAAATAAATCTATACAATAATATATCCACTTAGATTCATAAATAAATCTTTTGACGTAACCTTACTTAAACCACAAATCCACTTAATGCTACTCAAACCTTAACGCTCCTTATATATTTTTAAAATAAAATGTTCAATGTCATTATCTTTTATGTAAAATTTTCATGTCATTAATTTAATTACCTTCTCCCAAATAAAATAATCAATGTCTTATTAGTTTTTACCCAATGACTATAACAATGAATTTACGTTGACTACTAATTCATTTAGAAATTGATTTTTTTTTTATCAAATTTAAAATTTAACATAAAGAAAATTAATAATTATTATTTTGTTGTCTATTAATTAAATTTATAAGAGAACTTATTCATGTCATTATTTTAATTTTTGTTTCATAAATAAAAGTTGTAATTTTAATGTTTTAGGTTTAGATTTTTTTCAGTAATATTTTTTGGTCATATTTGTTTGAAATTTGGCAAAAAATTATTGGACTGTAAATTTGAGTAGTTAATTCTGAATAATCCAAATATCTCAAGGGTTTTTTAACAGGTTGAATCCATTTATACATTCAAAAATGCAATTTAAGCAACATAAAATTGTAATTTTGAACAAATTCATATCAGATAAAATAATTAATCAACACCTAAATAAAATATTCTCTCATTATATTATAATTAACTTTTATATTTCATTATTATTTGTTAATAAAATATTGACCATTTACCATTGACTAACATGGTCATGCATGTGGCTTTTGACCATTGACCATCATGGTCATAACAATAAACTTTTACAACTTTTCTTTTATCATTAATTTTAAGCGTGAAGACCTGAACATTGAAGGTGATAATCATCAACACGTGTTCCGTCATTTCTACTTTCCTTAATGACCATCACTCCACTCAATATTACGTATTATAAACATTTGACTTTTTTTAATTTTTTTTAATATATGATTTTTTAGGAAATTTTGATTAAAAAACTAAAAAAATCTTAGAATAATTATTAACACAACCAGTTAATAAAGGTGGTTGATAATTTATCTAGTAACTCACAGTGTACTCAACTATTATGTCAATTGATAATACTAACCTAAATCAAGGCTAACAACCAGCCATGTGGAGCCATTGAAGAACAATAATAGGGTTGTGAATATATAACTAAAAATTAAAATAATAGGGTTGTGAATATATATATTNATATTCTCTCATTATATTATAATTAACTTTTATATTTCATTATTATTTGTTAATAAAATATTGACCATTTACCATTGACTAACATGGTCATGCATGTGGCTTTTGACCATTGACCATCATGGTCATAACAATAAACTTTTACAACTTTTCTTTTATCATTAATTTTAAGCGTGAAGACCTGAACATTGAAGGTGATAATCATCAACACGTGTTCCGTCATTTCTACTTTCCTTAATGACCATCACTCCACTCAATATTACGTATTATAAACATTTGACTTTTTTTAATTTTTTTTAATATATGATTTTTTAGGAAATTTTGATTAAAAAACTAAAAAAATCTTAGAATAATTATTAACACAACCAGTTAATAAAGGTGGTTGATAATTTATCTAGTAACTCACAGTGTACTCAACTATTATGTCAATTGATAATACTAACCTAAATCAAGGCTAACAACCAGCCATGTGGAGCCATTGAAGAACAATAATAGGGTTGTGAATATATAACTAAAAATTAAAATAATAGGGTTGTGAATATATATATTAACCCAAAGTGGTATGAAAAAAATGAGACGCAATTGTAACTACCTAATGCTACATATTGACGTTTCCCTTTATATTTACAGGATGGTAGGAGATGTTACTTGGTATTTTGCTCAGCTTATAGAGTGGACGATGGAGTGCTTGCATATACATATAGGAATCGAGTGAATGATTTCATATTGTTGCGCCTACTTTTTCTCCTCTCCTATACAGGAGAGTAAGTAAGAGAATCCAATATGCATTCTCATATTTATATGCATATTAATATCTATATCATTTAAGTTTGAGTTTATTAAATTCTCTATTATTAATCTCTATTGATTGGTTAATGTTCTAATTTTTAGAGGGGTTTGAACAAAGCTATGGAAAACAATGATCTTTAGTTACTTGGATCTTTAAGATTATAAGTTTGGTTTATTGTATGCATAGAGGAGATTGGATTGTTTTTTATATACTCATTTTCAATTAGTATAAACTTATCTACTAAATTTTTAAATATGATTAAGTAAATATAAAAAAGTAGATACATAAATGGATATCTTTATAAAAGCAAAAAAGTTAATGGTTGAAATCATAACGATTAATTTATTGTGACCACCAAAAATATTCTAATCATATTAAATTATATTCATAAAAAAAACTACTAAATATATTCATATCCATATCCATATCCATTTCCAATAGATATAAACGTTTCTACCTAAAAATTACAAATTACAGATTTTTAGTGGTTGAAACTATCTTGAACATGGTTGATGATAATCATCAACATTTCTATTTTCCTTACTAACCATCAAGTCAAGACACGATTCCACTCCATCCGAGATATTCTAAACGTTTGACTTTTTTTATTTATTTATTTTCGTTACCAACCGTCAAGTCAATAAAGGATTCTAAATGTTTAACTTATTTATTTATTTATTTTCCTTACTAACCATCAGATTCCACTCCATCCGAGATATTCTAAACGTTTAACTTTTTTTATTTATTTATTTTCGTTACCAACCGTCAAGTCAATAAACGATTCTAAATGTTTGACTTATTTATTTATTTATTTTCCTTACTAACCATCAAGTCAATACACGATTCCACTTCATAAGACATATTCTAAACGTTTGACATTATTTATTTATTTTCCTTACTAACCAGGTCACCATAAATTTTTGAAGTTTTTCCAAGTTTAAAGTTATGTTGTTGAATTTTTATATTTTTTAAAATATTTAAATTATTTTTCTTAATTAAAGCTCTTATTGTAAAGGTGGTACGCCTATAAGACTCTTTAATCAATCAAACTGTAAACCTTACCGCCAACGATATGATGAGCTTACCTTAAAGATCAAGTGCATTTTCGCTCTACAAAACCGACAGCATGAAGGAAAGCCTGAACGTTAATGTCAATTCCTTGACACAGAAGACATGCAGTGAAAGTTTGTCTGCTCAGGAAACGCTTCAAGGTCTCCTCACTTCGCGGGCAATTCAAATAAAGGTCTTCCGTGAAGAGAAGTGAAGAGAAATGTGTGGCAACTGTAGAACAATACCGAATGTTGGCCGCTTCCATGGGTTCTAATAAGTAGCAAGTAATGTCTTGTTGCTTGGAGAGGCAATATTAGGTGGATGTATGATTTCGTGTTTAAATTTAATCTG
>ML791587.1:54014-65714 GCA_009831015.1 Picea engelmannii
AAGTAATAGAAGGACTTGTGCTATCGCAGATCTGTTTGGCTCATGTTGGAGGAGACACAAGAGCACATTTGTGTGGAAGGGATTATACATTGGGTCAAGGAGGAAGGACGACGCATCACTTCAGTGGATAGAGCAACAAGGGAAGAGGGCGCACTAAGCTTGGGCGCATTTCTCTTCTTGGAACTCCAAAGCTTCTCATGAGGAGTTGCTATTGTATCAAGTTCCATTGTATTAGCTTACTTGTTGTATTCACTACTTAAGATCATTATTATATATACTTTCATTCCAAACTGGTTTTCCCCGAGGAGGTTTTATCCAGGGTCATGTTGACCAAAAATACTTGTGTTCATTTCATGCATGCTTAGAGTATAGATCAGCTTGTTAGAGTTGTAAAGATCAAGAGGAGTGTTATTTGTTTCGAGTATATTGCATGTGCTAACATTGGGGGTATGAAAACACTTGCAAGGGCACCTCAAAAGAGCACTTAACCATAAAAATTATGAGAAGAAAGTTACTTGACTGTTTGCTGTCCTAAAACAGCAGCAAAGGACAGGTCTTGGAGATTGAAACTTAGAGCCAAATTTCAGGTCAAGGACAGACCTGTTTTGGCAGACTCATAGTACCTCAAATTTCTAAAGTAATAGGGTTTTAGTTTTGTGTTTTTAAATTTTAGTTTTTGTATTTTGGGGGGAAGGAGATGCACCGGTACAAAACTGGTCAAACCAGCCAGCTCTGACCGGTTCAGACCAAAACAGGTCAAACCAACCAGTTCTGACCGGTTCAGACCAAAACCAGTCAAACCAACCAGTTCTGACAGTTCAGACAAAGCCGACCAATTCTGGTTTGAGAGGCCAGTTTCAACAGGAAACCTCCCAAAACTGGTCCGACCAGCCGGTTTTATAGGTTAGAGGTTCCAATAATCATGCCCACAACCCTGTAGGAAACTTGGTGATCCCCATCTTATGTTCCAAGCCCCTTGGTGATATAGCCTCAAATCTACAGCATGAGGTCTGGATTATTCTTCCATGAATGTTGTACTCCCCTAGAGTTATTCCAAAGCATAGCAATGGATTTTGTGTATCAGCCTATGGCTGGAAGCCTTGGAATGCGGATCAAGTATAACTTTGATGGAGCATCTAAAGGTAATACAAGGATGGTCAGAGCAGGGAGTTGTCTTCAGGGATCATGAAGGAAATATGATCAGGATCAATTACCAATTCCAGGGGCACAAATCAAATCACCAAGCAAGATTGCCCACCTAGAAACATGGAATCAAAGAAAGCTTAAATTAGGATTCAAAACTCAAAGATAATAATAGACTAATTTAAAGGGAAGATCGAATATCGTCATGGGAAATACGAAGAAATGTTTCATGGATAACGGCAGGATTGGAGAACTGTGAAAAGGGCCTTCAACCATATTGCATGTTGCCTAGCAAACACAACAATTACTAGGAAAGCAGAAAAAATAGTGAAGATTGTCTTTCACTGAATCAACAAAACTTAAGAATGGAAGGAAGCTCTGAACTTATCCTAGACACTGATGCCCCCTGGGGGGACCTTGGTAGTCCCCATCCTATGTTCCAAGACCCCTGGCAATATGGCCTAAAATCTATAAACAACACCAAGGGCTCGATTCTTCATCAATAAATGATGTACTCCCCCCAAGCTGTTCCCAAGCATGGCAATGGTTTCGACATGTCAACCCAGAGCTGGCAGGATGGTACAAGGGCTAAGGGTCTCTCCACATATGTCCTTTCAATTCAATGCAGCCTCATCGATTTAGTGATGCAGGCTCCAGCTTTCTGCCACCTTTCTTCTTTGCATTTCTTAGTCTGGGTGCTTTGCACTGCATTTTGGACTAGCTCAATGGCAGAATCATCAGCTAAAATGGAGACCAAGAAAGAGGGTTCATTCTGTGGAAGTACAGAACCCGCCAAGTTTAAAGAGGGGTAATCTCGGTCCTCCAACCCTTTCATCAAGAATGGTTCGAAAACTTCATGGTGCAGTATGGTCTCAGGGTCCATAGCCCCCCCCCACCTCCCGCAGAAGTACAGAAGAATATTTTCCAACGAGTGAATCCTTGATGCCCTGCTAAATCTGGATAACAAACTAAAGGAATGGGAGGATGTACTTTAACCAAAGACAGTAATTTAAAGCAGAAGGAGATGAAATTCCTAGACCAGTTAATGTCGGTGGTAAAGAGTCTGGACATAAAGTACTCCTGGCAAGTAGATGAGGATTTCAAGAGACGGGTTATTCACAACCTGAAAGGTGGAGGATGTGCTAAGCTGCCAATTCTGTGGTCATCCATGCACTCTCCTCCTGTCAATTCTTTGTTATCTTAGTTTAACTCTGATTTATAGCCAGTATGGATATCAACGTGAGATTTTTGAAATAGCTCTGTAGAAGCCAATTTTTGTCCAAATTAGTGGAAACTGGTTAAGAGTTTGAACTGTCTCTTTCTCTTTCTGTAGTAGATGACATGAAGTCTACCTTTTGTTGTAACTGGATCTCTCCTCAAAGGTAGTTATATATATGTAAAGACTATTTTCATTAAACAAATGAATTTGATAAAAAAATAGAATGAATGAAAACTAAAATTGAAAATAAGCTAACCTGTTTCACACAATGAAAAACGACACATGCTAACCTATTTTGCACTGTTATAAATGTCGCAAAGGGATAATATGCACCAAGTTGTAATAAGAAGAACAAGCTTCATTGTATGGGAACTTCCTTACATAACAGCAGACTATACCAGGACACATTCAAATAAATAGAAAATTAAATCTGATACTAGCATGAGTCATAACCAAACATGTTACAACTTGCAATCTAGATCACTGGACACTCTCCCCACCCCTCTGTGTCACATGAACTTATCAGACACTTGAGACACTAGCTGTCCAGGTATCAAACACTCACAGGACATGTCCTTTTCAATACAAGTGTCCCATGCATGTTGAACACATGGACAGCACCTGTCCCAAAATGTCCAACACTCTGGACACCAAAAATTGATCAAAATTTTTCAGAAAAATGAAAAAGGGTGTGCAGATGTGTCCCAACATGTCTTTGAATAAAGATTGTTGTTCATGTGTGCTAAATCATTTATGTTCTGGTAGCTTAGAGAACTATAAACATAGGCCTGCGTGTGAGCTAAGGCCCACTCACAGGGTTTGAAAACCGCCATGACAGGACAGGGAGGGGAGCCGCCGCCCCCTCCTTCCCCAGCCTCCTCCTTTCGCCGACTGGTAGAAGCGTGTAGCAAACACACGACCACAGTAGAAGCTCCCAGCTTCGTCAAGAAACTGAAGGATGTTCCAGAAATCGACCTCCCCCCTGATCAACCGATGAAAATCACCCTGTCTCTCTCTGAACGAGGTCTAATCGGCCAATTCATGGGCCTCTGGCCCTCCAGATCCACAGAAAACTGGGTCCAACAAAACTGGCGACCGCTGATTACAAACAGTGTGACCAGCTACGCGGTCGGACGAGGATATTTCATCTTTGAATTCATTTCCCAGGAAGACCGAGACCTGATCTTCAGAAATGGCCCTTACTTCATGGGCACCCAAGGGCTTTACCTGAATAGATGGACCCCGAGCTTCAACCCTGCCTCAGAAATCCCCAAAGATGTTCCGGTCTGGGTCAGACTTCCCAATCTGCCAATCCACTGCTGGAATACCTCCTCTCTTCAAGCAATCGGCAATGGTCTTGGGCGCTACATCGATCGAGCAGAACCAAAGGATCAGTACTCTTGTGCGCGCATTTGCGTAGAGGTAGATCTGGAAGTTGGCCTACCAGAAGCAATCAAGCTCAAGGTCGGAACCTGGCACCACATTCAAAAACTAGATTATGAACAGCTTCCGTTCAAGTGCAGAGGCTGCCACGAATATGGTCATTTCCTAAGAAATTGCCCAAAAACCCCCCCCTCCGCCACAGACAAAGAGGGAGAGGAAGGTTGGCAGCAAGCCCGGAAAGGGAGATCAAGAGCAAGAGGACAAAGGCGAGAGCAGGCAGATCCACAGAAATCCAAATCAACGGAAGCCCCAGGAAAGGAGAATAGCTTTCGAATCCTAGGCCAAAATACGAAGGAAAGTGTTCAAGATCCAAATGAGGCGATCCCTGCGGAAGGGAAGGAAGATCAGCACCCGAAAGATACAGGAAACTCGCCAATAGAAGAAGAAGGGGCACAAAGCAATCCCCCCCAGCAGCAGGACGAACGTCAGAATGCAGAGGAGGGGGAGATCCAAATAGAAAGTGAGCCAGAGGAGGCAAATGAAACTTGGGTCTCCCCAAAGAAAAAAGGAAGAGGTCGGAAATCAAAGATTGATGAAAGGAACCAAGAAGCCCACAAAGCAGTGCTGAATGGATCACAATCCACTCTCAAATCGGCGTTCCCTGGACTTCCAACGCGGAAGCAGATCAAAGCCTCCTAAGGAGGCCCCCCTATCTAGGTTCTTAATGATAATAACCTCCTGGAACTGTAGAGGAATGGGCAGCAAGAAAAAGGAAGAAGCTCTGAAAGATATTCTCAAATCTTCGAAAGCAAGTATCCTACTGCTCCAGGAGACCAAAATGAGCCAGCAAGATGTGCTCAGAACCTTATCAAAAGTTTGGAAAGGAAGTCAAGGAGTCGTCGGGAATGCACGGGGAGCTTCAGGAGGGATTTGCACTCTGTGGGACGCCTCCAGAATCGACATGATCAGCTCCCACACTTGCATGCACTGGATTCATACCAAAGTTCACCACAAAAGCACGGGATGTCAGGTAAGCATATTTAATATTTATGCTCCGCAGATTTTAGGGGAAAAACTTCAATGTTGGGAATCTCTGCAGACCTATTTACAGCAAAACAATCTCTCCAATATTATTCTTGGAGGAGATTTCAATGTAACGCTGGCCCAGGATGAGAAGAGGGGAGGTTCGATAGTGAGAGATCCGGCCCGTGAATGGGTAGAAGACATAGCTGCCGCATGGGACCTCCTCGACATAAAACCCACCAAGGGCCGCTACACGTGGACGAATAAGAGAATTGGCCCAGGTCACATCGCTGCCAGATTAGACAGATTCCTTGTCCAAAGCTCCTTCCTGGTGCTTGGACTTGAGACAAAATCAGAAATTCTGACCCACAGTGCCTCAGACCATAAACCAATCCGTCTAGAAATCAAGAAAGACCAAGTCAAAGGACCCATTCCATTCCGGTTCAGCCCAAATTGGATCAATGATAAGGATTTTCTGATATTGTTGCAAAAGTTTGGGCCACTACAGTCCAAGGTTCAGCATCCCATGTTTGGGAAGAAAAAATAAAAAAATTGAAATATGCTCTAAAGTCTTGGTCCAAATCCCAGCCAAGCCCAGCAGCAGTTCGACTAGAAGCCCAAGGCCTTCTTGAAGCACATCAGCTGATAATGGAACAAAAGGAGATCACCCCGGAAATTATGAAAAAAGAGGACAGCCTTCAAAGGGAATGGCACCAAGCTTGCAGACTGGAGGAGAACTATTGGAGACAGAAATCAAGAAGTTTATGGCTGAAAGAAGGAGACCGGAATACAGCCTACTTCCATAAACAATCAGAGGCAAGGAAACATTACAATGCAGTTACGGAAGTGCAGGTCCAAGACACAATAATAGCAGATCTGGAAGGAATCAAACAAGCAGCATATGAGACATTCGAGAAATTATATACAGCCCCAAAGGCTGTGGAGTTAGATCAGCAAGCATATCCCCTCAATCTGATCCCAAATTTAATAGATGCAGACACCAACAGCAAGCTAACAAGTGAGATCACACAGCAAGAAATAAAGGAGGCCCTCGATCAGATGAACCCCGACAAAGCTCCGGGCCCGGACGGATTCACTGCAAGATTCTATCAATACTGCTGGGAAATAATCAAAAAGGACTTAACCAAAATGATCCAGAAAACACAAAAGGTTAGCAAGTTGGGAGGAAGTACCAACTCCTCCTTTCTAGCCCTCATCCCGAAAGAAAAAGGAGCGATCTCTTTCAACAGATTCAGGCCAATTTCCTTATGTAACACAAGCTATAAAATCATTGCTAAAGTTATCGCTAACCGCCTCAAGACAACGCTTCCTCTCATTGTTCCGGAAAACCAAGGAGGATTTGTCCAGGGGAGACACATCGTCGACAACATCATCCTGGTGCAAGAAGCAATCCACTCCAGCGTGCTAAGGAAAGAAAAAGGTATGGTTGTTAAACTAGATCTTGCTAATGCTTTCGATCGAGTCAGACATGATTTCTTGTTTGAAGTTATGAAAAAGTTTGGGTTTGATTTGCACTTCATAAGCTGGATTAAAGCATGCATAGGCTCTCCCTGGATAGCCCCCCTTGTGAACGGAAAGGTTTCTGGATTCTTCAAAGCCTCCAGAGGGCTAAGGCAGGGCTGCCCTCTTTCGCCCCTGCTGTATGCTCTTCAAGCTTCAGCTCTTAGCTTCCAGCTGGAAAACGCCCAACTACATAAAGACCTTATGGGTCTAAGCATAACACCAGGCGTGAAAGACATCAACCACGCCCAGTTTGCCGATGATACTTTGTTGTTGGGGGGGCGAGTCCAATCATAGCGAAAAAATTTAAAGAAGAACTAGATGCCTATGCAGAAGCTTCTGGCAGCGAAATAAATCTGGCCAAGAGCAACATTTACGGATGGAACATAACCCCAAATGAAATGCTAAGAATTACTCGTGTCATTGGGATGGAAGGGCACACAAAATGGGATGCTTTTCAGTATTTAGGAGTCCCAATCTTCAAGTCTGCACCAAGAGCCTCTCACTGGAGCCATCTAACTGAAAAGCTCAAACGAAAATTTTCTTCCTGGGGAGCCAATTGGCTGAATTTAGCAGGGAAAACAGTTTTGATAAAGTCTGTAGTAGCAAGTCTCCCAATCTACCAATGCTCGATGCTACTAGCCCCAGCCACAGTCATCCAAAGTCTTGAAGCATTTCAACGACGATTCCTCTGGGAAGGAGGAAAGCAAGAAAAAAAGAAGCTGCATTTAGTTAAATGGGAAAAAGCCACAAAACCTTACATGGAAGGAGGCCTTAATCTGAAGAACACCAAGACTCAGAATCTGGCCCTAGGGGCAAAGCTACTATGGAAAATGGTAACTGGGCAGATTACTTGGAGTAAGAAAGCCATCTGGAGGAAATACTTCTGAGGCCCCCGAGACAGAAGCTTAGAGCTCCCATGCAAGGGAGTGAAAAGCTCTCCCATTTTTGCACTCTGCAAAAAGGTGATACCTCTCTTCACACCCCATCTAACTTGGATCCCGAAAAATGGCAAGAAAATAAGAATCTGGACAGATTCGATAATGGGAGACCCCCCCTTAGAACAGCACCAAGAGCTCCAAGACCTTAAACGATGGATGGACAGCCAAAACCTCTCTACTCTCTCAGACATATCAGATTGGGAAGCAGAAAGGCCGCATCTTTGGCAAGGATGGGCAGCCCCAAACAGACCCGCCAATTTAGAGAGACAATGGGTTACACTCAAGACTTTCTTGCAAGGGAAAGCTCCCCTAAAAAAGGCAGGAAAAGACGAGCGAGGTTGGGGCAGGAAAGCTCAAGCGTATACCACAGCTGAAGGATACAACCTCCTCAATTCAGTCCCCACTGCACTACCAAATCCAGCCCTGTGGAAGGCAATATGGAATTACCGCTCCATCCCAAAAGTTGACCTCTTTATCTGGACTCTGGCACATAAGAGCATCCCCACAGGGGAGAACCTCAAAAGAAGGGGCTGGGAAGGGCCCTTTAGATGCCCTCTTTGCTGTTAAGAGGAAGAAACAACCGATCATCTTCTCCTTAATTGCAACTACTCCAAAGAAGTCTGGCAGAAAATTACAGGGCCCCATATAATCACCAGCCTCCCCAATGATGTAACAAGCCTTCTCCTCCAATGGGATTCCTTGGGTCCCTTTGCCAGGAAAAAAAAGAACCAAACTCATTGGATATGGGGACTGTTACCAAAGATTGCCCTCTGGAGCCTCTGGCTCGAGCGAAACCACAGAATATTCAAGGATAGTCTGTTAAATGAAGAAAGGTTGTTCACCAAAATTCAAGCAATTCTGGGGGAGTTGGCTGCACATCTCAGTCCCATAGTCGAGCTTCAAAAGCTAGATGAAGAACAGCGAAATTGGATAGCCCAGTTCAATGTCCCTGAACTAGGACGCCCACACAAAACGCACCCCAAAACAGAACCTTGGGAGATCAAAGGAAGTGGAAGCGATTTTGTTACTTGGAAATGTAAAATCAAAACTCCAATTCTTCACTTCGATGGGGCCTCGAAAGGGAATCCAGGCCCCTCTGGAGGAGGTGGCATAATTCAAGACCCAAATCAAGGCACAGTAACGCAGTATGCAATTGGGCTCGGCATAGACACCAACAACAGGGCTGAGGCTTTGGCTCTCTGGCAGGGACTGAAATTGGCAATAAAACTCAAAATTCAGGACTTAACAGTAATAGGTGACTCAAGAATAATAATACAAGCCATGGTAAAGAGGTCCAACTCTCAAACAATAAAATTCCAAAGCCTCCTGGATAAAATTTGAATTGTCACTAGCAAGCTGAACTCCTGTCACTTCTATCATGTTTTAAGAGACCAAAATTGCAGTGCAGATCAGGCAGCCAATCAAGGCGTGCTGCTGGAGGAAGGTACTCTGTCAGTGAATGGCACCTTGGAGCGAGTGGAGATCCCCTAATCCCATGAGGTCCATAAGCGCTCATACAAATGCTGACCCGCGCAGGTACAAGGGATCTGAGCAAATCGAGCTTGAAGATAGGGACGATCGGGCTTATTGGCAAACAGGTTCAGCCAGGTACGAAGAGAACGCGATCCCGAGTTTGGAGGCAGACACAAGATCTGCGCGAATCACCCAGCTCCCAAAGATAATGATGAGCATGAACCAAAAAGAAATAAAGGGCGCTCGGGCCCTTCACAATTCGACTCAAGGAATGATCAGCAAAGGCGCGCAGGCACAAAGAGAGAGCAAGAATCCAGAGCGAGCTACTCCAGGGGCGCGAAGTAAAGCAAGAAGGGCGATGGCGTCTTCCTCCAAAGGGCCACTGAGTACAGAAGAACGCTTGAAGGAGATGGATAAGACCCTGGCAAATTTGCAGCAGATGCTACAGCACTAGTTAGATTTCTTGGAAAATCTGGATGTGGAAGTTGGTCGAAGGCTTGAACAGCTCGAATCAGACATCACTCTGACAAAAATTGGGTTTGCTAAAGAACTGGATAAGCTCCATCAAGAATTAAAGAACCCACAACAAGAATTCGACGAACGAATGGAGCAACTGGAGGCCAAAATGGCCCAGCTCAACAGTAACTGGAACCAGGATGAAGGAAAGTAACTTCTGGGTTAAGTGTCACTGTAACAGGTTATCAAGCAGTCAGGCATTATTTAGCCATGGCTTAAATAAGTAGCATAGTAAGCACATAGGGATCTCTGGCAGTTAGTAGGCTTGTGTTTGTAATCACAGCTGTTAGTAGTTAAAGCTGTTTGAAGTCATGTTAAAAGCCCAAAGACACCGGGCATTTTGTAATCTGAACCAGTGGCTCTGCCACACTTCTTAATATAATCTCATATCCGTTTATGTTAAAAAAAAAACATGTCTTTGATGACACTAATTGCTAAATGTTCAAAAAATTCACATCTTTCTGTCTATTTTACTTTGTGATTTTAATATATTTGTTTAATTTTATATATATAGGCGATGAAGGCAGAGGGCAACAAGAGTTTTCAGCAGACACATCCAAAGGCAAGAAGAGGTGTCTGCAATCTCCTGGATTGGTGAGGATCCCTCATCCAAAGGAGTAGATTCGCGATGGAATGCAAGAACTATCTCAGAGGGCATTGATCAGGTGTACTTTAGAAGGAAGAAGCGCTCCATTACAAAGATGGTTTCATGGATTCATGGCTCACAGTCGCAAAGGGAAAACTGAGGATCTTTCCACTGCAGTTTAGATTTTTTTCTTTCTTGTTTGAAAATGTTGTGGACAAAGAGGCAATCCTCAATGGAGGCCCGTGGCTTTTTGAATCCTTGGGGGTGTTCTTATGCCCTGGAGCGATTCTTTCAACTCTGGCTCAGCTTGGAAAGATCAGCTATATCTGTGGATAAACTTCCAAGTCTTCCACTTTATTTCTGAGATAAGAGGGTTTTAAAATCCACCTGAGATAAGCTTGGTTATTTTCAATATCCAGCTCCAGAAATCCTAGCACTTGAGGGTGGGCCCAGAATGTTGATTCTGATGTCTACAATGAGAGGTCTGCCAGCTAAGTCACCAAACATGTGGACACAGGACATGAAAATACGAGTATCCGACACAGGCATGGCATAAAGACATATAGACATAAAGATTCATATTTTGTTAGAAACTAGAAGATTTACATGATACAAAATATGTAACATACTACATTGTAACATCAATGATGATCAAATGACAAACACTGAACACACAAGAAATTAGAATCATAAGCTGCAACATTCTCAATCTCATTAAGTCATCAAAATCAAAATGTATTACAATGTAGATAGACATTGAGTTAGAGTCACTGATACTATAGATGGGAATGCCAATGACATACAAAGTAGCCATAGGGTAGATACTAGAACCGTAGAAGGAAGAATCTCATAGCTCATGAGTCGTGACTGTCAATAGTCCTCCATGTCATAATCATCAAGATTGGCATCACTACCACTGCTCTCCCCTCCATCCTCCTCCTCCTCCTCCCCTATATCCAATGCAATCCGTGCATTTGTTGATGTGGACTCTGGAGGTTGACCCCTCAAGAGGATCACCATCATCAAAAGTGACCAGCTCTAGCACTAGTTCATTAAGATCCAAGTTGGCTAATGCCAACTCGACACTGTTGTTCAAACCCATATCATTAGGAAACACATCCCACATCTTTGTCTTTCCCTTCAACCACTCTTCTCTCTCCCTATATATAAGACGGAGGTTGGTGTGCACATACACCACTAAGTCACCTAACACAACGACAAAGAGAAGAGTTCAATAGAAGAATTTATACTTGAGTGAAGGGTACATTTTTACTGGGGTCGTGACAAAAGAGTTCAACAATCAATGCCACCAACATCAAGGTACATAAAGGGCTTGGTTCTCTTGATTAAATGTCGGTTCCATACCCTCATACATGATAGAATCCAGTGGAAACAACATTGCAAACTTATCGATCTTGAAATCCTGAAAAATTGTTAAGTCTGCTGAATTTTAAATGGGACCTAAAATTCTACTTTCTCCGTATGAAGTCCAATTTGGTTGGAACCACTCTCAAACATCCTGAAACAATTAATGGTAATGTTAAAAATTTAAGTAAAGGATGAAAATGAAAGATAAAAGAGAATGTCAAATTTAAGTAAAGGATGAAAATGAAAGATAAAAGAGAATGTCACTTTTATTTAACATTACCATTAATTACTAGGGTGGGTGAAATGGAGGGGGTGGGGACCTCTTTAAATAGCATTAGTAAGGCAAAATAACCCTCAGCTGCACACCAAAACACCTTAGAGCTGAAATATCCCTGATCCGGATGATCAAGATATTTGCTGCAAATCTGATACACTGGGGGTTTCTGGATGCGTTTTAGGGTTTGATGTAGATTGTCTTGTTTAAAGTGTTTGCATGTCAGTTATTATTGTTGCATGTAAGTTCTCAT
>ML791587.1:67971-112057 GCA_009831015.1 Picea engelmannii
CAGAGCTATCCATTGGAGGTTTTATCTTGGATCCCCATTGGGTTCCCATCAATGTTTTGTCTCCAGATTTAGTCATCCTTGTCAAGGGTTTTTCAGCAGACTCTTCTCCTATTAGGGTATCAACGTCATCTTCTCTTGCAGGTATGATTTTGCTTGTTCGGGGTCTGACAGGCTTCCTCCTTTCCAAGACTTTGCACTTTCTAGCCGTATAGACAAGTGTTTCAACTCTACCCACCCACCCTTCATCTCCACCTAGATCCAAGACCAGGAGCTCCAGGCAGCAGGGGAAGTGATGGATTATTGATTTTTGGGGCCAGCATCCCCAGAGGTCCTCACAGCACTATGGAGCACCGTTATTTTTGGTTTTTTATAGGACTCTATTCAGGGACTTGTAGATCGATGTAAAGTCAGGAGTTTTCCCCTCTCCATTTATTTCCAAAGCTCAGTACTCTGTAGCCAAAAATTCGTTTTTTAATGTTTCTGGTTGGCTATATAGGAACTTTTAGGTCTTCCAATATTGGGTAAATCCCAGTTGAAAAAATCCAGGTACCCACTAGGAGCCCTAGGTGACCTTTACACAGCCTTATGTAGCAATGTAAGCACTTTGAGATGTTCCTCTTCGATGATGAATAGGAAATAACATGTTTTTTTGGAGGGGCAATACCCACACACAAATGTCCAGGTATGTCCTATTTCAGGGGTCTGCATGTCCCATGTCGGACACCCGTGTCCCTGTGATCCCAGTGTCAGGTGACTTAGCTTGCACTTAGCATAATAGGTAATAAAGGTCCAAAAATATGCTGCAATATAGTGCTTTAGTCTTTAATAAAGTGGATTTAGATTGTCAACATATAACTTCGGTTCTGCCGTAAAAGACTGCAAAGAACTAGTTACTCCCAGACATTACATGATCCCCAATCTTGCTCCAAATACTTTTGCAGCAAACAGGCAGTTTAATGTGGTTGTCCACCCAGTGCAAATCCTCGGCGACTTTGGTAGAATAGATGTCCAAGCCACGGCTGCTTAGCTAAAATGTGCTTTCGTAGCATGCGAGATGTATCTCGTCCATTGAACCATTCAAACCAACAAATAAACAAAGTGGTTAAATCAAAGCAGTTTCGGTACTCGAACCGGAAGCAAAATCCACCTGAAGACATGTTGCTGCATTCAGGGGCGCAAAGTTAACAACACCATCCAAGACCGGTGGAAGTCCCGGCAACGTTGATATCCCCAAATGTCACGTATCTCAACAAACTAGACCAGCCGCAAGCACTGCGTGCGATTGCCAAATAGATACCCCTCGGTTGTGGCATATCTAAGCCGGGCCGAAGGTAGAACCCACTTCATTAACAAAGAGTTGTATACCAGCCAAATAATGTATGTGACATAACATGTGTCAAAAATAAAATCAGGAGATACCGATTGATATTATGATAAAAGTACCAAACAATTGAATACGGCCCTGAACAAACTGCGATTCAGAGGTCGTTAGAACAAGGCTGTTACATCGTCAATTGCTGCAATAGAATCCAGAGAAATAAAAGCTCTTACAATAACATTAGAAAATAAGTTACGGCCATTTGCCCAGATCAAGAAAAATGCCCTAATGCCATAAGGATTTGGGGCGGTCACGAATTTACAGCAATTTATAAAGGGCTATAACGATCCATCGCAATTACTATACGAAAGTTAAATGATCTGGAGCGTCATTAATAAAGATTTAATTTAGCACGGTGGAATTTATGGAAACATGACAGTTCTGGAAAACCTAAATAGATCTCCAAAAAAATCTTATACAACCATAAGGTTATAGATTTAAAATCACAACCACGGGATTTCAGATTTATGCTTTTACGGTGAACACATTTTGATTTAGTCGTAGAAGCTGGGGAAATATTCAGTACCTCGCTCAATCGCTTCTTCGGCGCTCGTTCTGCCCCTCCTCCAATATTAAAAGAACCACGAGCGAAATGAACAGAGGACAGCAGTAGTATTTATAGGCCCGTAACTTCTTAATAATATTTGGGAATTATTTATTTTCCATTTTTTGGGTAGTGCAAACAAAATAAATTTATTTATTTTCAAATAAAAATTAATGTAGCTTGTCTTTTCGAATCTCAATAGCATTTTTCATGGGGTATCTATAAATTGCTATACCTTTACATTTAATATTTTAGATTGAAATTTTTACTAATAACATGGAATTTTTTTTTATTGAAGTTTTTATTAATGACGTAGGTACTTTATTAGATAGAATGGTTGGAGTTTTGGTTAAGATCCATGTAGTTTTAGTTAAGACTCCATATCGATATAGAATAAAATTTGAACTTTGTCCATATATGTTTATGCAATCTTACCATTTCATTAGTTGATATCTTATCAATTACGTGGGTAACTTGTCACACAACATGGTTTAGTATTTTAATTAAGGATATATGTTTACAAGTAGTTGATTTTTAGTTCAATTAGTGAGGTAGTATTTGTGCATCGCTATGTATATGTGTATGGGTTGAATTTCTACAAATGACATGAGTACATTCTAAAACGTTTTAGAATGGCATTTTGGTTAAGGACTTTTATCCACAAGTAGCTAGCTAAGAGTTTGATCCCTTCTGTAGTGTTCATTCATCCATAATACTTTATGGGTTGAATTTCTAGCAATGATGTGGCTACCTTGTTGAATGTTCTATGTAAGCTTTTAGTTAAAGATCCATATCAATAAGAAGTTGATTGAGTTTGATCCTTCTGCAATGCATTTGCATCACTACAACTCTACATATAATTCTATGGGTTGAATTTTTTCCATTGAGCTGAATACCTTTTTAAATGTTTTAGTCAAACATTTTGGTTAAAGATCAATATTTACACAAGTTGAATTGATGTAGTATAAGTTTTATTGTTGTTGTTATTGAAATTGTTACTGTTTTAGTTGTTGTTTTAGTTGCTTAAATTGGTTATGATGTCGATTTCTTTAAAGTTAAGTATTTGTATATGGTTTATTTTTTTTAATTGAATGTGTTTGTTTGAAGAATTTGCGATGTGTGATTGACATTTGTAGTTTCTAGTTTGTTCAAGATAAGAGCCATGTCGATTATATTTTGCTTGAGGTGTGGTATCATTAGTCCATGTCGAAGGCCAAGACTATAGTGATTGATTGGTCGTTGACCTTCAATTACTTTTCCTTTAACTAAAAATATTTTTGTGCTTCTCAAAGTTTTACATAGTTTAATTTATGTAGTGTTACTTTTATTGTTCTTGTTATTGAAATTGTTATTGTTTTAGTTGTTATTTTAGTTGCTTAAATTGGTTATGATGTCTGTTTCTTTAAAGTTAAGTATTTGTATATGGTTTTTTGTTTTTTAATTGAATGTGTTTGTTTGAAGAATTTGTGATGTGCGATTGACATTTCCAATTTCTAGTTTGTTCAAGATAAGAGTCATGTCGATTATATTTTGATTGAGATGTGGTATTATTAGTCCTTGTAATGTTATTACATAGGAAAACTAAAATAGTTATTATTTTGTAATGTTTTAATTGCTTTTCTTTAAGAAGTTATTGGCTAATAAGTTGGAACTCTTATTGTCGAGCTATTTTGCCAATCCTAAGTTTTGAGTCTATTAAATCTTCATACATTTTTTCAATCGTGTATAACCTAATCTTATTAAGCTCTTTCTCAAAATGATGGCAATGCATTTTATAGATTTTGCATCTATTGAATGAGCTCATTAAATTCATGTATGTTGAGTGAATAGATGTGGATTGCCGTGTTGTATTAACACTTATGCAGTGTTAATGAATAAATCAACCATAAGTGAATATATCAGCCATGTTAGTGTATTCATGTCATTGACGTACAAATGCATATATTATTTTATTATATTAAGCTTTTAATAAACATATATGATTGATATAGTTCTGTGAGCAGTAACGATAAATCTTGCAAAACCTGCAAACCTTGGTCAAAATAAGTTGAACCGCCTCACCTCCTTTCTATCATTGCCATCGCTCTACCACCTCACTCAGTTGTCACCCAACTTATGATCAGTTATTACCCAAGTGGGCTCTCCTTCTGCTTCCAGCTTCTATTGTCAAACAACATTATGAATCTCGGCGCCAAACACACACCAAGCTCTATATAAGTTGTATAACCCAAGTTGGTTCTCACCTTTAGCCTATCTGGCATCTTCTCAGCTTACCAGGTTCCATTGGCCGATCTCCATAGGCATCACGGCCAGCCAAGTAGCCCCCTTCTTTGTAGTAAGTTTCTATCAAGAAGCCAAAGAGCTATAACATTTTTTGATATCATCATATTTTTTTGTTATTATACTTATATAAACATAGATACCTGGCATAAGTATTGCTCGAACATAAATTTTGCAGATACACATAACAAAAATAAAGGCAAATGGACAGAGCAAGGACATACATGGGCCTAATTTTAATTGTTGTAAATAACTAAATAAAGTGCAAAGAGTGTGAGTATTATATGCCATGCCCTCTATGCTTATGATTATGATTGTGTGCTACTAGTGTTACTAGGATTTCTATCACGAGTAAAGAAAGTCATTCAATACATCCATAAAAAGAATTTTACATCCATAGAATCATTAATAACTCTTGAATCGACTACAAAAATTGAGAGTAAGAGTAGGAGAGAGCTATATATTATTCAATTCGATACTTTCAATTGATAAGAAGGGATTCATATTTAAAGAGTTTGTTGTTGTAAATTACACAAAAAATAGAGTAGAAATGTAGAGAAACCCTACAAGATTTCTTCTCTGGAGCAGAACATATTTGTATGTACACATTCATTGAATTGAAAAATGAAAACAAAAAATCGTCCTTGTTGTATGTGTGGAGGTCTTCACCCTTGAAAATTCGATATTGGTAATTCTTTAGCTTGGAATTTGTTCAACGAAAGCATGGACCGCAACTCATGGCCTATTTGAGTTGACTTGGCATTGGGAGAGTTGTTGATAATAGGGAAAGGCCATGAGGGAGTAATGGGCACTTTGGGTAACATGGTGAACACGGGTTTGAAGGTGTTCTTTCCCAATACATCAAATGGGGGGATATCTAATACACCTTATTAAGAACTTCCATTTTGTTTTCCTACATAATAGACCTACTAAGGTTAATACGATCCAAATTGTCTCTTACCCTCGACCTTTTATTCAAACCCTTTTTCTATGCATGAACAATAAGAACACCCAGTAGGAGCATCTATCATTTTACAGTCTTTAAATCGCTCCAAATCTTCAAAACTCTTCACATGCAGATATAGCATAAATTTGTGCTCTCCTATCCCTGAATGTAGCTTTGCTAGCTTGGACCAACAACTACCATCCATAAATTGGAGGTGCCTCAAGGCTCAAACCACTCAAGAACTTAGGCAGCATCGAGATATTTGTTCAAGACACCATTAGGGCCTTCCAAGCTCCAGTGCCTCCTCGACCGCAACAACAACAACGTAGGTTGGGATGAAAACAAAGAGACCTTGGCTCTAGCCAGACTAGTCGAAGCTCCCTTTTCTTTCCTGATCGAAGTTTTTCCCGTCGATGCCACGAGTTGAACAAGTCGCCTCGTTATGAATCAACAGTATCAATTCCACATCTTTGTGGTGTCGAGTTTGATTCCCGGAGTGTTTTGACCCAGCATCAAAGGGGTATGATCCGACATAGATTTGAGGACAAGAATATGGTTGATTCACAAGGCATTTTGAATGGGCATCAAACTAGTTGAGAAATCAACGAGGGTTGGAAGGGAAGGTCCGCTACCCAAGGTATAGGATTGTTTACACGTATTTAACATGCACATGGCAGATTTTGAATGCCTTTATTAAGTTTCTTGACTAAGTCCAAATTAAATTGATCCCCCTATCCTCCTTGTTTCATGTGATATTTATACGAAAAGTCATCTTGCGGTTTTAAGGCATAAGTTGTTGTACAATGTGTTTTTGAGACTATTGATCCAGATTTAGGAGCGGAATGAATTGATTAACAAACTGAATACAATAAACACAGAGATAGGAAGAATAACACAAATATCCAGTGAGCAATATCTTCTATTAAATAAAGAAATAGGCTGAAATTGTAAAATTGTAGAACTGAAACTTGCTTGAATGGTGGCAGTTATCTCTGAGAAGAGATGTGGCTGCTACGCGCATTTGTCTGAGCAGAAAATTACAATGAGGCCCCATAGGCCCTTTTCATATTACTCATGAATGCCAAAACCCTAGACATCCAAAAACCTAACCCTAGAAGAAACACCAAAAGTCACGTGGGCCCTATGGGTAAGTTGGTGTAATTTGGTACCTCAACTTCCTAGGGTCATAACTTTTGCATACGACCTTCGTTTTAGGCGCGTGATAGCCCGTTGGAAAGGTATTTCAGAGAACTACACATTTCATTGTCCGACTCTGACTTCGTCTATAGTCTGACTATGGCAAGCCAAAAAAACAATGTTTAGGGCCCCAAAACAGCTTTGAAATTACAGCAAGATGTGCTAACATGAAAACATACAAAATAAGCCAGTTGGATTAGGCAAGAGGCCACCTGTATCCACCTAGAGAATGTGTGAGGCTTCAGACAGGCCCATAAGTGTAGAACTCAGAATTATAAAGCAGTACAGACAAGCGTGTTGAACAAAAACAAACATTAGGAGCCAGTTGGAATAGGTGGGTGGCCACCAATATCCACCTGGATCAATCCTCCCCCCTTAGGAAGCAATGGTCTCCATTGCATTGAGTTCGCCCATTAGGTGAGGAAACTTCTGTTGGATTTGGCCCTGGGTGAGCCACTTGCCTTGGTGTAGGAGTTGCCCTTTCCTTGACAACCCGATAAAGTTGGATCCGCTGTTGGCGAGTGCCCTTGGCCTGTGTGTCCACAATCTAATCGGTGGATGCTTGTTCCATGTAATCAAGGTTGAGCTTTGTTGGCGTCAGTTTTTTGGTGATCTCATAGGTGTCCAATAACGATGGAAAATATGGTCGAAGGAGGTCCACATTGAATACTGGATGCAGACCAAGGAAGGGTGAAGTGTTGAGCTCAAAAGCATTGCTACCTACAGTCTTGGTGATAGTGTAAGGCCCATAACGAAGTGGGCGAAGCTTCCGATGGGGCCCAATGAGACGCTCCTTCTGCAAATGTAACAATAATTTTTCGCCAACCTGAAACTGGTGTGGTACCCTGTGTTGATCATGGCGGTGCTTGTACTTAGCATTGGATTTCTGCAAAATCTCTTGGACCTTTTGGCGGACGTGTTGAATCCGCTCAATGAATCTGGTGGCTTTGTCAATCGCAGACTGATCAAGGGAAGATTCTTTCTGTGTGGTGGCAAGAGGAAGTGCAACGTTAATGGGTCCCAAGAGTTGGAACCCTAGACCCACCTGAAATGGGCTATGGCCGGTGGAACTATGGAGAGCCCTGTTGTAGTTGTGTTGGACATATGGAAGACTCTTGTCCCATGTACGGGGATGCTTAGAATTGTACATTCGCAAGAAGTGCACAATCATCTGATTGACGATCTCGGTTTGGCCATCGGTTTGGGGGTGGAAAGTGGTGGATTTTGTGACCTTAGTGTCCAACAGAGACCAGGGACTCAACCAAAAGGTGTTGAGGAACCTGTTGTCTCGGTCAGAGATGATGGTCTGTGGTATCCCAAAGTGGACCTAAACTCGTTCGAAGAAGAGCTTGGCAGTCTTTGTCTCTGTGACATTCTTCTTACAGGCTGTGGGGATGGCCATCTTTGAAAACCGATCAACAACCACAAACACGCAGTCATTCCCGTGCTTGGTGGACGACAAACTAGACATGAGATCCATTGAGATGGATTCCCATGGCTTATCGGGAATAGGAAGAGGGGTGTATAAGCCTTGCTTCTTGATGGTTGGTTTGGCAATGGTGCAGGCAGTGCAAGATCTAATATACTTGTTGACGTCCTATCTAAGTTTTGGCCAATAGAAATGTTTCTAAAGAACGACCACATTTTTCTAGATGCCAAAACATCCTGCCACCCAACTATAGTAGGCTTCCCAAATCAGCTTTGCACGCTCGCTTGTAGGAACACAGAGATGGCCCGGGTGGCATAAGAGTCCTGAATGTGAAAATCAGTGACAACGACGCTTGTACCCAAGCGATGATATGTGGTGGCAAAGTCCAGATCTTGCTGATAAAGTTGGGGCCACTCTGATGCTTCATGTCCACAAGACTAGAGCACAGTGGTGAGTGCAGCCATAGGAGGCCGACTGAGGTAGTGAGTGACACGATTAGAGATACATGTCTTATACTCGATGTTGAGATGGAACTGTTGCAGGTAGGTGGACCACTTCTGATGGTGGTTGTTCTGCAATTTCTCTTATGTCTATATGAACTGCAAAGGCTTGTGATTAGTGTGTATGATCATCTCTTTCCCCGGGATGTAATGTTTCCATTGACGACAGGCTTGTACAATGGAATACATTTCCTTGTCATAGGTGGGGTATTTCTGGACAGTGTCGGAGAGCGTCTCACTATCGTATGCCACAGGATGCCCATGCTGAGTGAGAGATGCACCCACAGCATATTCAGATGCATCAGTCTCAATCTCGAATGGGTGTTGCAGATCAATGGGATGCTTGACTTGGCAGTGTGTCGGTACCCCTGTAGGTGAGGCGAAGATGTCTCTGTATTCTTCCATGATCCCGTCCACTTGCTTCTGCTGCAAAGAGAGGCATTGTGTAGAGGCCACAGATGTGGCGACGACCTTCTTCTTACCGTGAGCACGGATCACAAGGAATATGAACTTCTCAGTCTGTGAAATGACCTTACTGCATTGCTTAGCAAAGATTAAATAAATAACAGTAGGCGGTGCCACCTCTGGGATCATGTACAATTGTCTACCCAAAGTAATACTAACACTGCAGGGTCTAGATTCATACACAACATGACGCTTCCACAAATATGGTTATCCTAAAAGAACATAAAAAAACTTCAAGGGCAACAATATCACACAGTACCTCATTTTTTAAAGGCTTGATGTAGTAGGGCAGACGACATTGTTGGTTGACGCGAAGATCTCTTCCTTGACGAAGCCAACCGATGGTGTAGGGTTGTGGGTGCGGTATTGTTGGCAGGTCCAACCGCTTGACGACCTCTACTGAAATCAGGTTCTTCTGACTATCGTTGTCGATAATGAAATGAATCGGAGCCCCCTTGACCCATATCTGTGAGTGAAAGAGGCGTTCCCCTTCCTCTAGTTCTTTTGGTTCGCTTGGCCGAACTTTGGTGGTAGTGACCATGGCACTGGGTTCAACATCGATAATCTGCTTCCCTCCTTCATGATTGGACTCGGAATCAAAATCGACCTCTGACTCGGAAGCCTTCAACTCGGCCACAAGGGATTGCTTGGAGCGACATTCGTCGGTGTTGTGCCAAGGACTTTTATGGTACTCACACCAATTTCCTGTGTTCTTCTTCGTCTTTTCGTTGCCCTTCTTGTGTTGCAGCTTGGACAGATTGTCCCGAGGGCGATCATCTCGACTTGGTTCTTTGTTGTGTGGGTTCGGGCTACCTTTTCCCCGCTTAGGCTGTGAGGGGTTTGCATATCCAAACTCTCGTTGTTTCTGCTTAAATTTATGCTTGATCTTGACAGCGTATCTATAATCCGTGCCCAATGAGGTGATGTCCAGAAACTCCATTTCTGTTTGAATGTATCGATGCAAACAGTTGCGGTATTTGAGCACTAGATGACACTCAAAATCTTTGATACCCAATTTGGTGCATAGGGTATGGAAAATATTGGTGAAGTCTGGTATTGTCTAGTCCCTTTCTTGACGTAGGGTGGTCCATCTGGTGTACCGGTCCTCGTAGCTTCCAACAAGGTAGTATTGTTCTTTAATGGCGTCCTGGAAGGAATCCCATGTAGGGGCCACCACAAAGATTGTCGATACCTCCACGAACCTTTGCTCAGAGTAAGTATCCCACCAGTCTTTCACATGGGGAATGACCTTGAGGAGTGCAAAAGTGATATTTTCCCTATCAGAAAAATTGTGGACCGAAAAATATCCTTCGAGCAGATTCAACCATTTATCTACAACATCTGCATCTATCAGTCCTTCAAATAATGGAATATCAAAATTTACTTGTACCTTGAAGGGGGTTGCATGGCCGCTTGATGAAGATGCTTCTCCCATGGGCAGTCGTCAAAGGATCTGCACGAAGTTGTCCATTATTCCGTTCCTTTGGCGCGCGAGGGCTTCCTCGAGCAACATTTTAATAGGATCTCCTGCTCCATCATCTTTCTTATCGTCTCCCATGGGTTGTTGTCGGGATCGGCGCGACCGATCTGGTAATGGCTCGATGGGTTCGAGTGCCAACTTCTTGTACCCAGACCTTGTTGGGGACATGCATTAAGAAAAATAAATGAAGAGCAGACTGCTCTGATACCACTGATCTGGATTTAGGAGCGAAACAAACTGATTAATAGACTGAATACAATAAACACAAAGATAGGAAGAATAACACAAATATCCATTGAACAATATCTTCTATTAAATAAAGAAATAGGCTGAAATTGTAAAATTGCAGAATTGAAACTTGCTCGAATGGTGGTAGTTATCTCTGAGAAGAGATGTGACTGCTACACGCATCCGTCTGAGCATAAAATTACAATGAGGCTCCATAGGCCCTTTTCATATTACTCATGAATGCCAAAACCCTAGACATCTAAAAACCTAACCCTAGAAGGTGAAACTCCAAAAGTCATGTGGGCCCTATGGGTAAGTTGGTGTAATTTGGTACCTCAACTTTCTAGGGTCATAACTTTTTCATAAGACCTCTGTTTTAGGCGCGTGATAGCTCGTTGGAAAGGTCTTTCAGAGAACTACACATTCCGTCGTCAAACTCAGACTCTGTCTACAATCTGATTGTGGTGAGCCAAAAAAAAATGTTTAGGGCCCCAAAACAACCTTGAAAGTAACAAGATGTGCTGACATGAAAACATACAAAATAAGCCAGTTGGATTAGGCGAGAGGCCACCCATATCCACTTGGAGAATGTGTAAGGCTTTAGACAGCCCCAGAAGTGTAGAACTCACAATTATAAAGCAGTACAGAAAGACGTGTTGAACAAAAACGGACATGAGGAGCCAGTTGGAATAGGTGGGTGGCCACCAATATCCACTTGGATCAACTATAATTTGAATACCACTTTCTTTGATTTACCAATTTATCTTAACCACTCTGGGCTAGGAAGTTTTGATCCCAAACTAGTACCAGTCATCACGACAACAATGTTTTGAGACGTCTTCTACATCCGAGGCATATCAAAACCCATAGTAAAGAGGAAAGTAAACAATTGATATTCTATATGATGCATATATTCACACATGAATTTCTTACAATTATAAATTTCAATTCTTATAAAAGTATATCTATATCTTTATTTGTGTCTAATTTCCATAATGAAATGCCCATGCCTCCATCGCTTCCCTACTTAAGCCTTGCAGTTGCGCCCACTTGATTAGAATGTGCCCATTTTAGTATCACCGTAAGGTATGGTTCTCTCCCTTCTTTATATCCCAGGAATAATAACTCACATTTTACAATATAATTAAAATAATCATATTCGTTAAATATAAACATCATTTCCTTTCAAATAAGTATAATAAAAATTATAACAATTAAAAACAAAATTAAGAATTAAATTATAACCAAAGTTAAATTCTCCAACATAAAATACAAAAATGATAAAAATAAAACTTTCTATGAAATCGTCTTCCATGAAAACTCTATGGTTTCAAAATTATATAACAAAACAAATCAAAATTCTTGAATTTTGTTACACACAACTTGAAAACAAAATATAGTAGCATATTTTTTTACCGTGACAATCTTTACATTAAATTATTCAATGTACACATTAATGGTTTCGAAAATTACATCTTCCATTTTACATTGATTTTATATATAAATTTTTAAAGTGACAAATAGAGCGTTGGCAAGTGTGATATTTTCAAAGTTTTGGGCATAATACTTTTTCATTAAAAAAACTCTGAACATAAATAAAATGAAAGTACTGAATAGTGTTTGCATGTGGTTAAAAATTAGTTATACATTTTTTATTTTTTTAAATGACTTTGTGTAGTTTTAGAGAAGCATTTTCATTACAAATAATAAACTTAATAACAAAATTCAGGTCGATTGCTTTAACTAACTAGAGATTAATTTTCAGGACACAGAATGGTCTTTTCGAGATTGACACCTTGTTATAGAAGGAACCTACCCTGACTTCAATTGAGTAGGCTCTAAGGACTGTATGGTTGTTTTTTTGTTATTGAGACATGCACCAACACTCCCTCAGAGTACTCTACCCTATTAGTGCTCTTCAATGTATAGAAAGAGTCCCCCTTGGCATGTTGTTACCTACCTCCATCCCTGAATAGGGAGTTAGATCCACCATGAAAAACATTTTAATGTTTCCAGTCACTAGTCTACCTCACCTATTATTTAAAAGAGGGTTATAAAATGCTGGAGTTATGCTTGGCTAGAAGGTCCTGAAAAAAAAAGTATTTCTTCGATTTTCGAATGTCGAACTTGAAATGACCCAGGAAAGTATTTACATATATTCTGACTAGCTAGGTAAGTCTTTCAATGTCTCTGTTTGGTAAAGGTAAGCGAGGTTCTTATCTCCAAAAAGAAAGTCATCGAGTAGAAGCTTCACGTTGCATGCATATTCAAAGTCTATTTCTTTATTGAAAGACTTTACCAATAATGCCTCTTATCCAATATACAAGTAACTATCTAGATATAATAGAGAGAACATACTCAATTGACGACTTATTTAATTTAGTTCATCATAATTTCATTTCACTTAGTGGACTAAGATAGACAAAAGTGGAGTATAAAGAGTACTCCAAGAAGGTAGAAGAAGGGAATACAAAGAACTACAGGTGTGTATCCTAGTAAACTTAAGGCGGGTGGGCTTGGTGGGAAAATCATCAAGATGGTTCAACATCTCGTTCAATTAGTCCATTCTCCCTTGATTTAGTCCATCCGCTTTCAATCAATTAATCTGTTAATTATGTGTGGGACATTGATCACATATTCCAGAGGGTGGGTTAGGCTTATTAATCGTAGTGTGTTCACTCTTTACCACATCTACAAGCATTCTCCAGTTTCTGAAGTGACATAAATGTATAGAAGTGTAGTTTTGTTCAAATCAACCTGCAAAGAACTTGTCAGTAGGGACATCGCCATGCAGTGGCACTTGTTTTAGTATAGTAGAAAATGGCACTGCATCAAGCGGGTTCCTTTATTTAATTCTAAGAAAAGAGTACCCAATCTAACCCCTTTGGTATTACCTCGATTTAGAGTCGATTTATATAAAAAATTATGAATATTTACCACCACCATCCATCCTCCCATCCAGCCATACAGCCAGCAAGCAGCAACAAGAAATATACAGGTAGGCGCCAATGAAACGATGGCTAATGCGAGGGCAACGTGCAAAAAGAAAAGGTGTGGAATAAGCTAATCCAACAGGTATGATTGATACACAATGATGACTTCGGTCACCAGAGGACCTCGTCGGACACTGGATCGACCTTGTTAACTCCCATTTCACCATAAAATAATAGGAATATGGAGGTCAATCGAACATAAGGAAAGAATCATGGGTCAAGGGCATGTAGCTTGTATTTAACCATATGAAGAATTACCATTTAACCATAGTTCAACGAGTGGCTTGGAAGCTTGGTTCCAGCGTGCATTCTTGGAAAGTCTAATGTGTGTCCTTCATAGTAGCGCAGTAGTGGAAAGAAAAGTGAAAGCCTCATGAAAAGCCCGTTGGATTGATGTGGAAGAACCAATTGGATTCATGAAAAGCAAGGCCATCCCTCCCATCTGGGGTCTATGTTTGTACCTCCTAAGATTCATGAATCTAAGTGGTATAGGGCATATATCTAGGTTTGAAGGTGGGCAGGTAGTTGGGAAACACTTAAGTAAAGGGGAGGATGAGGTAAAGAGTTCATAGACTAGTACTGAGCATTCTTGGTTGAAGCACTAGGTTGGGGCATGATCAGTGAGTAGGGTGAGACACAGAGTGGTTGGTAAAGAAAAAAAATAGTAACTAGTTAAGTAAAGGCAAGTTGGGTAAAGTAAATAACAATGTTGAAAGTGCCCAAGTACACATGTACCATAACTAAGTGTAGTCATTAGAAAAGAAGGGTGGTTATTGATAGCACGGTCGCACGTTAAGTATATAATAAAGAAAGGTACTAGCAATGTTGTAAGTGCCCCCTCTTTCAGACCTATTCTCACAAAGCTCATGGGCTTCTATTATGGGATTCATTCGCAGGGTCGCTAGATCAAGGGTAAACCATGCTAGTGCACACTGCTTTGTTTGTCGCCTTTGTTTGTTCTTCACATTTTTCATTATTGACAGTTGTTCCATACTCTCTCTTCTCTCTACATGGTTGTGTGTATTCGTAGCATGGCCCAGTCACCTGTGAACAAGAACAAGGTCATAATATATATGGTAATTCATTCAAGAACATATTTTACTGTAACGAAGTATTTCCTATTAAGAGAGGTCGGCCTTTTCGAGTTTGAGAAAGGTCTTACCTTGGCTTTCAATACGTTATGCCTAACTACACTCTGCTCAGGTGGAGACCCTATATTTCTTCCCCTCAAAGAGCTATGTGTCAATCAATTACCTGAACTATGCGTAAGATAATATCTTCCCGACGCAAGGATTGAGACAAGTAGGGACCTTAGTAATATTATCTATTTGAGACGGAGGGAGAGCAGATCAGTATGATTCATTATTTTACTTCACCTCTTCACACCTTGATAATCTTTCTAGCCAACCCAACTCCGTCTGGAATCACAGCTCATGCAAAAGATAATCATGTGTGCCATAACCCAGTGATAGCATCAGTGACGGAGGCACCGCCCACGACTAAATAATTAGAAGACGTAGTTGAAGGCAATGTCGATCACCACCATTAGAAACAAGGGCAGAGGCCTTTTAAGTAGTGGGGAAGACAACCACGTTTGGGGTTTACCTGGGCACTCGCATACGACGTTTAATCCATGAAGAATCAATTGTTGTTGACAATTGTGATGGGTTTATAGCTCCTCCTCTTATTCTATCATCTAGGTATGAACCAACAAAAGTTTTCAAGAATGGGGCAGTGACTAAGCGTCTTTGTATGATGGTTGGAGCTTTTCATCATCGGTATAGTTGCAGCTTAAGCAGCATGAAACACAAGATTGAAATACAGAAGGGCAATCAAGAGTCAAGTAGAGTTCTAATAATACCATAGTTAAAGTTGCCTTACTTGTACCTGCATTCTCACAACCATTCGAGAAGAGGATATAGGAGTGCCAAGTGTGGTACTTGCCCTCATGCAACCAATAGAGGGTCAATTAAACTAAGGCCTGGTCTAGAAGAACAAATCTAGACAAATATGTACTCTGTAAGGGGATGACATCCCATGAATTTAGCCACTATCAATAGTCTCTCGAGTTAGTTAGTTAGTTAGGAATCTGGGCACTGCTCTAGTCAAGCATCTCGGTCTTTCTTTGAACATTGGGGAGAACACTCCTTCATTCATTCCTTCGTCTAGCGAAGGGGAGAACGCTCCCTAATCATTTCCTCCATGCGCCTATATGCATGCGAGCAATTCTTATTGGGACTATACTTTATATACGAGTTATCATTAACAATATTGCAAGATCCCCCCACACTATAGCCTTTCGCATAGCTGAGAAGAAAGAGGGATTTGAGGGGAAGAAATATTTTTTGCATAAAAACGAAATGGATAAGGTATTGATAGGCCAGCTCATTAAGAGCTTGCTTGTGCTTCCTTGCCTGATGCGAAGCAATAAATTCATCATCCTCCCTTTTAAATCCCTTGCCCTCTACTTTTAACGAGCAAGCAATAAATTCCTCTCCCTATGGTCGAGCCTGCTTGCGCATCCTTGGATCTTTTCTTTCTTCTGGTTACCCGTCTCACTCTGTCGAGCTGAGGCCACTTGGACAAGATCATTCACTTTAGGCAGGCTTTTGATACTTAATATTTACATGATCTTAACCCACTTAACTTATCGGCTTCTTAGATTATACATAACACATGGCTTTTCCCCTCATTGCATTTATGCAATCATAGAATCTTCTAAATCTTGATTCTCCTTCTTAGTACGAGCAAGTAATCTAGCCTTAATCAATTCCGATCTAGTTTTAATCTTTTGTCAAGAAGGTCCCTACCCGATCCAATCCGACACAGTAGGCATTGAACCGACTGACTTATATATGTAAAAAGGTTGAGTGCATGCCCCGACCTTTACCCGAGGAGGTGCTCACAACATCAATATTGCTTATTCTGGTGTTTCTCAGGAATTGGCTAACTAAGATTTTGATGTTGGAGTGCTATTTTGCAATATTTTCAATAGCATGTAGGTAACATCTATAACCTAAATGGAAACCAAGTGTTTCAACAAAATCCAATCATCATTTCACCCTTTGGAGTCATTTCTCTAACTTGGACGAGGCATTTAGTTCATGTCGCTATTCTTGAATGTTGGGAGAATGCCATGTAAGACCTTATTTCCTTGGCAAGGTTTACATTGAATCTTTTCAAAATTGTGATTCCAGTACTTATTCGGTATTGGGCGAGAACTATTATAATCTTATTCCCATCCACAAATTCAAATTTTATGGCGCTCATCATCGCTATTGCATTTGTTCTTTCCATTTTAGTTCATATGTATAGAACGATTAACAGTATGGAAGAGATTTTGGAAGCACATATTCTTCCTCAAAAACTAACTCTCTATGAGTTAACGACGACTTATATTTGATAGAATTTGTTGTCCTTTCCTTAAGGAAAAGGCAATCGACTAATAAGGAAGGAACAAGCAATCAAATAGTAAGGCCTTACTCCTCTCTTGTCCACAAATATATGAAATAAATGGGAGGAAATAGATAAAGAAAATGGGAGGAAAGATCTAAACTAATAAAAGTATTGAGGTGGAAAATGGCATAAAGTGGCGCATTGTAATTAATGCAAATGACTGTTTTGCCCGTGACTGTCCACTTCCTCGATGACCATTGTGTAATTATTTTTGGGCCACTAGACATTCTACTGAAAACTGTCCAAATTTAATTTTAAAATGGGAAGCTTGCGTGTGACAGGGGACCGCAGATATAATCAACTCTGAAACCTGCCCGAATGGTGAAGGTGCAGGTCCCACCATCAATGTGGTTACTTGAGGAGGAGTTAGGACTGGGTTTGATAATAGTAATGTAGTACTAGGGAATATTTAGAAGGTTGGCCCGGGTGTCTCTAAATTTCATGTTGTACAACATAAGGATTTCCTACGAGATGTTGTAGAAATGTTTAAGAATATGATTGCACTTACTACTCCAGAAGTTGTGCAAAAGCCAGCCTTATAAGTATCTTATATCACATTCTAGGTGAATAGTGCATGTGCATGAGATATTAGATTGTATGAAAGCTTTATCGAGTGTTTATTTTCCTTTCATCAAGTTTCATTTGGTTAAGTCGAATTGGAGGAGAGGGTGCTTAATTCAAGTTTCATTTGGTCAAGTCTAATTGGAGGAGAGGGTGCTTAACCCTACATGATTTTGAATGCAAATCAATTGCTAAAACTCAACACTTCTCCCTCATTCATTTACTGATTACTTGTCCCTCATTCATCTATCTATTGATGACCCATATAATTGTTGAGCATTTTTGGATTGTTTTACCATTTAGTATTAGAATGGTTTCCTTATAACAAAACAATGATTCCAAACAGGTAACCCTAAATCTAAATTTCAAATTTAGTGTCACTCTTTTAAATTATAAAATACTGACCCTAAATATGAAAAAGCATACATTACAGTGCAAATACAAATACTCAAGACATTGAAGCATACATTTTTGTAGGTAAACTAGAAATTACTAGTTCCCAATGATTTAAACTTGCCTCTAAAAGGATGTCTTCTAATTAATGTATTGGGCACAACGAGCGTTGCCGTTTTGTTCAAATTTGTCCCAATAATTGGCCTTCGAAGGTCTTATAGGTAGGTATGGTTGCAGATGCAAATATATACCTATATACTTATTTTAATGAATCCACTACATAGTAAATATAACAAGCAGAAATGAAGCATACATTTTTGTAGGTAAACCAAAATTGACTATTTTTAGATTATTTAAACTTGCCTTGCAAATAATGGCTTATGATTAATGTATTGGGCAAGAGGAGCAATGCCCCTCTTGTCCCAATAACTGGCCTTCAAAGGTCTTATATGTAGATATGGTTGCAGATGCAAATTGATACTTATATACCTACTTTATTGAAGTCATTGCATAGTGAATATAACGAGCAGAGATATACCAACAAGACAATATTAGAAAAAATAATTATATAATTAGAGTGACCATAACCCCCCAAAAGCAACCAAACTCAACCAACACTTACAATTGGAGGTTGCTCAACTTAGAAACAATCCATTTGGTAGCTCCTTCCACGTTTTTCTTAAATTCAACCTAGTGCTCCTCTGGCAATTTAGTAGCAAGATTCTTTATGTATCACTTAATAAATATTGCCATAAACTTCTTCTTGTCAAAAGTAGGTTGTTCCTACAAAGAAAATATATTAAAGATTAGAAACACTAAATTCAAGATTGAGAAGGCCAAAAGTATATATATAGTACACAAATATACTTCAACATTTTATTGCAACAAATTGTCCCAGCAAACCAACCTAAATGTTGAGGGTATCAACTACTCTTTGGATAACCCACTATTAAACAACATCAATAAAGTTAGAGATTAGGCCCATGCACAACACAGTTGTATAATTAAATGTCATAATTTTAAAAAGAACAAATAAGGCCAAGCTTGAATCCACCGATAAATACAGTTGAATAGATACAACTTAATCTTCATATTTAAAGCCACAACTCAATCTTTATGTTTAAAGTTGAAGAGAGTTCATATTATGCAATGCATACCCACGTGGCATGTTGCTAAGAAGCACGTCAAAAATAAAAAAATTCTCCACCAGTTGATCACAAGTACCCTGGTACCCATCCATGCAATCATCCTTGATGTTAATATTAATACCATTGAATGCACATTACTTTCCATGGTTGATGAATATTACTGTAATTTGCTTTACTTTGCATATTGCTATGATTTATGATAAATCATTGTATGTAGGTTAATTGTAATGTGTTTTACTTCACATATTGCTTTGATTTATTATAAATAATTGTAGGGGAAGTAAGTTACCTTAACTGTAGCTCCAAGAGTTCTAGTATTTCCAACGCTCCAGTAAGACTTTCAACCCACAACTTCGGCCTGGTGATGTATTGTATACAAGCACAGTTTTAGCCCGATGATGTATTGTATACAAGCTCCAGTAGAGGGCGGTGGAGAAAGGCAGTAGAATGTTGCCAAAACTCACCGCATACAGAAATCTATCGCCATACACAGTTCAACAGTTGATATAATGTATCACCATAATGCATACACAAATTGATCACTAGATATAATACATCACCATAATGCATACACAAATCAATCACTAGATATAATGCATCGCAGATAGAGCCTATTTAAAGATGTTAAAAGCATATTAAAGATGTCCGAAAGATAATTAAAGATGTCAGAAAGATGACGAAGATTCGGTCAGGGACCTAACCCCTCACGTAGGTAGAATAAAATATTTCGATGTAATAAAGGTCAATATTAATAAGGCCTAGCAATAAGGAAGAATAAGTCCAATGTAAGAAGACCTAATAGAAGCTTCCACTTCTAGAAGGATCTTCCTCTAGATGGTTCTTTTGATAGACATATTTAGTATAAATATAAGTCGAGGGTATGAGAACTTTTGTCTTGGATATTATTGTAATAGAGCTCTGCTATGTTGGAGGTTGCACCCTCGAATAGGCAAGTGAACATTGCTCTTAGTAATCAAAGTGCTCTTTCTGGTGTTATTCTGGTATCATTTTGGTATTATTGTGGTGTTGTTTTGGTTATATTGTTGTTCATCTGCCATTTCTAGCTATTTATTTCTATTCTGCATACTTTTTATATCTGAAATATTACAAGTGGTATCAGAGCACATTCCTCGATAGAAAATTGTGGGTTAATTTTTTTCAAGGTAGAGACATATTATGACATCTTTAAGCTACAGAGATTTGTCGTTATGCGCATAAACTCGTGGTCGGGGATTCATACATGCAGGAAATACAAGTGGTACTTAAGTGCACATATGTTGGCCACCCTTGTAACCCCTGTTGGCACCCCTTCAAGTGGTAGTGCATCAGACAACACCTATATACAGATCGGCCTAGATTTCCTGAAGCCCTCCATAGATAAATCGATCAGCTGCCTGACTGCTATAGTGCCACTGAGAACATCACTCGGGAAGATACTCTCCAGTACCTGGGTAGTCGGGTAGTATGACTAAGGGCACGGTCTAACCTCCTTAGTTGGTGCCCTGAGATATTGGGCCGATTACTACTGTTGGACCCCACACGTATATCAGAGAGCTATAACACAGGGAAAGCCCTTGTCTGTAGAACCCTTGAATACCTAACCTTTGGGGACGGAAACAAAAAACATAACAGACAAGATCTGTTGCCGCGCAACTATGTCTCCTGCATTCGAGTTGTCAAATTACTACACATTTCTTCCTGATTAAGCATTTGGGCATTTCATCACTGCAGTATTCTTCAGATTGGAGTATAACTCCGCAGGTGTAAAAAAAAGAAGTATGGATCCTGTTGGCACCATTATTTGAGACCTATTCCATTGGATTTCTCTTTTCTCCCTTATTGCATTCATACCTATCATTTTTCAACAATTTTTTTGACCCCACCCGCCCCTTTTCGGTTCCCTCATCATCATGGCCCATACCCGTAGCCAAGACTTGGAAGCTCGCTTCAATACCTTGCACTATAATTTCAGAGAGACCCAACAAGACGTGAGACAACTCAGTGCCAATATTGCCACCATCAATAAAAACATGCATTCCGCCATCACTTCCTCAATCGAGGAACTCAAACAAGACCTCAAACAAGACATTACTACCCATCTTGAATCTGTCACTACGATGATCTACACCAAGCTACATATCATGCAAATCCTCCCTTATCTGACCCACCTTTGCATATCGAAGGTGAAACTTCCTCTCGTTCCCATAATTTTCAGCCCCATTACTTTCAGCGTGACCTACGCCTTCTGCGTGTGGATGTGACCAAATTTGATGGCTCAGATCCCATTGGATGGGTAACTCAAATGGAACATTATTTCTCTTTGTACGACATTACAAATGAGTTGGCCAAACTCTGGTATGGTGTTCTCCATCTAGATCAAGAACGTTGGCAATGGAGAAAAATTGCCCGCCAAGGGTATGTTGCTTGGACAGACTTTGTGGAAGAGCTTTATGAATGCTTTGACATTGACACCAACCATTTAGGCCATTTGACAAAGTTGAAACAATCTGGCACAGTGGAAGACTTTATAGCCTCTTTTGAGCGACTGGCTTTTCGTATAAAGGGCATGTCTGATGCTTTTTTCCAAGAATGTTTTATCACTGGCCTCGAGGATGAGATTTGTGCCCATGTCCTCATGGCTTGACCTTAGAGTTGGGTGGAGGCTACTAAAAGAGCTAAGGAAGCACAACAGGT
This sequence comes from Picea engelmannii, assembly GCA_009831015.1. Lineage (NCBI taxonomy): Eukaryota > Viridiplantae > Streptophyta > Pinopsida > Pinales > Pinaceae > Picea > Picea engelmannii. The sequence goes on from ML791587.1 coordinate 89,664, forward strand.
TGTCTCTTCTCAAAATCAGAAACCCTCCTTTATTCCTCACACTAAACCAGTAAATCCCACTCCTCCTTCTACTCCACTAAAGATCCAAAAATTGACTAGGGACGAAATGGATGAACGTCAACTCAAAGGCCTTTGTTATAAGTGTGATGATAAAGATTTTCCGGGACACAAGTGTAAGGAACAAAATCTTTTTATGGCCATCTCAGAGGATGTATCAGAAGAGGATGTTGAGGCTCCCCTTGTGTCCGTGTCACCTGAACCCACTGACATAACCCCTCCCTCAAACCCTCTCGAAGTAGAACCGATCATTTCCCTAAATTCTCTCACTGGCTTCTCTTCTCCCCAAACCCTCAAGCTAATTGGTTACATCAAATATAGGAAGGTCATCATTCTTGTTGATAGTGGAAGCACCCATAATTTTATTCATCGCCGTATTGCCCAAGAAACTAATTGTTATATCCATGCAGTCAATAATTTCCGAATCATGATTGCCAATGGTGGGTCCATGAAATGTGGAGGGCGTTGTGAAAATGTGTGTCTCCAAATTGGTGACTACCACCTGAAATCTCATATGTTTGCTATCGACATGGGCGGTTGTGACATTGTGTTGGGTGCAGAATGGCTAAGGACTTTGGGTCCCATTCTCATGGATTTTAAGGAATTAACCATGCAATTGGACGAGGAGGGCCGACAATATAAGTTCCAAGGCATCACCGTCGGTTCCCCAAAGATCATTAGTTCCCATCGCATGGAAAAGCTTCTCAAAAAAGGTCATTCTAGCATTATTGCCCAACTCCATTCCATACAAGCAACTGAGACACCCTCTGTGTCGCAGGACCTCCAATCCATCCTCTCTAAACATCAAGTGGGTTTTTCCACTCCCCAGGGACTCCCTCCTTCCCATGGTGTTCATGATCATTCCATTCCCCTTGTCCTAGGAAGCCTTCCTCCCAATATCCGTCACTATCGTCACCCCTTTTCCCAAAAAAATGAAATTGAGAAAATGGTTCAAGAACTGCTCAACGCAGATGTTATCCTCCCTAGTATGAGCCCCTACTCTTCTTCTGTGGTCATGGTCCTTAAGAAATAAGGCTCTTGGCGCATGTGTCTTGACTTACGTGCCCTCAACAAACTCACCATTAAAGACAAAATTTCCATTCCTGTCATTGATGACCTCTTGGATGAATTGAGTGGCGCCTAGTTCTTTACTAAACTTGATCTTCGTTCTGTCTACCACCAGATCCATATGAAAGAGGAAAACATTCCTAAGACTGCCTTTAGAACTCATGAGGGCCACTATTAGTTTTTGGTCATGCCCTTTGGCTTGTGTAATGCTCCCTCCACCTTCCAAAGCCTCATGAATCATGTCTTCCATCCTTTTCCTCGTCATTTTGTCTTAGTTTTATTTGATGATATCCTCATCTATAACAAAACCTGTACATACCATCTTGCTCATGTGGATCAAGTTCTCCATCTACTCTCTCAGCACCAACTTTTCCTGAAACAATCTAAATGTGTTTTTGGTGCCTCGGAAGTCAAGTACTTGGGTCATCTTGTTGGCAAGGTCGACATCAAGGTGGATCCTAAAAAGATTGAAGCTATGCAAGACTGGCCTCACCCAAAGACTCTCAAAATCTTGCATGGATTTCTGGGCTTAACAGGTTATAATCGCAAGTTTGTTAAGAATTATGGAAAGATTGTGACACCTCTCACTGCACTCCTTAAAAAGAATTCTTTCACTTGGACTCCAGCAACTGCTCAAGGTTTCAAACCTTGAAGATGGCCATGTACACCACTCCAGTCCTGGCCCTTTCTGATTTCACAAAGACCTTTGTCCTGGAATGTGATGCTTCAGGGAAAGGAATTGGCCTTGTCCTTATGCAAGAGGGTCAGCCTTTGGCCTTTACCATCAAACAACTATCTGAGCGAAATTTGGGAAAATCAATCTATGAAAAGGAAATGTTGGTTATTCTGCATGTCGTTGATCTTTGGCACCCTTATATATTGGGGTAATGCTTCCAAATTAAGACAGATCATCAAAGCCTCAAGTATTTTCCGGAACAACGCATTTCCTCCCCAGAGCAACAAAAATGGGTGACTAAGCTCTTTGGATATGATTATGAGATCATTTAGAAGAAAGACAAAGACAATGTGGTTGTGGATGCACTTTCCCGAAAATATGAAGATGAAGGGTCCCTTTTTTGTCTCTCATTCGTTGTACCAGATTGACTCCAAGCTATTTTCTAGGAATGGCTACACAATCCCAAAAGTTCGCATCTGATACAACAATTGTAGTCCAATTCTCTAGTTTCCCTAGGGTACTCTTAGCTCCATGATGAGCTTTGATACAAAGGTTGTTTGTATTTAAGTAAACAGTCAAAACTTAAATCCATGGTACTTTTTGAGCTTCATGCTACACCCACAGCTGGGCACTCCGGGTTTACCAAAACCTATGACAGGGTCAAACGTTTTTTTTTTTTCTGGGATGGTATGAAACAAGACATTCATAATTTTGTGGTTGAATGTGATGTTTGACAACGCAACAAGGGCGAAATAGTCAAATCTCCTGGCACACTACAACTGCTTCCAATTCCACCTGCTATTTGGTGGAATATCTCTATGGATTTTATTGTAGGCTTACCTAAATCAGGCAATAAATCAGTCATCATGGTGGTAGTTGATCATCTTTCCAAGTATGTTCATTCATGTTCTCTTCAACACCCATTTACAACATCCACTGTGGCTCAACTTTTCATGGATCAAGTCTTCAAGCTGCATGGCATGCCACATTCTATTGTTTCTGATCGCGACCAAACTTTCACCAACAATTTTTGGCAAGAATTGTTCAAGCTACAAGGCACCCAATTGCATCTCAACACAACTTATCATCCCTAGACTGATGGTCAAACAAAAGTTGTCAACAAGTGTTTGGAAACATATTTGAGGTGTTTTGCCTCGGAAAGGCAAAATCAGTGGGCTCAATGGTTACCACTAGATGAATGGTGGTACAACACTTTGTACCATACAACTGCCTACATGACTCCTTTTGAAGCGGTATATGGACAAAAGCCACCTTCAGTCCTCTCATATTTTCCAGGTGTCTCAAAGGTCCATGCGGTTGACCAAACACTTACAGTTCAAGAGGCTATTCTCCATACCCTCAAAGAAAATTTGGTCATGGCCCAGAATCGCATGAAGCAACAAGCAGATCAAGGTCACTCTGAACGTCAATTTTCCAAAGGGGATAAGGTGTTTCTTCGACTGCAACCTTACAAGCAAAATTCCCTCAAGGTTGACCATTGTTAGAAACTGGCGCCCAAATTTTATGGTCCTTATATCATTCTCAAGTGTGTGGGACATGTGGCCTATCAGTTAGCTTTGCCTAGTCATTCTAAGCGCCATCATGTTTTTCATGTTTCCTGCTTAAAGAAGGTGATTGGAACTAAGTGCCAAACTCAAACCAACCTTCCCAATTTGGACGAAGAAGGATCCATTTGGCTACAACCACAAGCAGTTTTGGACCAGTGTGAGCGTCGTCTGCGTCAGCGAACCATCAAGGAAGTGTTAGTCCAATGGAAATATATAACTCTAGTAGATGCCACTTGGGAACCAACTACCATTCTGCAACAATTTTCACATCTCAAGCCTTGAGGACAAGGTTGTTTTTAAGGGAGAGGACATGTTAGGGACCTAACCCCTCACATAGGTAGAATAATATATTTCGATGTAATAAAGGTCAATATTAGTAAGGCCTAGAAATAAGAAAGAATAAGTCCAATGTAATAAGACCTAATAGAAGCTTCCGCTTCTAGAAGGATCTTCCTCTAGATGGTTCTTTTGATAGACATATTTAGTATAAATAGGAGTCGAGGGTATGAGAACTTTTGTCTTGGATATTATTGTAATAGAGCTTTGCTCTGCTGGAGGTTACCCCCTCGAAGAGGCAAGTGAACATTGTTCTCAGTAATCAAAGTGCTCTTTGGTATCATTTTGGTATTATTGTGGTGTTGTTTTGGTTATATTGTTGTTCATCTGCCATTACTAGCTATTTGTTTTTGTTTTGCATACTTTTTTATATCTGGAATATTACGGATTCAATGAAGTTATAATTGTAGATTGAAAACTTAGGTTATAGGTTATATAACATTCTAAAGAATGCATCATAGATTCAATAAAGTTATAAAATGTTTATAATAGACTCAAAAGCTTAGTTTATCTATAAAATCTCAACAATAAGACATCCATCTTATTAGCCAATAGTGTTTCGATAAAATCAATTTAAATATGATAAAAAAATAACCATTTCTTTTTTCCTATGTACAAGTTTGGAAACGATGAAAATATTTTGCAGTCAAACATAAACTAATTGACGAATGCTAGAGTCCTTGGCTTACCTTCGGTAAGGACTAATAAAACTAACTTTTCCTTCAACTTTCCACAAAACTCCATTGTAAAGCTCCTTGCAAGGAAATGAATATGAGAGAAGCTCATCACCTACGAAAGCATAGTAAAAATTAGCTTATATACCCACAAAAATCAGCTTTTGAGAATCACCTACACCTACTAAACCTTTGTAGAGAACCCATGAAAAATATAACCAAAGAACAACTGATTTATTGCACATTTCCTTCCACTACAAGGAAACAATTACAAAAGTAGCAAAACATAAAAAGGAAGAAACCACTTACAAAACTAACATATGGGGTTTAGTGAGATGGGATACACGTTAATTTTATATCTATACGTTAATTTTATATCTATATGTAAAATATAAGAAAATAATCAAGTGGCCATTACCAAGTGAGCTCATAGTGAAGAAAACAATCAAGTGGCTATTACCAAGTGAGCTCATAGTACACAATGTGTAGAACGAGCATACCTAGAAATCATAGGGATTTTCACATTCAATTTCTTTGGAAATCGACAAAGCATTATCGTATTTATATTACCAGGGAGTTGTATAATGTCATAGAAAAACATGACCTAGCCATAATAATTATTTCTTTGTATACACAATATGAGTTGTTGGATCCATTTTTTGGTAATGGACTTGGTCTAGCTACCTTTGTTAATCATTGTCTAAGGTTTGTCTTACAATTGGTTGGTTGGTTGTGTAAAGGGGATGCTTTGAATGCATCATGGACATGTCCTACAGTGTTGTCACCACACCTTTTCTCCACATGCCTCCCAAAACATTAACAATTACCTAACATCCAACTAATGTGTTGAAGAGTAAATTAAACACCTTGAAGAGCTAGCAGATCTGGTGGAAGGGTAGCAGTAATTGCTCTCACAAACCTAGAGAATCATCAATTGCAGTGAGCACAATATGACATTTATAATCATTTTAAATACTGAATTTTCAAACTATTTGATCATACAAAGACACTAGAATATAAAAAAATCAACAACATGCATGGAAGACAAACCACTTGTAGTTTTTTCATCATCGTGTTGATGCTTCAAATGACCATGTGATAGGTGAGATAGTATTTGGCTTACTATCAAGCTTCACATATCTACTAGCTCTTTAATTAAAAGTGTTATAATAAAGGTACCAAGTTGCTCAATATTGAAGGAACCCTTTTCACTTTTCTCTTTGAAACCTTTAATATTAAACTTGGAGCCCCCTTGCCTTTAAAGCTTATAACCGATTTGGGAAATTTAAACTTTTTCTTTAGAATACTCGAGCGTTGACCATCGATTACTTTGTGTTTGAATATAAATATTTTCATGCTTTCCAAATTTGTACATAGTAGAAAAGAAATAGTTGTTTTTTATTTATATAAATTGATTTTATCCAGAACACTATTGGCTAATAAGATCGATGTTTTATTGTCAAGCTTTGATAGATAAGCTAACCTTTTTAGACTATTATAACTTCATTGAATCTACAATTCTTTTTTTTCTAATGTTACGTAACCTAAGTTTTCAATCTATTATCACTTCATTCAATCTCCCTGCAATACCCCTAATCCGAACCCCAATTGTAAATGAAAATGTAAATGTACATATAGGTCGGTGAGTTGTTGGCACCAAGTTTTGCTTCAATTTTGCACACAACTAAGTAGTGCATGAGGATCGTTTACCAAAAAAAGAGTGCACACCCGAGTAAGTGTGTGTGGATTACACATCAAGGGAAGAGTGCGCACATTCCATAGTTTTCCGCACACGAGAGTAAGTGCGCAAGGATTACCTTGAAGAGAGCATCAGATCGAGTTATATGTATATGTATTTGAGGTCGGAGAGCTTGTGTGGTTATTGGGATGGTGATTCAGGATGCAAAAAGGCGATTGAACCTATATTTGTAAAATGTAATCACACTCAAATTATTAATAAAATTACATTGTTGCGCATAGATCCATCAGAATAAAATAGATGGGGGCTAAACTCCACTAGGAAGGGGAAAAGGGGCGTAGGAGTTTATGAGAGGGGCTAAGCCAAAGGGGGCTTAAGTCCAAGAGAATATTTTATTAACATTTCTGAAAAGTATAATTTATGGATATTTATTTATCCTAAGTTCTCGAGGGATGGGAATGAGTCACCAGGTGGCTAAAGCTAATTATGAAGGTGGCAAGAGTCCAGTTACGATCATGACAATATATTTTTGAGCCTTGGTGCTTTTGGGGGTTATTCACTCATTTTTCTCCATCATTTGGACTATTTGAATGTGGGACTGCCATTACATTACCTACAGAGAAAAGATTGGAAAGGGTTTTCCATCAAGTAACCAAAGATTTTGTTGTCGAAGAAGTGGGTTGTCAGGCTCATGAGCATTCTCTCTAAGTGAGAGATTTGTTGTCGAAGAAGCGCGTTGTCAGGCCCGTGAGAATTCTTTCTAGGTGATATATTTTCTAGGAATTGTTCCCCGGTATGCTAGGCATTAGTTACAGGGCTCTGAGACTTCTCGTCCGACCTGTTGTTGAAGCCCTAGAAGGGAAGTGGGGAAGCCGAGGTACTGTTGAGCAGAGAAGGAGCACACGTCCTGGAGTGGGACATGCATGTGGGAAACGAGAGATTGTAGGCTAGTTGCAGCAGTTGGACACTTTGGACTGAGAAATTCTACTGATTTTCAGACCTTAGCCTGGCATTAGGAATCCTTTCGCCCTGGTGGAGTTTAAGCCCCAACTCGGGGGTGACCTATTGCTGAAATTTTATGAGCAATAGAATCTATGGCTAGGAGGAACATCTGAGCTCTGCGCATAGTTGGTGACTCTTTATAAAAAGATAAGTGTCATTCATATGCTTATCTAATTTAATGTGTGCTTATTTACCTATGTCTGATATGGGTTTATTTCCTGTATGATGTTGCATATGATCAATTGTTGTTATTATGTTTAATGTTGTTTGTACATGTAAAGCATGATGTTGTTATTCAGTATTTGTTGTCGCACATGCAAAGTAAGAGAGTTATTAAGTATTCATGTTAGTTAATTTTGCAATAATGGTCATGAGTTTCTGAGGCGAGACTAGAATTGTTGTGCGTGCAGGGAAATAATCTGTGCACGCAAGAGGATGGATTTGTTGTGCGCGCATGGAATCAGATTCACGTGCTCAAGGAGAATTGAATTTGCGTGCGACGCCAAAATGGTTGCACGCGCAATAGTAACCATGTCCTCGGAGTGGTTAAATGCGTAGTAATATTCGTGTCCTCTCTTCGATTGTGAGCACAATTGTATTATGTGTTAATTCCTTTGTTATAACTAGTGTCTGAAGAGGAAAATTTGTATGATGCGATCTAGCTTGGGATTGTGTGCATTACCTCATGTGTTTCTGCACAAATTAAAGTTATAGTGTAGACTCTGTGCACTAGATTTTTGGAGCGACATTGCTCAGTAGTAAGATGGGGAGACGTATTTAGGGAGTTTGCAGTAGTGGAGACGTTACAAGGTGGTACAGGGACTCAACTGGGAGGCTAGGTACATTAGAGATTGGTATCAAAGAATTTTGTAAGTGTTGGTAACGGGGAATGTTATAGATTGGTATCAAAGCTCCAGTTTCAACACTAAGTCTGCATGGGCTGAGTATCTACTTAAGGAAAAATTCAGACTGGTAAGTGGTCGAATTTGGAATTATAACACGACCGTGGTGTGCATAAAATAAGAATGTGCAAGTGTGCGCAATAAATTTTGACATTGCAGGTTGCGGCACTGAAAATGCGCATAAAACAATGGTGTGCAGGTGTGTGCACTAAAATTTGGGGTTGTGCGGAGCAAAAATTGTGGTGCATGTGCAATATCAATATGCAGTATATATGTTAAATATGGACATCGCACATTGGTACATGTTGAATACTAGTGCGTGCACGGGCTTCAGAAAGAAGAAAGAAAGAGTAAAAGGATATTTGGGTGAATTCCAAATGACCACAATTTACTACACATGACTCAAAATTGCGCAAGGTAGCAACCAATGGGAAAGTTTTGGACAAAGGAGTCCAATTATTCACCCATAAATTTTGAATTGGGACGTTAAAATCATCCAAGAAATCAGAAGAAAGGATTCTGAAAAAAATTGTGCAGAGTTTTCATGAAGTTGTTGCATGAATTTGTCTAACAAATCTTATTGCTTGCACATTTTGTTGAATTAACAACGATTAGATCATGACAAAATCAACGCAGAGAGTCAAAACCATGGAAGATGCACAGAGAAATTACAGCCACGATGATGAATTCGGGGGTTTGTATATCGGTATGGTTATAGATAGTACAAAATCCAATGAGCAGAGAGAAGGCAAGGAGGGGTGCATAAACTTGGTAGAAACCATAAAGGAACTGCAAAAAGATGTCCAAAGCTATAAAGATGATAATGAGAGGCTTATAAAAACCAAGGAGTAGCAAGATGGCTTCAATATAAAGTTGATGCAAAGCTTGGACAAAATAGAAAAGAAAATGGATAAGGAGACACAGTCAAGCAAGTTAAGGAGTCACTGGTCTCATGGTAAAAGAAGAGAAACAAGAAGTGTTGATAGAAATCATCACAACTCACCAAAGCATTCATTTAGTAAAACACTCAGTAGCTCAAGTCCATCTCCTATCATAAAGCATAAGAGAAGGACTGGGTTGGACGAGCTACAGGGAAAAATGTACAAGATCAAGCCTCCTACCTTTGATGGTGAGCACAAGAAGGATGAAGATATGGAGACCTGGCTGTTGGGCACGAGGAAGTACTTCCAACTGCATAATTTCTCTATGGAGGCAGAAGGGAGAATTACCATCTATCAACTAAAGGGAAAAACATCAATGTGGTGGGATCAGTTTGTGCAAGTGCAAAACATTTATGAGAAGAAGGTTACTTGGAGGGAGTTTAAAAGGTATTTTAAAAGAAATACTTAACCAAGTGATACTATGACAGGAAAATGAAGGAGTTCTTTGAACTCAAGCTTGGGAGTATGACAATAGATGAGTATGAAAGAAGATTGTTAGAGCTACTGAAATCTGTTGCATTCATCAAGGATGAGTAAGTTAAAATTTAGAGGTACATGAGTGGGATGCCATCATTTATCAATGACAAGATATAATATGATGACCCCAAGACATTGAAGGAAACCATAAGGTAAGCTAAATGTCTCTATAATCAACAAAGGGGAAGACCAACTTTCCAAAAGGCTTGGGAAGATAAGAAGAAAAGCAAGATGGAACAAAGGAAGAAGGGGACTAAGCCACCATTTTTCAAAAATAATTATCAAGGACAACCAACTCCCAAGGAGCCCAGAATGTCTGAGACAATGGGGAAAAGACCAAGGCAACCACCTATATAATGTTGGGGTTGTGGGGGAGACCACATGTACAAAGATTGCCCTCACAAAGGTGAAAAAATGAAGATTGTTCAGAATATACAACAAGTTGCGACAATTGAAGACATGGGCATGAATTTACCAAGGATCTATGCAGCCCTGGATAACAAGAAAACTAAGTTTCAGTTGCACGTGATTGAAGTGGAAGGTAAGATTAATGACCAACCCATTGTTATTTTAATTGATTAAGGAGCTAGTCATAATTATATAGATCCTAAGATGGTGGAAAGATTCCAATTACCAAGAAGCAAGCTTGGAAAACCTTGGTTGGTGTAGTTAACTATAGGGGAAAAAAGGAAAATTAATGAGATGGTTAAGGCATGTCCAATGGATATGAAAGGGCTAAGCACAAAAGCTGATTTGAATATCATACCTTTGGGCTCTTATGATTGTCTCATTAGTATGGATTGGTTGGACCGACATCATGTTGTTCTAAACTGTTACAATAAGGCATTTACTTACTTGGATGAGGAAAGAAACTTAAGAGAAGTTCAAGGCATTCCAAGAATTGTAACTATCAGAGAAGTTTCATCCTTGCAATTGAATAAAAGCTATAGGAAAGGATGTCAAGTATTTGCAGTGCACATGGAGGAGGCACCTAAGGATAAAGTGCCAAATGTTGAAGACTACACAATACCAAAAGAATTTGCAGATGTCTTCAAAGAAATACCAGGGTTTCCACCGAAAAGAGATATTGTTTTCTCTATAAATTGGATGCCTCGAGCAACCCTCGTATCCAAGACTCCTTATAGGATGAATACACTAGAGCTGAAAGAATTGCAGATGCAACTTGAAGATCTTCTGAAGAAGGGGTACATACGCCCAAGTGTGTCACCTTGGGGTGCCCCAGTATTGTTTGTGAAGAAGAAGGATGGTACGTTGAGGCTTTGTAATGACTTCAGGCAGTTGAAAAAAGTAACAATAAAGAACAAGTATCCTTTGCCAAGGATAGATGACCTCTTTGACCAGCAGAGGGACGTGCAAATATTTTCAAAGATTGATCTCAAATTTGGATATTACCAAGTGAGAATTAAAGAAGAAGACATAAAAAAGACTTCCTTCATAACAAGGTATGGCCATTACTAGTTCAAGGTGGTGCCAATTGGGTTATGAAATGCACCAGCTGTCTTTATGTGTTAAATGAATGGAATTTTCAGAAATTACTTAGATAAGCTTTCCATTGAATTTTTGGATGACATACTTATTTACTCAAAGTTTGGAGAAGAACATGAGCGACACTTGAGGATGGTGCTGCAACTATTGAGAGAACATCAGTTGTATGTAAAGTTGAGCAAGTGCTCCTTCCACCAGAGGCAGATTCATTACTTGGGTCATATCATTTCAGAGGAAGGCATAGTTGTGGACCCAGAGAAGATAAAATCCATTGAAGGATGGCCAACACCAAGGAATGTCGTAGAGGTCAGATCCTTCACGAGACTTGCAGGGTACTATAGAAGATTCATTAAGGGCTTCTCAAAGATTGCATACCCAATTACATCCTCTCAAAAGAAAGGTGTGCAATTTGAATGGACTCTGAATTGTGTTAGGAGTTTTCAACACTTGAAGAGTTTATTGACCAGTGCACCGATACGAAGGATTGTTGATCCAGATGAAGACTTCGTTGTGTGCACTGATGCATGCAAGGAAGGGCTCAGTGGAGTCCTTAGTCAGAATGGGCATGTGGTGTGCTATGAATCAAGGAAATTAAAAGAGCATGAAAGACACTATGCTACACATGATTTAGAATTGGAAGCCATAATGCATGCCTTAAAGATGTGGAGGCACTGCCTCATGGGAAAAATATTTGAGTTGAGGACAAACTACAATGGTCTGAAATATTTGTTTGGACAACCAACTCTAAATGCCAGGAAAAGCAGGTGGTTAGAATTCCTCGGTGAGTATGACTTTGATATAAAGCATATCAAGGGTAAAGAGAACAAGGTGGTTGATGCACTCAACAGGAGAGTGCATGAGATGCATGCTACAACCATTAGCAGGCACAAATCAGATTTGAAAGACAAAAGTTTAGAGGCTGCAAAATTAGATCAACACTATGTGGAAATAAATACAATGCTACAACAAGGCATTTTGCAGCAGAAAATTGAATATTTTGAGTTAAAAGAGGATGAAATCCTCATGTACAGGGGCAACGTTTATGTACCAGATTCTCAGGAGTTGAAAAATATGCTATTAAAAGAAATGCACAATGTGCCTTATGCTAGGCACCCATGCTACTAAAAGACAATTTCAATTGTCGATAAACAATACTATTGGCCAAGTATGAAGAAAGAAGTGGTTGATTTTGTAGCCACGTGTTTGAAATGTCAGAAAGTAAAGGTTGAGCATAAACACCCAGTTGGTTTGCTACAACCTTTGACCATTCCTGAGTGGAAATGGGAAGCTGTAACCATGGATTTCATTACTAAGTTGCCTAGGACTGCTAAGCAACATGATTATATTATGGTAGTGGTGGACAAGCGTACTAAAGTTTCCCATTTTATTCCAGTGAAGTCAACTCACAAGGCAACCAACATTGTTGATATATACATGTGGGAAATTGCTACGCTGCATGGTGTACCTAAGACAATTGTGTCTGATAGAGATCCCAAGCTCACATCAAAATTTTGGAAGGGATTATTTAAAGTATTTGGGACAAATCTAAATTTTAGCACAACCTAACATCCAAATTCAAATGGGCAAACATAAAGGGTAAATCAAGTTGTTGTGTTGGTATTTTCACTTGGGTGAGAAAAAACACAACACTTGCATGTTTATATAAGCCTGCTAAACAAGACAAAAGTTTGTGAGTTTGTTAGACAAACCAAATACACATGAAAACAATGAAATACAACTAAAAACAACTAAGAAATAAATGTTAGAGAAGCTTGAGAAACTAGAACCATGAAAATAAAAAAATGACCAACATATTACTACGAATGGATCAAAAGATTGATAGGCAAAACACCGTAGAGAAAGGAAAGGACTTATGAGTCCCCTTTTCCTCCTTGGGAGGGCTCTTGAGTTCCCTAATTGAGAGCTCTTCTCTTTATACAATGGAAGAAATGACAAATGGTGAATAAATACAATGCCTATTCCCTCAAGAGGTGAGTGGAATTGCCTATTGCAATGGTGATTGAAGGCTTCAAAGAGAAAAGATGATTCTCAAAGAAAAATTCTTGCAGCATAACAATACCTCGAAGATCTTATTTTATTAGCACATCCATGGATTTTATTTATAACATCCATTCATGGAAAAATGTAATTGGTTCATAGTGTGAACAAGGGGGCTTTTAGGGCACCCTCTAGCCCTTGACCAACCTCCAAGCTAGATTTCGCTTGGATATGAGTGTCGAATCGTGTTGGGGGTCAGACTAGAAGTGGTTAAGGGGCTGACAAGATCCATAAATGCGTCATTCATAGAAGTGTGTGACTTTTTTCGTAGACAGTCGCGTATTTTGCGCACAGTGCGCGTTGAGGCCTGTGTTGGCCTATGCATTATGCGCACTGTGCACATGCTTCCTTTGGTGAATTTGCTCACTTTGATTTTTGAGCCAATTATATAGTTTTTTTCCTTTTGATGGATTTTGGTGCTATAGGTGGACTAATTGTTGCTGGCATTGATGTTTTTCTTCAACCATTGTGTGCAATGTTGCAGACGTTTTTTCAGTGATAACATATGCCCCCTGATGTGTGAGGTTAGGAGCATACGTATAACCGAAATACATCAATTTTTCTTTTACTGAGAGTACCATTGTAAGGAAGCGTGAAGAGAGGAACTGCAAGAGCGATCCACCGGAGGGAGAGGGAAAATTGTGGGACAAAAACCTTTCTCTAGGGAGAAAAAAGAAAATCTGTGTACAAACGAGGCGGGCATGCCCCATGCTCATGTCATGAAACCAAAATGTGAGACTGTAACTGAAGATGTATGTTGATGTAGATAACTGCAATGCCCTCGGGGGCGGTTGATAACATCAGATGACAATTCTGAATGGTGAACAAACTCTAAAGTGAGGCAAGGATGGTTGTAAGAATTGTCGATAACTCGTAGGCGTTGATGGCCTAACAAATTCAGAGGTATTCAGATGGTATGAAACAACTGCAATAGTCGCATAGTAAGATCCATCGTAACACGGGAGTTTGCTGAAGTCGAATGTTATGGGGATCAACGGAATCAGAAAGCAATGATGATTCTCTTTGTGTCATCCAAGACTCCTCATTGAAAGGGTAATGAGAGTCAAGATATTGTCGCCCTTCTGGAAACTGTGTTGATGTTGACATGAAGGGAGACGCGACTCCAAGAAGAAAAGTGCTTTATAAAATCCATTGAGTAATAGGTGATATCAGGTACTGACGGGTAAAATGAATAAAGTCAAGATGTTGTGGGACTCAAGACTGCCCTTGGTTGGGGTGTTGAAGGATGATTGGAAACAACCGTAAAATTGGATCTAGCGTTAGGGGGACGACTAGATATGGGGTTAAATTGTGCTAGAGGATAACAAAGTGGGCAAACTCAGAGATCGTGGGTACATGGGCTTGGGATATGCGGGGTTTGTTAACGATGTCAATGTGAAAAAAAGGTGGATTCCCCAACCAACGACGACATGGGTTGCTTTGCCGGGTAAAAAAGAAGGCCATCAAGGATGACGACGAAAAAGCTATGTATATGTTGAAAACAAAGGCTTTTTACAATTACTAAAGAAATAAAGAATAATTTGGGTTGAGTATACAGATACAGAAACGGGTGCCCTAGTGAAAGATGGGTTGGCCCGTGTAGAGCGCAAGTTGTGAAAGAGAACTGGTGGAGGGTGGGGGTCCCATGGGTGGGTTTTTGTATTAGGTAAATGGATGGAGGACAATCTGCAGATGGGAAAACTAAGGGTGGATGAGATGGAGGACTAATGAAACTGCGGAGATGCAGTCAATAGAACCCAGATGATATGACCTGGGAGTCCATTTGGAAGGTTAGCAATATGATGAGAAGAAGTATGGGGTTCATTCTCGAAAGTGCAGAAGACTATCGGGACTCCCATCCCTAGGGGGTGAAATCAACATGAGTGTCAAGTTGCCAAGGGGAACTATGAATGGGACAACTCATGTGGGGGAGAGTGCTACCGGTTGACAATACCCAAATGCGACAGAGGTAAAGGTACTGTAGAGATAGATGTAAGGACCCTAAAGGTAAATTTCTGAGGGTGTGACTGGGATATGAAATTGATTTTCAGAGGGAATAATTACATGCCAGTGTCAAACATATACCTGAAGGGGCTGTAAGCTTGTGGAACAAGTACCTGCACACATGAAAACCAAATACCTGATGTGAACAATATCTGATGATAAATAAAATATAATAGTTATTTGTTAAAATTGAAAGTGAGCATGCGTACCTGAACGTGACGTGAGAAAAATGCTCCTCCAGGGCCAAGTGCAGATGATGACCCGAGGAACATGAATGTGTAGATGGCGGGATCAGGATCCCATGGCTGAGAACGGATCGGAAAACAGAGGCTCTGGGCTCCTATAACAGAGTGTGGAAGTTGGGCAAAAGGGGATATATATGGATGGTGGGCCCACAATGCCACCTCATTTGTACATGTCACTGTTGTTGAGCTGACGACATAGTTGTGAGGATATTTCAAGATTGCGGGAGCATGAGGCTACTGATCCGGGAGTGGCGAGAGACAGGTTAGTGGTCCTACCATCATGCACCTTGTGAATTTCCTAGTTTGTAGGTAGGGGTCGTACAGAGGAAAAGGAGGAATACCCACACATATGTGAGCAGGTATAACCCCATTTTCCGCACATAATGTGTGGTTGTGCTTGACACAACCGTGCATGTGGGTGCGAGGGTGGGACAAATAGGCACGCATGAGATGCACACCTGTCTTACTGATAGTTGTGCACTCATGTGCGACTGTTTCTCAGAGAGTTGTGCATGAGTACGCATCTGTACTAAGAACAGGTGCGCACATGTGCGCACCTATTTGAGGGAAAGTCATGCACTGTGGGAAGGATAAGGGTTTGTGATTTTTTGATATTTTTATGCTTTTTGATGGACGATGAGGTTGATCAAATGTTTATGTATGGATGCAGGTGATCAACAGAGTATATAGCATGATGTCGGTCCACTAGAGAGAGTGTGATTGGGACCGGTTACGAGAGGTGTTGAGGGAGCAGTTGGGCATGCAAAGACACTTAGCAACCTGCAGGTTGCTTAAGTTCTTTGACTGCCCTTTGATATGATTGTAGGAGTTCATGCTACAATACTTGATTGGGATGTGGAGCACTGATCTACAGTGATTCATAGTGAGGGGGGAGCAGCTGAAATTATCTGATATAGAGGATGTGTACTTGTTGACGGGACTCCCCTTTTGTGGGAGGGCACTAACCGTCGATCCCCATCTGCCCGGGGAGGATCGGGTGGAGACCATGGTGACTCACCATTGTACTGGGCTGAACCCTGTGTCAAGTTTAGTCATTCGCACTAAGGCCATTGATGACCTCTTGACTGAGTGTATTGCAGCGATGGTGTTGAGGATCTATGGATCCTTGGGTGCTCAGAGGATCCCTGGTAGTCAATTGAGGGTAGTGGAGCAAGTCCTAGATGGGGACCTGTTTTCATAGGGTGTGCTTATGCACACCAAGATGATGGGGCAGTTGAACCAGTGTCGATGAGTCAACTTCGGTGACTTTGTTTTCGGGTCCGTTCTGGTGGCCTGGTTCTTAGAGAGGGTGCCTCTGTTGCGCCCGAGGATCCTACTAGAGCCAACGAAGCGACGAGAGTCGCGACTTATGCGGTGGTCCCACGTGTTGGCCCAACATGGAGGTGGGGAGGGTGGCCACTATTTCACGACCATGGTGGCTCAAGTGTGTCGCAAGATTCTATAGGTTATCCTGAGATATCCATACATGGGTATGGACTATCAGTATGATCCAGACATGGTGTTGCCTCTTGGGGAATACTGGGACCAACGAGGTATGTGTTGTAGTTTTATGTTTTGTGATTTTGATAGATATCATTTATGATATATGTTTATGGATGTTGACACTATCTTTGGTGTTGTTTTGTGGATGTGGGGCCCTGAGGACGAGAGGTAGAGGTTGTCGAGTAGCCAACTCGTCGGGGGCCAGCTCGACAGGTGCCTATAGAGCTAAGGGCTAGACAGAGGCGGCGACGAGATGACGTTGGTTCTGGACCAACGAGAGAGCCACAGGGAGATGTCAGGGTCATGCTGGAGGATCTACACAGACGTTTCAAGTGGGTTCTATAGGGTGTGCCTGAGGGCATGTGGGCCCCCATCCAGGACGAGGAGGTCCTGGACCAATGCGTGGGGGTGCTGACAAAGTGGTAGACCCTGATCCGTCGAGTAGTAGTAGCGGGGGCAGTGATGACTGGTCAGTTGCCTCCTCGAGCTGGAGGGCCCCCAGTTGGTGGGGTGCCTCCGAATGATAGAGGACCTGGGGGGGAGCTCAGGGGGCACCTTGAGTGCCAATTTGTTGTATGTACGAGCTTGGGAGCCCGATTTTGTATAGGGTACTTGATACCCATTTTTTGTACTCATAGGGGTGAGGGGATTCATGGGCCTATAGGCGATTGTATATGTATATTTTTTTGTAAAACTTATGACCTTTGATGATATATATAGATGGATATATTTTGATCATGCATGGCTCTCTGTGTTATGTTTTAATGTATGATGTCTTTTCTATGTGTTGTGACAAACGTATGATGTATTTTCTATGTGTTGTGACAAATGTATGATGTTATATATAAAATGTTGTTTAATGTGATAAATGCCAATCTAATACTAGGTTAGCCATGTGATCTTCTACTTGATTGAGATGCCTTGGAATATGTGTAAATGTGATGGAATCAAAGTTGCGAGATAGGATTCTAACTTGCAGGTATTTGCGAAAGAGGCAAGGATCATGAACAAGATATACGTTGTTGAGCTGCAGGACGATAAGCTGGGAATCTAATAGAACGCTAAGGTGATGAATGTGGCGGTGACTAGCCTCGGTGAGGAGACCAATGATGGCGTCGTATTCAACTTGGTTGTTGGTGGTCGAGCTCAAACATATGGTACTGGAGTGGAGCAGGATATGTGAGGGGGTATAGAGGGCGTGTTGAGGGGTCCGAGATCCCTTTGACTCAACAACAAGAACCAAACCCGCCTTAGAGGCCCAATTAGACTCTGCATCGTTTGATGGTGGAATGTTCTCCAGATCTTTCGATCTAGCTAATTTATCGATGGCCTTTATGTGGTGATTGACAGGATATCTTCTTATGAAAGTTCCTCCTCCAGTTTAAATGTTCACTTTTTGTCTTTTCTTTTATTAGATGAGTTTGTTAAAATGATGTGTGCTAGTATAAACCAACTGGTAGAAGGGATTATTAACTATTGAAGAAGTCTGAGCTTGGGATAACCCTCGTGCTCAAGCATGTAGACAAAAATATTCACACCTATTACAAACCTAGTACTAATACATTAACTTTTTGATATTTCATCATTGACTGAGGTACAATTATCGCAAGAAAAATACGAATGTAATAACATGATGGCAAGAAAAAATAGTTTCCTTAGCTCTAACATTAATCACACACTAACACAACGATTTGCTTTCCATCATTAAGAACAAGAACTGCAAAAATATTGAAATAGATAACTTATCAATAGATTCAAAAACTCTTACTCTTTACAACGTCAATTACGGAAATAAAGTTGGAAGTAATTCGTCCTCAATGCAATCACATAATGCTTTTGATGAAAAACAAAATTTTTGTCTCTGGTCCTAAACATGACTTCTCAATTAAGGTTGTTAAAAAATAGTTCCTTACAATTCCAAAAAAGAGGGTCTTTTCTCAAAACCATCGACCCTTGCTAAAAGGTCAATCCCTTTATTTATAAAGAATCGCTAACTAAAAATAGCTGCTACAAGTTTAAGTTAAGTAAAACAAAATATCACCATTTAGCGCTTGATCTCTTTGTTCTCTGAGAAATATTTCATGGTTCTACTGTAGTGGATGACTCTTCTCATATTCTGACCACTTGATGAAGATATCATCGACATGTGTTGGCATACAGGAACCTATGCTGGTCTACCGGGGCTGAAATAATTTCTTTCACTTCTACTGCGCGTTCTTTGTATTTGACTATTTTAACACTCAACTGCTACATAATTGCATGAGCCTTGATCAGATGCTCCATAAATTGTTGTATTTGACCTGGCTCCATGCTTGCCACATGTGTGATCTCTAATGCCCATGTTGAGTCTTGTTCTGCATGTCACTTGACTATGTCATGCAGGTCAACAAAGTCTTCGGGTGAGCTGAATTCTGGGAGGCCAATGCCTTTCATCTCCCAATTAATCTTTTCCCAGCCTTTTTTCGCACTCAGCCCACTTCTTCTGTATCTCTCGCTGAGGTTCCTGGGCCATCCTTACCTAGTATTCGACTTCTTTCTTGATCTGAGAGATGCTGCTATCCCTTAGCACTTGAATACCGTGCTCTTTGGTGTCTCAACCCTTTTGCATTGCGTTGATGTAATCAATTCTTTCTACCGCTTGGTATGCTTTTCATACCACCTTTCCACGTCCTTGCAGGTTGCTAGTGACATAAGAGTATCTTCTTAGAAATCAGATATACTTGCAGTGAAAAGATGTCTTTCGTTTTGTGAACTTTGCATAAGCATCTTGGAACTCACTCCTTAGAAACACCATAGCCTCCGTTGAGTCTTGATAGTATTTTCCAAATGGCACAGATGCTCCAACTCCTTTAGTGCAACAACCAGTTCTTTTCATCTCTCCTTGCTCGATCCAACGTTGCATCCGTGATAGCCATCCCTGCGCAGAGGAGCTCAGACATCTTTGCATGTTCTGTACTGAGTAGCTTCTCCTTCGTGGTGATGAGAATTGAGCTATCCAGCGTGAGTCTGATCTTCTTGGTGGTCCTCTTCATGATAGATTTCCTCTTATTGTCATAA
The DNA here is from genome assembly GCA_009831015.1 of Picea engelmannii. Taxonomy (NCBI): domain Eukaryota; kingdom Viridiplantae; phylum Streptophyta; class Pinopsida; order Pinales; family Pinaceae; genus Picea; species Picea engelmannii. The sequence goes on from ML791587.1 coordinate 109,437, forward strand.
GAGATCGCATGTATATCGACGACCTCATCAACAAGCTCAGGGATTTGCTGTTCTCCCCAGGTTAGAGTGTTTCCCAGGCTCCCTACTGTGTGTACCTATTCTAGGATTGGATCCTGGACTTCTTTCATACACTCTGATGGCTCGACCTCCATTTGTTGTTCATCGGCTGGTGAGGTATCGACCAAAATTGAAGAACCATGGATAGGTTCAGTACTTACTTGGTAATCGGTTGTTGAGGTGCCGATCTCTTGCTGTTGAACTTCCTTCTTTTGACCACCCGATCCTAGATCATCCCTCGAGCTATCTTTTGGGGTCTCCGACAGGTCGAGCAACTCAGTGTCTAAGACACTTTCAACCTCATGGTCGCTCTGCGAAACATTTTGAACTAAAGCATAAGGACTTGGGGTAGATGTTTTCTCAGGTTCCTTCTCCTCTATAATCAGTATCAATGTTACCATGGAGACCTCCAAACTCTCTTCATCATCAATATATAGTTATTAGATCAAACATGGGGTTTGGTACACCTATTTCACCTGATGTTCTTGAAATCTTAAGCTGGGTTGGAATGGTCACTGATGATCTAATCTGTGGTGATGGAACTCTAGGGTTTTCCATACCAGTGATTTCCTCTAATTGTATTGACTCTAAGCCACTTGGATCTCCTCCGTTTGTGATTAGGTCATCCGAGGGGATCCTCATCATTTCTATGAGTTGAGGATCATTCTATAACTGGTCAATGATTCTCTGGGCTCCTTCTAGTAACAACAACCCTCTCCTTTGTGCCTCTGTGGTCTTTGCTGCTCAAATTTCTTCTCTAACCCGAGAGCCTCTTGAGCCGACTACTCTATTGTCTCAACCTGCTCATCCATGCTCATAGCTTTGAACTTGGTCATGTTCAGGTTGGATTTCCTATGTAATACCTCCTCCTAGTCCTGAGTGCATTATGTAAAAATATCATCTTCAAACTTGTAATGTGTGTATGGCCAACAGGATGATACTTGTGAAGCGTGTTGGGGGACGAGGCCTTTAGGTTCGTGCTTGTGAAATTGGCCTGTCGGGAAATTGGATTCAAGATAACTCAAACCTTCTTGTTTGGCTTGAGCACTGTCTTTCACCATATAAAACGCCACATGGAAGTCGTAGGGTATGAATGCTCGTTTCTTGTCCTTAACTAGTGTGGTGTTATAGCCCTGTAGGATCATCTGATAACATATTTCTCCTATAATGAGCCGGTCTGGGACGTGAGAAAGGAGTAAATGTGGTGCTTTGGTGGCCCCAAACACCCCGATATAAGTTGTGTGTTTGTCTAGATACCAATGGCCTACCTTCGATATCATTTTCTTGGCTTCTATAGATAGCCTTGGGTATTCCTTTTTAAATAAAATGAAATAAACTCGGGCGATGAATTCATTGCAAATAAGGGCATAATAAGGGCATTCCTTTTTAAATAAAGTGAAATAAACTCGGGCGATGAATTCATTGCAAATAAGGGCATAAGATTTTTTGTACATGTTCTCCCATAATATGTTGAAGTAGACATGAACATGCAGTTCTGCAATGTGTCAGCATAAATTCATACTAGTGAAGACATTCCTCGCGCAAATTACATTGAGTAGGTACGAGGTCATGTGAAAAGCGGGAGCTTCTCCTTCTTTCAACATTTGAGCCTGCAATACATTGATGCTCAATTGCTTGGAGATTATTGCTCCTTAGTTGAAGCTACTCCCAGAGATCGCCATAGTGTATTCCAGGGGCATCCATGCTTCTGAGAACTTGGAGCAGTCCTTTTCTCCATACAGTCAGCAAATTAGAGCCATCAAGTATATGTATGGCTCCCTCAAGTTCACTGTCGCATATTATCCATTGATCTGGTTTGTAAATTTCTTGTCCTCCTTCCACCATGAGGCCATCAACCAACTGGTGTCATGGAACTCATAGAACTTCACCATGAAGTCTGTGTTCAGCTGCTCCTCTGGGTCCCTGAGCTTCTAATACTTTTGAACTTCTATCGAGAGAAAAAATCTGACACACCTACCATTCTCATCATTGATCATGCATTTCTACGCATCTGTGTGATCAATTAACCAACTCAGGGTCACGATGCATGGGAAAAATGGAGTTCGACAGGATACCATGTGCAAGCACGACCGCCAAATGTTCGGGAAAATTTTTATTTTCTAGCGCCCTTACATCTTGGTCGTTGTGTGGGATAAACTATGGGTAATCCTCCCGATTGATTATGTTGAATAGATCTCCCCACTGTGGGAGCATTATTTTGGATCCAGTGGTCACTTCTGTATCGCCAAAAATCGAGGGTTGAATGAATGCCTTCTTTGTTAAGAACCAAACATCAATATAGCATAGAAAAAACTTAGGAGAAGTACTCAATGCCTTGAAAAAGAGATAATTTCAGATAATAAGCCTCTTCGAGGGGGCAACCTCCTTTTACCCCACTTAAATGTTCAAGTACAAGATGACTGAAAATGAAAATGTCTCCTTGGTATATATAGGAGACTAGGAGGTATAATTACAACTAATGGCCTAAAGCCGACATAAATAAAATAACATTACTAATATAATATGCCCCAATTAAGGGGTAATGAGCCAATATTAGGGCTTAA
>ML791587.1:115843-131398 GCA_009831015.1 Picea engelmannii
TGAATCCATCTTAGTATCCAACTTAGCTTCCATTGAATCCATCTTCTTTTGTAGTTCATTTATGTCCCTACACATTTCTTCACCTTCATCAAGAGTCCAATTAGGATTTTCTGGAGGCTTATTTGGTGTAGAAGGTCCCTTTTCTGGTGGCATGTTGGCCAAGTATCACTTTTGAATCTTGATTTTGAGGTGGTTCTGCTAGACTATATTTATCCTGTTCTATCTCCCAAGTTTCGGCCCTTCTGGGTATGAAACTTTCTTTTAGGTAGTTCTCTGATATTTCTTCTCTGCAATGCCACAGGTTTGATCAAAATTGGATGTGCCAAGTGGAATTTACAGTAAGTTCCTCACAACTTTCTGATTTTTGGCCTTTCCAGGAGATCTCATTTGTATAGCATGCCTCGCACAAAATAATTGATATCAAATTCTGAAACTCACACCCAAAATACTACAGACTGTCCACGATCTAATGAAAATAGTCCCACTGAATTTGGATGCTCTAGCAAGAGGTTATGATTGTTTTACCTAGAACACCTTCTTGAGACTAGTCAATAGGACTAGTCAGATACCCTATCTTACACAAGGTGTATCTACAAATTTAAGATGACCCAGAAGCTGAACATTTTACCACAGATACCTTACTAATTTCTGTAAATGGCCTCCAGAGTTCAGGGTCTGAAACATTACAGAAAATTGTTTATAGCGAAAATTCCGCAATGACTCATTTAAGGATGATTCCAGAACCCTATCTTGTGCAGGTTGTATCTCCGAAAGTATAAGGCCTCAGGAGTTGAATTTTTAACCCAATGTACCTTGATTCGTCTACTAAATATCCTCCAAGCCATTCCTTTTGACACATTATAGAAAAAAAATTTATAGCGAAAATTCCACGGTTTCTTAGATGTAGCAATGAAACCCCAAGACCTTGAGCTCTGATACCATATGTTAAGAACCAAACATCAATATAGCATAGAAAAACCTCAGGAAAAGTACTCAACGCTTTGAAAAAGAGATAATTTCAGATAATAAACCTCTTCGAGGGGGCAACCTCCTTTTACCCCACTTAAATGTTCAAGTACAAGATGATTCAAAATGAAAATGTCTCCTTGGTATATATAGGAGACTAGGAGGTATAATTACAACTAACGACCTAAAGCCAACATAAATAAAATAACATTACTAATATAATATGCCCCAATTAAGGGGTAATGAGCCAATATTAGGGCTTAACATTCTTCGTTGAGGTTTTAATGACCGACTCCACCCTGGGAGCGTATTCCAACTGCCTCGCAGTACCAGGAGAAGAACCCTCACCAATTTTTGCCTCCTTTAGCTTAGGTGCCCTCGACGAGCGTCTGGTCGTTGGATTTCTTGGAGGCATTTTTTCTTGCAGCTTGAACAAAGTTAGACACTATGTGAAAGATCAAATGCTGATATATATAACAAATTACAACTGTCGAACTGATCAAATTTAACACATACCTTTGTTGCTATCTTAACCTAGTTTTGATGGTCTGAGAATTAACGCAGTCTTGAGATGCTTACTTCGTTTCTTCGGATGCTCTGGAAATGAAAATTTGTGTGCATAATAGAAGTGTTCGAAGCTGTTTTTGTGATTTAAATAAAGATGAACTTACCTTGTCGCATCAAATATTCAAAAATTAAATTCGATCCTAGGTCGGCGGCGCGGGCGTGGGCTATAACGTGGTTTATCAACGATTTAAAATTCCCGTTGTTCAATTGGTGCATGGGGTAGCAATGTATGTGGGGAGAAACATTAACTGGCCTATTAAATGACATGATCTGATCGTATCTCGTGCTGGAAAAATCCCATCATTTGGCTAATCTAACTAGTGGATTGGGAGTCAAGGTTTCTCTTTAAACTTTGTTCGTTGATATCTCTTGGCAAAATCTCCGACGCCGATCCATCTTGCCGTATAGAGCTAACATGGAAAAGTGGACTTGGAAGTGTGATTAGGACATAGGGAACTTTAAGGTGACTCAGGACGAAACTAGACTGTACAAAGTCCCTATGCGACAAAGACACGTGGAACTTGAAACTGATGTCTTCGTTTAATTGTGTTATTCGAAAACGAGGACTTTTCCTTAGCTAATTGTTCTAAAAATAGATCCTACCTCACTGACGCTGAAAGGTATCAAGGATCAACGATCGGTGATAAGCTTAACCAAGTACTCCCAAATTAACTCCCTTGAAAATTGTCGATGCCAAAAGTGCATCGGGGGTCGGCGATCGACGATGTGTTCAATGTGGAAATTTTCAATGATTTAACCCTTTGAGATTTCACCAACCTTGAACAAGCACATTCGTCATCGACTATCAGTGGTTTTTCATGGCTCTTGTCAATGTTTATCCCTCTCGTATTTCACCATTGCCAATGGGTATCAGCTATCTCCTAAATCTTCGTTGAGAATAACTACTTACTCTGCCTTTCACTAATGCCGATGGTGCATCAATGATCGATGATTAGTGTTACTGTGTGGCCATTTTACCTACTTGGATTTTTTCGATGCCAAACACAAGCGCGCTAGTTACAGTGTTAGCTGCAGATTCTTAGTTAGAATGCCAAGTTCTTTTAGACACAAGGTTTCATTTAACAAGTTCAAACAAATATGATTTGATTGATAAGAGTCATGAAAACAAAATAAACCATCCATCCATAGTGAACTTAATTCAGACAGTAAAACAAAAGAAAACAAGTGGTACCCAAAAGTGACATAATTTCATAAAGCTTTTAGGGTGTGTTGAGCGCTCAATAGGGCCCAAGCGGCCCAAGCGAGATTCTGGGTCCAATGGCTGGCACTGTCGGCGTAACTGATGTGGTAGGTTGGTGGATGATGCATTTGTCAATAACATAGATGATAGATCAAACATGAAGAGTGGTGGTGGTAAAGAAGACTAAAAACTCTACAAATGTGTAAAAAAGAGAAACCTAAGGCAGGGGGCTATGCTTAGGCGTAAAATTTCTTTACGTACAACCCATTGACGGGTTCTTTGAGAGGGTATCCTTCTGGAGAGGCCAAGATGTAGGTGCCTTTAGTGAGGCAATGTTGGACGATGAAGGGTCCATGCCATAATGTCTCAAATTTCCCATGGTCGAGAGTGTCATGGGCGATATGATAGGCTAACATGAGATCACCTTTATTAAATGAGCGAAGGTTGACATGGCGGTCAAAGGTGGTTTTGGACCATTTTTTAGCTGCCTCATTATGTTGTAATGAAGATCGACGATCTTCATCAAACGAATCTAAGGTCAGCAGGCGCTCCTCCATTGGAGTAGTGTCAGGTAATAACTCTATGGCAATGCGTAACGTGGGGATTTCACACTCAATAGGGAGGGTGGCTTCGATCCCATGGACAAGGTGGAACGATCTGAAATCAATGGCAGTTTTGACTGCCGTGCGATAAGCCCATAAAGCGGAAAACAACATATGATGCCAGTTGGTCTTATGTTTGTTGACGGTATGTTGTAGCATGGTTTTGAGGACTTTGTTGACAACCTTGACCTGCCTGTTGGACTGAGGGTAGTACGGGGAGGCGAACTCATGGGTGAAGCCTAAATTTGAGGAGAGTTTTGCAAAGATCTTGTTCTCAAAGTGTTTACCACGATTAGAAACTAACTGTAGTGGGACTCTGAACCTGGTAATGATGTGATTGAAGAAAAAATGCTCTGTTATGTTAGCGGTGTTGTTAAATGTGGGCATGGCTTCGACCCATTTGGTAAAGTAATCTACTGCCATGATAATGTACTTGTGTCCATTACTGGATGGAGAATGGCAAGTCATGAAGTCTATGCCCCATTTATAGAAGGGGTTGATTGTGATGACTGGGTGTAGAAGAGCTGGTGGAGCTCGTTCTTTGTTTGCATAAAGATGGCATTTGTCGCATTGCTTGACAGCGTGGATGCAGTCATGAAACAAAGTGCTCCAGAAGTACCCAACTCGAATGATTTTTTGGGTAGTGGACATACCCAAGAGGTGACCACCATAAGCACCACTGTGGCAATCATTCAAGACTCTGTCAGCTTCGTCGATGGTAAGACATTGACGAAGAATGGTGTGGACCCCATGTCGATAGAGAACGTCTCTGATGAGGAGGTATCAGGGGGCCTGATGGTGAATGTGTTGATGATCATATCGAGAGAGATGAGACCCAAACTTCTATGTGTGAAGGTAGATGAGTAGGTCGTCGTACCAGGGGTCATCGGAGGGAATGAAGAAGAGGTGTTCATCAAGGAAATCCTCATTGATGGGGGAATCTTTAATGTCTGAGGGAAAATCCATAATGAGTTCGGCTAAGACGAGAGCTTTCTTGCTTTTGGGAGTAGATAATTCCAGATCGTATTCTTGGAGGATAACGATCCATCGGGAAAATTTTCCATTAATCTATCATTGACTAAGAAAGTACTGCATTGGGTTGGAGTATGCTATGACCTTAGTAGTTCAAGGCAAAATGTAATGTCGCAGTTTTTGGACTGCGAGGACAACTGCTAATGCGACTTTCTCATCATGATTATACTTCAAGGGTGGCCCTGAAAGGTTTTTACTAATGTAGTAAATGAGATGTTCACACCCATCATCCCCTAGTTGGACGAGGACACTTGCTACTGAGACAACTGAGAATGATAAGTAGAGGATGTAATCGTGATCATAGTCCTGGGGACTAATCAAAGGGGCATTGTATAGGGCGAATTTTAAATCATCAAAATTTGTTTGAGCATGTTCGTCCCATCAAAATGGGATATCATGACGCAGTAAGCGGAGAAAACCATGTGCACGAGTGGTGTAGTCTGGGACAAAGCGACGTAGAAAGTTGGCTTTTCCTTGCAAGCTCTGTAGTTGGCGTAAATTCCACGGTGGTAGAATTTCTATGATAGCTTGAACCTTGAGGGGGTCCACGGTGATGCCGTGTTGGGAGACAATGAACCCAAGGAGGCACCCAATAGTGATGCAAAAGACACACTTGAGAGGGTTCAAGCGAATATTGTATTGGGGACATCTTGGAAAACAATGCGTAAGTCATCTAAATGTTGGGTTCACTTTTTGGATCGAGCAGTGAGGTCATCCAAATAAGCAAGGATGATGCGAGCAAGATCATGAAAAACATAGGTCATGGCCCTTTGAAATGTAGCATCGACGTTTTTGAGTCCAAAAGGCATGACATGATACGCAAAGGTACCCCAAGGGGTTGTGAAAGCGTTTTTTTACTAATCTGCTAGGTGGATTTGAATTTGATTATATCTGGAGAACCCATCCATAAAGGATAGTGCCTCATGGCCGACACAATCATTGATTATTTGGTCGATGAAAGGGGTTGGGAAGTTGTCTTTGGGACTATTGGTACAGGGGCAGACCCAGGGTTCAACTCAAACAATGCACCAACAAGCCCTAACTATTGGCCTTTTCGGCAACACCCGCGAAGCAGATGCAGTCTCACCCGAAGTAGCAATAGGGGGTTGCAGGACACAGGTCTCTACAACTAGAGGAAATGCAAAGTGGATCTAGGGCAACAACACACAAAAATATAGATATTATCTACCACTCTTAAGCTTACGTTGCAAGTTATATCTTAGATGTAACACAACAATGCAATAAAAGTATAACAGAAAGCAAAGAACACATCATCAACCACACAGAACAACAAGATATACATGGTTCACCCTCTCCCTAGGGGTACGTCCACAAAACTACATTTCTTGATATATTAAGATGGAAACATACAGTTCTATTTGTGCACTTAGCTTGCAGATCTCTCTTTCTTTCTCTCTTTCTCTCCCCTCCATGTGCACCCAACTGCAGGGTTGATCTTCGCACCCAACTGAAGATCTTACAATACAGACTCAATATTGCTCTCAATAACAATTAACACTAACAACAACCAACATCAGTCAATCATGAACCAACCCTCCCTACTCTTCTAGCCCTTTATTTATACATTACATGACCAACTTCTAGGTGTCAAAACCCTAGGTCAACTTGACCCGCGTTTTCAGGGCTTCGCTAGCCTGTTCTTCTTTCTTTTCCACGAGGTGCTCCAAAGCATCCGTTGGTGGCTTTTTCCGGTTACTGAGTTGTCCACGATCCATCTTCTTTGTTGATCCGTCTTCCTTGATTTTCTCTTCCAACGATTAGCTTTCCCTTACTTCGCTCCTTCTTTTCTGCTTCTTTGACCACTTTGACCCATTCTCAGTCAATGTGCCTTCTGCGCTCTTCGTACTTTATCTTTCCTCTTCGTTTGTCTTTGCTTTTTTCCTTAATCCATAACCAAGGGCCAACAGGCCCCCAACACTCACATGTGACTCATCCCGAGTCACTGTAAGACTGAACCTTCTGTGTTACTTTGACTGCAGACTGTGCAGAGAAGCCTGTGGTTTATGCCTTTTCCCTCCCTATCGTGTGCTAGACCTTTCTTCCTATGCTTTTACTGAGAACTACGAGGCAGCTGGTTGTCATAATACAATTTCAACTGGCTCCCATTTACCAAACTTTCTTTCCATTCTCCATTAAGGGTCTTCAACTACACAACTCCTCCTTTTGTGACATAGGAAACCTCATATGGCCCAAGCCAATGGGTCCTGAACTTCCCTGTATGCTTCTTGAACTTGCTATCATATACCAATACCAGATCTCCTTGCTTAAATGATTTCTTCTTGATATGTCTGTCACGGTAGGCCTTTTCTCGTTCCTTCTGTACCTGCTGATGAAATCTTGTAATAAAATTGTCTTCCTCTAGCTCCACCAATTGCGCAAGCCTGTCTTGCACAATGCCTATGTCATCCATACCTGTAAATGCTGCAATTCTTAAGCTAGGAACCAAGTATTCCATAGGTACCATTGCTTCCATGACATAAACTAACTTAAAGGGAGTCTGCATTGTCAGCTTTTTGCAAGTGGTTCGATAAGCCCATAACACTGCTGACACTCTCAAATCCCAATGATTTCTGTTCACACTGCAAATCTTCATCAATGCTGTCTCCAAGATCTTATTGAAAGTTTCCACTATACCATTCGCATGTGGGTGGTACGATGTGCTCCTTTGATGGTGAACTTCGAACTCCTGAGTCAAGGGTTCAATAGTTTTGTTGATGAAGTGTGTTCCTTGATCACTCATAAGAATCTCCGGGAAACCAAATCTGGTTATAATATCCTCAAAAATGAACTTCATAGCTGTGGCTGCACTACAGTCCTTAACTGCTCTTGCTTCTACCCATCTGGTCAAGGACTCTGTCACAGTGATAATGTATCGGGCTCATGTGCACTTCTCGAGTGGGTTGATAGGTCCCACAAAATCAATGGCCCATTTCTTAAATGCCCGTAAAGTTAGCTGAGGTGCTAAAGGCATCTCATCTCTTTTGGAAGGTTTCCCAACTCTTTGGCATACATCACAGGCTTTGTAGTATTCCTTAGCATCTTTGTGTAAAGTGGGCCACCAGAGGCCAGCTCTAAGAACCTTTTGCGATGTTGCTTTCCCTACATAATGTCCTCCTGCGATGCCTTCATGTGCTTCTGCCAGAATCAATGGTTTTTCTGCCTCCATAATGCATCTCCTCAAGATCTCATCAGGTCCCATCTTGTATAGCTATCCAGCTATAAGTGAAAAATCCACAACACGAACTACCAACGATTTCTTCTGAATAATTGTATACTCACGGGGTGTCATTCCTGTAGACATGAACTGGACTATCTCGACGAAGTGATCATCAACTTTTCTGATGGCCAACAACTATGCATATGGTAGTGTATCCTCCAAACTGGTAGGTTACTCTCCATGTTCTAACCTAGACAAGTGATCAGGTCCCTTGTTCATTTTCCCTAGCTTGACCATAATCTCAAAATCATATTCCTAGAATAATAATAACCATATGCATATTCTTCCTAGGTTTCTTGACTGAGTATGTACTGAACTGCGAGTAACAGTGCTCTAAGTGCTTTGATAACTTTGACTACTCTGGTTACTTAACGCTGCTAAAACAACAGGAGGAGTAGTAGTACTTACTTCGACGGTAGGTACAGTCCCGTAAGTTACTGATTCTTCTCGGCGAGGTTCTTCAGTTTTCCCTTCCTCTGCCCTAGCAGACTCCAAGTACTCCTCATTCAATAGCTCTTCTTCTTCTCCACTATAAAGCCCTTTGTCCTGTGCCAGTGGCTCGTGACTCTGCTCAAATAGGTTCACCAGAGGGACCTCTCTGAATGATCTCCCACTGCGTGTGTGTCCAACTTTTGTGTCTCTATCGCTATCTGAGTTCTTGAACATTAGCTTTTCAATCCGATCAATTACTGCATCTTCAAGATGTTCTTCTCATGCAATAACATTTTGATCTTCAACTTCAAAAAGTGTAAAATTTTTCCTCTAGGTCCCTTAAAGAAAGATCTCTGTACTTGCCTATATGACTCTACTCTGTCAATAACAAACTCAGTAATGTACCCTCCAATAGTGCTATCAAACTAGTGATCTACTACTCTTGACATGATGTTATCAACTCTTGTTGGCCCTTGACCAAGTTTTGAGGATCCTTGGTCATGTTTGACCTAATTTTGGGACTTCGACAGGCTGTCGAAGGCAAAGTGCAAGACAATGTAGAGATCGCGGGATCTCGGCCCCTTTTATAGCCCATTTTGGGATTCATGATTATGTAATGGGTATGGAATGTTGACCCATGGGTTTACCCATTCTTAGGCCTATTTTGTATGTATAAATAGATGTTAAGGTGAGGTAGTGAGTGGGAATGGAAAAGTGCTAGAATTGGATCTGTGTGATCAAGAGTTGTAAATGCTTTGTGCATACTGTGTGAGGCTTGGAAGGCTAGTGTAAGTAACTATAAGAGACTGTGTGAAGGCTTGGTGCTGTACCCTAGTGAGAAGAAGGAGGATCTGGCAAAGTGCACACAGATCTCCTGTCTTCTGCGGAGTAGAAATTGGATGCTATGTGCCTGTAAGAAGCTTGACCAAAGATAATAAAGAATACAAAGAGTTGATGGACGTAGCCCCATGGGGGGGTGAACCACGTACATGTTGTGTTGCTCTGCTTTGTGTGATGTGTTGATGTGTTTATATGTTAATGTGCTTAGTGCTTCAATATAGATGAATGGTAGATATATATGTTAATGCTATGTGCTTAATAGTATGGATCTGACCTATGTGAATATGCTTAGTGCTTAAATACCTTAGATTTGAATGAATACTGTGATACTCTGTAACTAGGGTTTAACCGCACTGTAACTAAGACTGGATATTGATGAATGTTAACTGTTGAGTGCTCTGTTAAGTGTTAGAATTAGAGATCTATGTCCTACCTAAGGTTGCAAATATCTGAGTCCTACAACCACCTTTGCCTCTACCTCGAGTGAGACTTCATCTGCTTTGCAGGTGTTGTCGAAAGGGCCAGTAGTTAGGGTTTTGTTGGTGCACTGTTGTAGCGTTGAAGCCTGGGTCTGCCCCTGTTCCAACAAATGGTTCCGTTGCTGGGACCTAAAACTGTGATTGTTGGGAACTGAAGAAAAATAAACTTTCTGCAAAGATTTGACCTGAAATTGTGAAAGCTATGTGCGTAGATCTATCGCTCTAGTGCGCAGTATTCTACTTGATCTGTGAAGCTCTATGCCAAGAAGGGTCAGATCTGAAGAAAAGAGGTAAGATCTACAATCTTTGTGCTTTGATAAAGGTAAGAATAGTGAAAAGTTTTAGATCTGGAAGCTTTGTGCTCTGTTGAAGATAAGATTAGTGGAAATTTTGTTTTCTAAAGTATGGATCTAGGTACGCTTGATAAGATTTGTCCTAACTTGAAAACTAGGGCACCGATAGATGAAATAAGATTTGATATGAGTAGATCTGATAAGAATAGTGAAAGATATGTTATACCTATGCATAGAGAGACTTGGATGTCGAAGTGGGAAGAACACTAGAAGACCCGTAGAAGATTGAAGCACCTATTCTAGATACAAATGAAGTATTACCCCTGATTTATAGGAAAGAATCTCAACAACGCGAAGTTACTCTGCCAAAAGAAGATAAGAATCAGAATGGAAAAAGGAATATTGAGATGAAGCTCTTTGGAAAGAAGGCTCGAAAACTAAGTAAGAAGAGAGCTAAGACCGAAAAGTTACAGAAAGTTCCAGAGGGAAATTCGTAGAAAAAAAATTTGCAAAATTGGAACTTCGTTGAGATATCAAAATAACATCACATGGCACTTCACCATGGCAATGCAATATAGCCGTTGGGGTATTACCGTTAGAACGACGGTCCAAATGGGTAGAAAGGCATTTATGATCAAAAAGTTCACCACCAGACCATTGGGACCGTGCCATAACAAACATAACTGAGTTAAGGAAGGCTTCTCACCTGTTGCAAGAGATCCATTGCCAAGTTATCTATTTATCCGGTCGCACCACGCAACGAAAACACTTTTGCTAACCATGAATCTGAATCCGCAGGCTAGTTGATTTTGCATAGTGATCATCACGCTATTTCCATCCATCCCGTTGCATTGATTAGTTACTCTTCGAACCCAAGATATTCAACCATGAGCGTGCATGTCGGATGAGCTTAGCGCTGCAGAGAAAATTGTCGAAGAAGTTCTCATTGACCTAATGAATGAAAGAGTAATGTCTGAAAGAGTAATGTTTGCAAGTATTCAAGCGTCATCAACGAGAGGAGTGCAAGCCTCTCCGTCGAATGCTCATGGAGCCGGATCATCCCGACCAACAACGAAAAAGAGAACCAAATACAGAGATGACCTAGCAAATGCAAATCTGATCCCGACCATATTGCCCGATTACATCCCGCCTCTAGCCGGTGTGGTGAGTCGAGATAGCGTGCCAAGAGATTTCGAGTACTCCATGGTTACTGTGTACCTCCTAAAGGGGATACACGCAGCAGGACAAGATCGCAGCGTTGAATTTTAGTGACTTCAACCTCGGAGATCACAAGAACTATAACATGCTCACCCCGTACAAATACTTGACCAAGATGAAAGGGAAGAACTCAAAGATAATCCCCCAACCGTGGACGATGAACCTCATGCAGTCCACCCTACTAAATGTAATGAAAATACCACACTTCAGAAGGCACCAGGAAGTGAACGCCTATGTCAAGCTATTACTTTCATGTTACCATGGCGGTTACTTATGGCTAGACCTCCGTGTTACAGTCAATCTGATGTTGATCCATATGATCACTAGATTAAGTATGCAAGGACCCGACCCACAGGAGTTCTATCCAGGAAAAGCCACAGATCATGCACTAGCACAAAAGATCAAAGATACATATGATGATGTTGAAAAGGGGATGCGAGGATACAAGGTAGCCTCCATCGAGAATAACGCAGTGCACCTACCCTGCCAGCTAATAGCCAGAAAGTTAGTAAGGAAGAACAAACCTACGCAGATCACAGGATTTGTCGTTGACCTCGCAGAGAAGTGAGTGGAAGGCCTGCAGATGAACTGGGTGAAGTACCTAGTTAATCAACTAGAACTAGACTGTCGCGAAGCACAGGATCAGGGCTACAATTTTCACTTTAGCTGGCTCCTGATCCTCATCGCCTTTGTTGCCTGGGAGATGCCAGAAGGTGTGACCTTTCTGGATTTTGAACTGTTCGACCCGCTTGCTATGAAGTTCACCACACTTTGGTACTCGAGTGATATGAACAAACATTAGCAGTCGAATGTTATTTTTCATACATATTACCTTCAGATGAAGAGAACCATTGAATCTGAACCTCACATGACTTCGAACACCCTACATAGGTTCTGAACCATGATGAAGTTCTGCGCAGATCAACACTTCATCTACATAACAACACGAGTCGATGAACATAAGGAGCAGCTTCAGTCGTACTACAAACTCACAGAAGAAGACCTGGAGGAGATCACTAAGGATTGGTCCGCAGACTTCCTTATTCCCGTAGACCCTGCAAAGATGTCTCACCCTGATAGCCCATAGACCACGCATAAAGAACATGATACACCTGGGCCCAGCAGAACAAAGAAGATCGAAGAGGTCCAAGATTTAAGCAGCGCCTTAGGAAAGACTGCTTCAGTATCACCTGACTGAGGGGGTGATGATGAAGTAGAAGAGATAAACGATAAGGGAGATGAACAGAAGCAAGGTGAAGTAACACCGCCCAGAGATGAGGTTGTCCCCTGAAGAAGAGGAAGGTTTCTCCCTCGAAACCTTCTTCCCGAAAGAAATCGAAATCCATCGTGACCAAGATGAAGACTGTGCTTACTATGGATGATTTTGACTTCATCATCGCAACTCTAAACGATGCTTCGCTGGAAATCATGGAGAAACAAGAATCCAAGCAGGAGGAAATGTACGATAGCATTGAGGTCGAACTCCGAGGGGTACAATAGGCCCTTCAGTACAGTTGCGTAGTCTCCACTGCGCCCCTGCCATCAGGAGAACCAAAGTTGGGAGATGAGCCAACCCAACTCCACCGACTAGCTGATGCGGTCGAGCTTGCCTTCGTCGTGCTCAAGAAGAAACAGAACAAGCCACCCAAGCCTTGAAGCAAGTGCAAGGCATAATCATAGAACAACGCAGAGTTGCAAAACATGAGAAGGTTGATCGCCAGGCAAAGTTTAAAGAAGAGAAAGTACAAATGCAACAAGAAAAAGAACAGTTGCTCACAGAGGAACTCGAAGTGAAGGAAGCAGTCAATAGAGCACTCCGCTTTGTGACAGGCTTAGAGAAGCAAGTACACATCAAGTAGAGTAGTTTGTAGAAGCTATCCAACAACTACAACAACAAATAGTAGACTTAGAGCTCCGCACAGTGCCCAGTACCCCGCAGGATGTGAGGGATCAAAGAGAAGAAACTGCTTGAAGCACAATTGAGCGAATCAAAGCCCTCACCATGGAATGTAAGCAACTCACTGATCACAATACCTAGACCTATGAGCAACTCACTAAGAATCCATAACTGAAGGCACCGAAGTCGCAACTCCAAGAGGCGAAGTATCAAGCATAGACAATACAGGCGCAGTTGAAGCCCCTGCCAGCTGTGGAAAGAATGAATCGATCCCAGGAGCAGTGCACTGCCTACTAGTAGGTCCACACTATCCAGAGCAAAGTCATGGAAGTGACTCAGAGGCTCCAACCTATACATGATAAGGCTTACCAACTGTTCACAGAGATCGAAGGCCAAGGAGCGGAATTGGAGCAAGTCGTCACTGCAGCTGAATAATGCCTAGAGGGACATGTCAACGAAGCAATCATACAAGAGTTCACTGAAAAGGAGGCTATAGCACATCAACAAGTCGAAGAATCTCAAGCCAAGCTCGACAATTTTGAAGCAGAACTAGTCAGATCAGAGTGACTCAGGACGAGTCACAGGTGAGTGTTGGGGGCATGTTGGCCCTTGACTAAGTTTTGAGGATCCTTGGTCATGTTTGACCTAATTTTGGGACTTCGACAGGCTGTCAAAGGTGGAGCCCAAGACGAAGCGGAGATCGCGGGATATCGGCCACTTTTAGGGCCCTTTTTGGGATTCGAGATTATGTAATGGGTATGGGATGTCGGCCCATGGGTTTACCCATGCTTAGGCCTATTTTGTATGTATAAATAGATGCTAAGGCGATGTAGTGAGTGGGAATGGCTAAGTGCTAGAATTGGATCTGTGTGATCAAGAGTTGTAAATGCTTTGTGCATACTGTGTGAGGCTTGCAAGGCTAGTGCAAGTAACTATAAGAGACTATGTGAAGGCTTGGTGCTATACCCTAGCGAGAAGAAGGAGGATCTGGCAGAGTGCGCATAGATCTCTTGTCTTATGTAGAGTAGAACTTGGATGCTATGTGCCTGTAAGAAGCTTGACCAAAGATAAAAAAAAATACAAAGAGTTGGTGGACGTAGCCCCAGGGTGGGGGTGAACCATGTACATGCTGTGTTGCTCTGCTTTGTGCGATGTGTTGATGTGTTTATATGTTAATGTGCTTAGTGCTTCAATATAGATGAATGGTAGATAGATATGTTAATGCTATGTGCTTAATGGCATGGATCTTACCTATGTGAATATGCTTAATGCTTAAATACCTTAGATCTGAATGAATGTTGTGATACTCTGTAACTAGGGTTTAACCGCGTTGTAACTAAGACTGGATATTGATGAATGTTAATTGCTAAGTGCTCTGTTAAGTGTTAGAATCAGAGATCTGTGTCCCAGCTAAGGTTGCAGGCATATGAGTCTTGCAACCACCCCTTCCTCTACCTCGGGTGAGACTTCATCTGCTTCATAGGTGTTGTCGAAAGGGCTGGTAGTTAGGGTTTTGATGGCACATTGTTGTAGCGTTGAACCCTGGGTCTGCTCCTGTGCCAACAACTCTCTTGAACTTCTTGATCAACACCGACATTCAAACCATAGATGGTCTAGATCTGATTTCAAACTGGGTATATGCTAATCTGGCTAACCACTCGTAAAGATCCTTATGAACTCCTCCAAAGAAAATCTCGTGTATATCAGTAAAGATATACCTTCCCAACCAATATTCTGTACTAATGCTAGGGTTCTTGTTCTGAGCTTCGACGAAATCCCTCTCTTGTTCTTCTATCCACTTCTGAATCTCTGTCTTCGATGGAAACCACCTTGACATTCCCTCAAGAAGATCCCAGTCCCGACAACAAAACCATTTGTTGGCACAGGGGCAGACCCAGGGTTCAACTCAAACAAAGCACCAACAAGCCCTAACTACTGGCCCTTTCGGCAACACCTGTGAAGCAGATGCAGTCTCACCCAAAGTAGCAATAGGGGGTTGCAGGACACATGTGTCTACAACCAGAGGAAATGCAAAGTGGATCTGGGGCAACAACACACAAAAATATAGGTATTATCTACCACTCTTAAGCTTACTTCGCAAGTTATATCTCAGATCTAACACAACAATGCAATAACAATATAACAGAAAACAAAGAACACAACATCAACCACACAGAACAACAAGATATATGTGGTTCACCTTCTCCCTAGGGCTATGTCCACAAAAATGCATTTCTTGATATATTAAGATGGAAACATACAATATTATTTGCGCACTTAGCTTGCAGATCTCTCTCTCTTTCTCTCTTTCTCTCCCCTCCCTGCGCACCCAGTTGCAGGGTTGATCTCACACCCAACTGAAGATCTTACATTACAGACTCAATATTGCTCTCAATAGCAATTAATACTAACAACAACCAACATCAATCAATCATGAACCAACCCTCCCGACTCTTCTAGCCCTTTATTTATACATCACATGACCAAATTCTAGGTGTCAAAACCCTAGATCCAAAACCCTAGGTCAACTTGACCTACGTTTTTAGGGATTCGCCAGCCTGTTCTTCCTTATTTTCCGCGAGGTGCTCCAAAGCATCCGTTGGTGGCTTTTTTCACTTGCTGAATTGTCCACAATCCATCTTCTTTGTTGCAGGGGTGATTTTAAGAACCCCCCCTAAATTTATATGTATAATAAATGGGCGAATCCCCATGATACATAGGAAAAATTGAAGGCTATTTTATCAATAATATAAAATGTATATATAATTTTTTGGCGAATATTTTAGTCAA
>ML791587.1:145745-181182 GCA_009831015.1 Picea engelmannii
GGGGGGGGGGGGATCTTGGATAAGTGGTGCAGTGAGGTTCTCAGAGAACTCTTGAGGTAATAGTTTTTTGACTGGTGGAACTGTGATGTGGGGAGGGGCCTTGGTGAGAGGAGTAATGTTTCTAATATCTATTCCATTAGAGGATACTACACACACTTGTGTTGAAGGGTGTAGGAGAGGTGGTGCTCCGTGATATGCCCCCAACAAGGATGGGTCCTTGAAAAATCCGGGACCCATGTCGATGATCGAAAAAGCATCTGAGATAGTGTAGACAAGGGGGAGAATGTTATCAATGTTGGTAGAATGATTAGGCTCGTAATGTGTAAGTTGGTCGATGGTGACGATTTTCCCATTGTGGGGGAACATCATCATTCGAAACACAGAAGAGGCTATTGCCTTCATAGCATACATGTAGCTACGTCCGAACAAGATATTGTAATCAAGTGGGGCGTTGATAACTTCAATGTCGATGATGATGCTTTTTCCCTCAAGTTCTACAGGGACATCTTGGAAGAGTCCTTCAAGGGATGATGGGCGATCGTCGTAAGCTTGCAGGGTGATGGTGGATGGTACTGGCTCAGGTGAGCCAAGTTTTTTCCATACTACTTTAGACATGATACATGTGGATGCACCTTCATTGATGATGCATCGATGAACTGTGATGTTTCGTATCTTAACTGGTATCTGAAAATCTACCAGGGCGGGGAGGCGTGGTTCTCCGCTATCTAGATCAAAAGTGATGAGTCGAGTATCAGTTGGGTCGACTGCCCCCAAGGCGGAAAGCAAGGATTTCTGCTGAGATAGAAAAGTTTGGAGGACCTCCAATATAGACATGGCTACAAGAGACTGTGCTAAAACATCGACCAGACTGTAATTATGTGCTCCCCTAGCATGAGGGTTATTTACATTCCGTCGTAATGACATACGAGGTATACAGGGGTTTGGTTCAGTGTTAGGGAGTGGAATCATCAATGTTTATTCCACTGTAGCTGGAGCCTCTTCTGAGGTGGTTGGGGTAGATTCAGGGGGAACACCATATTGACGACTGCATGTTTGCAGAAGAATCTCTTCTTCACTAGTAAGGAGGATATTGCGATTGACCAGATTTCTAGGTTGAATGGGACCCAAGTTTTGATACTTCCCTATTTGTGGTGGGGTGGGGGTTATCTCCCGTTGGCTATTCATCACACCTTGGTGTGGAATAGGGTTTTTCAAACAACCGAAGGTTGTGGTTGCTAATAATGTTGTGGGGCCTGCTGAGGGGCAGGGGGCACTAGAGGGCATTGTGTATTCATGGATTCTTTCATCTATTTGAAGTCGAAAATTTGGGGGAAATGGTGTGTATAATGTACATACTCACCACATAGAGAGCAAGGGAAGTTAGTTCTGAGGTTATTTTTCTTCCCTTGTCATGGTTGATTGTTATTGTTGCCCCCTTGGGGGTTTTGGTTGCCTTGATTCTGGTTTCCCCCAGCAGGATGGTTTTGTTGGGTGTTATTTCCTCCTATTCTTGGGTTGTTATGTTTTCAATTTTTCCCTTTCTTCTTGGAATTATTTGACTGATGGGATGGATTTTCCATATTCAATTGTTCAAAAGTCTAAACTTGTTGAATGGGAGAGGGTTGAACAAAGTTAAAGTTGACATGTGGTTGTCCTGGTGGAGGAGCAACCGGCTAGGGAGGACCAGGAAATGGAAAATACATTTTTTTGTGTGGAGATGATCCATATGGTGTATAGGAAGTTGAATCACTTCCATTACTGCTGAGGTTATATGTGAGGGTTGAGGGTGAACTTGTGCTTGGTTGAGAGACCAGATGCATCATGGGTACTGGTGGGGGTCCACCCAATGGTGGAGGGGGAGAAACATGATGTGATTGTTGGTGAGTGGGAGGAGGGTAATACGACGTCCCTCCATATGGTTGTGGATATGGATGTGCCCCATAAGTGGGTGACAGGTGGTCGTAAGGGTTGAGATGGGTCATAGAACCAATCAACCCATTCACAGCGTGTGACATCCCAGGTTTTTCCTAGCCAAATGGTATGGGTCGGGGTGCATTAGGTAATATTGTGTACAAGTAACCTGATTGTGCATAGATGAAGTCAAACTGTTGGGCCTTGCTGATGGCCTCCTCTTCTGATTGAGGAAAAGTGGATGCTACATCCTTGGCAATAACAAAGACGAGCGATTTGAGAAACCAATCGAGATGTTGTTCTTTGGTGGTTTCTGCTTTACACAAACTACATCTCCGATGCCATTCATGGATGTAGTCGGCTATATGAATAGCTGTGGTTTTTTTGAACTCAGAGAGAAGTTCTAAGCTAGTATTATGACGAAATGATAGTTGAAAAAAGAACAAAAAGGTCTTGGCCAATGATTTAAAGGTCACATGGGACCCTGATTTTTCGTCCACATACCATTTGGCTGATGAGCCCGTGAGAGTTCTTTGAAATAACCATAAGCGGATGGAATCATGCATGATGTTGTTTGAAGAGCACCATAAGTGGAAGGTCATAACATGGTTGGCAGGATCTTCCCCCGATTTTCCTTCAAATTTCGGAATATCTGAAGGTAGTTTTGTAGGTATATTGGGCCAAGTGGGGTCATGTAAAATGGGATCATTCGTGAGTTTGGTCAAATCAAGAATGTTATGGGATGCCAAGTATGGTATACAAAGATTTTGCGGAGGATTAGTTCCATCCATTGTGTGAGTAGGTAATGGACCTATCCCTTGAGAGGGGTTTGGTGGGTTTGTACTTCCTCCTTGGGAAGAAGTTTGACTCCCGCTTCCTCATGAAGGAGAACCAATAGATAGATGACCTTGGGTGTTTGACCCAAGCAAAGTGGAACCAAGTAAAGCTGATCCCAAAATAGTAGCACTCATGGGGGTGTGAGATGGTTGATCCGATGAGTTGGCAAGACTAGGGACTCCTCCTAGAATAGGAGGGAGATTATGTAAGCGTCTAGAACGAGGCGGATTATGTGGTTCCCCTATGGTTTCTGACTAGATAAGTGAATGTGTGCAACTGGTGACAAGAGAGAAATAAATGAACAAGAGCTTTTGACCTTCACAAAATAGTATAACTCACAATTGCATGTAATCAAATGAACATCATACATAAATCAACTGTAAATAAACAAGCATGTGGATAGGTGGAATTTGTCTGCGTCGGGGAGCAATAAAAACAAATGCTCGTGTCCTAAAAGACCTATCGTCCTTCCTCTCAATTCAACACTAGGCCATCCAATAACATTCAACAATGGGGTCTGAAGCCACCAGAAGAGGAACTAGTGAGGGTTGAAGAAATCAATTATAAAGAGGGGTAGAGGGTGCATATCCCAAAAGAGCTAACGATATTTCCCAATAGCCACACAAAATATGATCAAGGTGCGATTGCAGCCCACAATCACCACTTGGGTGGATATCCTAAGTTTTGGCCACTAAGTACCTCAGTCAAAGTGTGACATTTAGATTTCCAGCCTTAGAAATGGGTCATGGGTTGGATTCCCTCACAAGAGTTGGCTGACTCAAGGAGGGATGTGCAGAACAACTGGATCTCGACCTTCGACCCTTCACGGGTATCTCCCTACCTTATGGTGTAGGAACACTTGACTTGGAGGATTTGAAAGTTCCCTATTTCTCAACTTCTATTGTTTGAAAATGTGAGAACCTGATAATGGGGCGTTATTTGGATGCCTACCCCCAAGATCCTACCTAGACTAAAAAATTCTTTTGGCCACCCCTGTGGAGGAAAATTCAGTGCATNAACCTCGTTTGATTTAATTGGTGTGGATAGTTTCAAAAGAAGTAGTCAGATATTTCAAAATTATTTTTGGAGAAAGCCTACTTCGACCTCCACTATTCTAATAGAAATTATGTGTGTGAAGAGTGGCTTTGTGTGCAAGAAAGTGAAAAGTGTGCAAAGATTTTAATAATTTAAGTGTGAAATTGTAGTGTGTGGACTTGTTGTGGTCCTTACAAATTGGTGCAACCCCCCCCTTTCTCCTTGGGGCTGCACAACCTCCCGATCAAGGATCTTCAATTCTCGGAGCTGAATTAGCTCTCTGAAACCTTAATGGTCTCGTTTGTAAATAAATATAGGCATTTTCTGTCTCTCAATGCAAGTTCTGTAACACTCATGATCTCTTCTTCTCACTACTGAATGATCATGACTCAGGCGCTAGCTCTTCCTCCGTTAAATCCTTCCTGCATGTGACCTTGGGCTATGTCCACACACGACTTCAAGTGCGGTTGAAAGTGGTTTGGGATCAACCCACTTTTCTCCCCACAATTCACTACCAATCACCGCACGTCCTTTTTGCGATACCGTGGTTTCAATTGTGGCCCGCCATCAAATTTTAAACATCCGAGTATTTTCCTTCCCCGCAATCCTTCATGATTGTTGATCTCAAGATCTCGATGGCACTTCTGAACCTGACGGTTCAGATCTATCCTTTCCCAATTCTATGGATCAGAACTAACCCTTCTAAATCAACTACTGTGATTTATTCTGTGATTCGGGCTTCGAGAGTTTCAAATCTCAACTCCTGCTTTCTCCACAATGGCTATCTTCCGAAGTAAAATATTTGTTGACATTTTTCCTCCTCAAATTGACAGTTATAATTTACTTCGAACCTTCGGGGTTCAAAGATTTCAATTCTCAACTTCCCAGAGTATTATTATCCGAAGTTCGTGATCTATCGCCATGCGTCCCTCTGGATCTGACGGTCCAGATTTTCTTCGGGTCTTCAGTAGTCTCAATTCTCAATCGAAACCCAATTTCAATTTACCTGAAGCTTATGATCTGTTGACACGTATCCCTCCTTAAATCGATGGTCCTTGTTTCCTTCGGCTCCTCTTGGATAGATTTTAACCCTTTATCTTGTCCAACTTCAAATTCTTCTTCTGAAGGATTTCTTCGACACTTAGTCGATTTTTGGTCCTGTGCACTCCTTGCAACTGACCTCTACACTTTCTTATGATAAAACCCGAGTTATTTCTCCAAGTCAAATACTTCACATATGCACTCCTTGCGCTTAATACGCATACTCTGCATACAAAAGTTCCACGCTATCTCTTCTGAGCTTTGAGTCGAAAAAAACTCTCTCACACGCACTCCTTGCGTTCAGTATGCACTCCTTACATAAATTACAGAAGAGAAAACACTTGAATCTTATTCAATTCTTCATAAATTCATTCCTTCACCATGAACATCATACATCCAGAAAACACATAACAACAGTAAAACAGTATCAACACTGTACAATTGGATAAATTTTTTCTGTTCTATTCACTTAAGAAAGAAATACATGATTACAACTTCTTTCTCTTACAAAACTAGAATGAAAACTTGTCTAAGGACCCAAAGCTTCCTCGCTCTTCTTACTCCTATCTAAATTCTATCACACTCTACTCAAGCGGTTACCTACTCAGCTTAATTAATGCAACCTAATGACTAATACGAGCTAATATCTTACACTTGTAATATATTACAGTCGTGTAAGGATTTACAATGATCCATCAGTTCAAAACGGTGGCCCGACTTTACATACATCTAATTAATTAACAAGAGATTCAAAAAATCTCAACACTGCTACCAAGCTGGTTAAGAGTTGGTTTGGCTCTTTCAATGCGTTGATGTGTCGAATTCGCTTCCACGTCCACTTTGTTTTGATTTGATAACGATGCTCCTGCATCACAAATCTTCTTACCTAGCTTACTATGTGTCTTTGGTACAACCTTGCAGAATATTTAAAGCCCTAAAGAACTAGCAATGTAGACATATGGGTGCTTACAAATCCTTTAAACTCCCTAAAATGTTGTCTTCTACTTAAAAAGATTTGAAACTATACTAGAATTGCAGACATGTGGGCGTGCATGGGCCCGTTACTTTGATCTTTAAACTTCCCTAGATTGTGATCTAAACTAAGAAAGCTTTTTAAGAAACTATCCTAAGATTGCAAACATGTGGGCATGTATGGGCCCTTACAAAGCTTTAAGATGGTTTCAAAAACTAAGAGGAACCCTAGAGGGACTTTGTCATCTCCTAAATATTTTTTAAGGGAGATGAAATGTCATTTTAACCACCTTTCTGATTCCCAAGATCACCCTAGGGTGCGGGGGAAGAGCATACTTGAGGGTCAAAATGAACTTCTAGTCCCAATTTAAGTGATTGTGTTTGAAAAGAAATAAATTCAACTTAAAATTTTAAAATCCAAATGAGCCATCCATGTGGCAACAATGCAAAAGAGGAGAATAATGATTCTTTTAACCCTTATGTGCCTATGTTAGCTAACCTTTCTTATGATAAAGGACTCTAAGTGGAATGTAGTTTCCTTACAAAGTGCATGAAAATAAAAATCTGAAGGCTAGGGGCCTTCAAACCATTCATAAAAACCCTTACAATTTGAAAAAACTGGACTTATGCGCGAGCCACAGTTCTGACAGGCGTGCAAAGGGCGCAAAATGCATAGAGTAATGAAGCTTGTTTCGTGCACAGTGCGTAAAATGTGCGTCTGTGGGCCTGAAAAGCCGTGCACTTCCTGTCACGCGTCAGGGAAGAATTTTCCAAGTGAAATACTCCTTCCTCAACTATGAATTTTGACTTTGGCAGGTTGCGCTAGGCCGATTTTGGTACCTGCATGTCAAAACAATCAAAGTGAAGTTCTCTTAGGACTTAAATAGGGAGGAATTTGATACCGATCCCCAGTATGGTCGCTAATCTGTTGTGTTGGTTTTGTCACTTGGGTGAGCAAAAACACAACACTTGCATGTTTAGATATGCCTGCTAAACAAGACAAAAGTTTGTGAGTTGGTTAGACAAACCAAATACACACGAAAACAAAGAAATACAACTAAAAACAACTAAGAAATAAATGTTAGAGAAGCTTGAGAAACTAGAACCATGAAAATAAAAAAATGACCAACATATTGCTACCAATGGATCAATAGATTGATAGGCAAAACACTGTAGAGAAAGGCAGGGACTTATGAGTCCCCTCTTCCTCCTTGGGAGGGCTCTTGAGTTCCCTAATTGAGAGTTCTTCTCTTTATACAATGGAAGAAATGACAAATGGTGAACAAATACAATGACTATTCCTTCAAGAGGTGAGTGGAATGGCCTATTGTAATGGTTCTTGAAGGCTTCAAAGAGAAAGGAGGATTCTCAAAGAAGAATTCTTACAGCATAACAATACTTGAAGATCTTATTTTCTTAACACACCCATGGCTCTTATTTATAACATCCATTCATGGAAAAATGTAATTGGTTCATAGTGTGCATGAGGGGCCTTTTAGGGCACCCTCTAGCCCTTGCCAACCTCCAAGCTAGATTTCGCTCAGATATGAGTGTCAAATCGTGTTGGGGTCGGACTAGAAGTGGTTGAGGGGCCAAAAGATCCATAAATGCATTGTTCATAGAAGTGCACAGAATTTCTCGTAGACAATTGCACATTTTGCGCACAGTGCACGTTGAGGCCTCTGTTAGTCTGCGCATTATGCGCGCACTTCCTTTGGTGAATCTACACACTTTGATTTTTGACCCAACTATATAGCTTTTTGCCTTTTGATGGATTTTGGTGCTGTAGGTGGACTAATTGTTGCTGGCATTGATGTTTTTCTTCAACCATTGTGTGCAATGTTGTGGACAATTTTTCAGTGATAACATAAGTGATAAAAGATATACTAAGAATGTATGTGATGGACAAACCAATGCAGTGGGAAAAATATTTACCTTTGGTTGAGTTTACTTATAACAATGGGTATCAAGCATCTCTAAATATGAGCCCATTTGGGGCACTTTATGGCAGAAAGTGCAACACACCAGTAAGTTAGGACAACCCAGTAGACCGTGCAGTGGTTGGGGTAAATATGCTCCAGGAAATGGAAGAACAAATGAAGAAGATAAGGAAAAATTTGAAGCCTACCCAAAACATGTATAAAAGTTGTGCAAATAAAGGTAGAACCCACAAAGAGTTTATAGTGGGTGACCATGTGTTCTTGAAAGTAAAATCAAGACGCAATTCCCTAAAGTTGGGAAATTGTTCTAAGTTGGTAACATGCTACTGTGGGCCATTTGAAATCCTAGAGAGGATTGGTCCTATTGCATACATGCTTGCACTACCTACATCCATATGTATTCATAATGTGTTTCATGTATCTTTACTTAAAAAGTATGTTCCTGATGCTTATCATGTCATTGATTGGAATGTGATTCAAGTGGAGCCAAAAGGCAATTTTTGAGTGCGACTGGTTTGCATATTGGACCGAAAAATCAAACAAGTCCGAAATCGAGCCATGGGTCTAGTAAAGGTCCAGTGGACTTGGTACGATCCTGAGGATGCAAGTTGGGAGTGCGAGGATTCTATGCAGGCAGAGTGCACACATATTTTTGGAGACCTTTGAAGTTTTTGTATGTACGTGTGTATATAATACACTTAGGATAGTGCATAATTAAGGGGGAGGGGAATGTAATACTCCTAATCCGAACCCCAATTGTAAATGGAAATGTAAATGTACATTTAGGCCGGTGAGTCATTGGCACCAAGTTTTGGTTCAATTTTGCGTGCACCTGAGTAGTGCGTGAGGATTGTTTACCAAAGAAAGAGCGCACACATTACACAAGGTTGGGGGCACCTGAGTAAGTGCGAGTGGATTGTACATCAAGGGAAGAGTGTGCACATTCCATAGTTTTGCATGCACATGAGTAAGTGCGTGAGGATTACCTTGAAGTGTGCATTGGATTGAGTTATATATATGTATGTATGTATTTGACGTCGAAGAGCCTGTGTAGTTATTGGGATGGTGAGTCGGGATGCAAAAAGGCCAGTGCACATATCTTTGTAGAATATAATCACACTCAAATTATTAATAAAATCACATCGCTACACGCAGATCCATCAGATGAAAAGAGACAGGGGGATAAACTCCACTAGGAAGGGAAAAAGGGGGCTAGGAGTTTATGAGTGGGGCTAAGCCAAAGGGGGCTTAAGTCCAAGGGAATATTTTATTAATATTTTTGAAAAGTACAATTTATGGATATTTGTTTATCATAAGTTCCCGAGGGATGGGAACGAGTCACCAAGTGGCAAAATCTAATTCTGAAGGTGACAAGTGTCTAGTTATGACCATGCAAATATATTGTTAATCCTTAGTGTTTTCGGGGGGGATTCACTCACTTTTATCCATCATTCGGACTCTCTGAACTTGGGATTTCCATTACCTTACCTGCAGAGAAAAGATTGGAAAGGGTTTTCCATCTAGTAGCCAAAGATTTTGCTGTCGAAGAAGCGGGTTGTCAGGCTCATGAGCATTCTCTCTAGGTGAGAGATTTGTTGTCGAAGAAGTGGGTTATTAGGCCTGTGAGCATTCTCTCTAGGTGAGAGTTTTGTTGCCAAAGGAGTGGGTCGTCAGGCCCGTGAGCAGTCTCTCCAAGTGACAGATTTGTTGTCGAAGAAGCAGGTTGTCAGGCTCGTGAGCATTCTCTCTAGGTGACATATTTGCTAGGAATTGTTCCCTAGTGCATTGGGCATTAGTTGCAGGGCACTGAGACTTCCTTTCAAGCCTATTGTTGAATCCCTGGAAGGGAAGTAGGGCAGTTGAGGGACTGTTGAGCAGAGAAGGGGCACACTTCCCGGGGTGGGACATACACGTGGGGAATGAGAGACTATAGGCTAGTTGTAGTTGTTGGGCACCTTGGACTAAGCAATTATATTGATTTTTAGACCTTAGCCATGCATTAGGAATCCTTTTTCCCTGGTGGATTTTAAGCCCCATCTCGAGGGTGACCTATTGCTAAAAGTTTATGAGCAACATCATCTATGGATGGGAGGAACGTCTGAGCTTTGCGCACAATTGGCGACTCTTTAAAAAAAGATAAGTGTCCTTTACATGCTTGTTTAATTTAGTGTGTGCTTATTTACCTATGTCTAATATGGGCTTATTTCATGTATGATGTTGCATATGATCAATTGTCGTTGTTCTGTTTAATGTTGTTTGCACATGTAAAGCATGATGTTTTTATTCAATATTTGTTGTTGCACACATAGAGTATGACATTTATTAAGTATTCTTGTTAGTTAATTTTGTAATAATGGTCACGAGTTTCTGAGGTGAGACTAGAATTGTCGTGCGTACAGGGAAATAATCCATGCGCGCAGGAGGTTGGATTCGTTGTGCATAAAAGGAAGTAGATCCACATGCTCAAGGATAATTGAATCTGCATGCAGCACCATAATGGTTGAATGTGCAGTAGTAACCATGTGCTCAAAGTGGTTACACACGCAATAATATTTGTATGTTATGATTGATTGTGAGCACAATTGCATTATGCGTTAATTCTGCTATTATAACTAGTGTCTGAAGAGGAAAATTTGTATGGGGTGATCCAACTTGGTATTGTGCACGTTACCTCATAGGTTTCTGCCCAGATTAACGCTATAGTGTAGAATCTGCGCATTAGATTTTTGGAGTGGCATTGCTCAACAATAAGTTGGGGAGACCTATTTAGAAATTTTTCAGTAGTGGAGATGTTACAAGGTGGTAACGGGACTCCGATGGGAGGATGGGTATGTTACATATTGGTATCAGAGAATTTTGTAAGTGTTGGTAACAGGGAATGTTACACTCCCTCAGAAAAACTTCATGGATTATCTTTTTGACATCTTTAAATAGGCTCTATTTTTTCTGAAACTTCATTGATTATCTTTCTGAAATATTTAAATAGACTGAGATTTTTCTGAGAACAACGATGATGTATTATATCAACTAGAAAATAGTATGCATTGACATATCATTGCGGCAGATCTTCAAATATGATGAGTTTTCGCACCATTCTATTTCCTTTCTCCACCACCATTGTGCTTGTACATAGCCTCGCCCTTCCTTTGGTCTAAGGATCGCCCTTCCTCTGGTCTAAGGTTGCACTTGGTAAGATAAGAAAATCTCATGTCGTAGGTGCTTCATTACAAGCCAATTGATGAGACGATTTGAAATTAAAGCTTGGAATCTCCCCAATGTTGTGAAGCTGAGATAAGGAGTGTTCTTAAAGCTTAGAATGTTCCTATGTGATTCTGAGATGAGAATTGTTTGTCTGCTGAGAAGAGGATCTATCCAACATGAAACCTATTTCATTAATAAATTTCTAGGCATTTCTTTGATAAAATTCATATATTATATGCAACATAAGAAAACAAATAAGTAACAAATATGTGAAGGATGTTGGACAATTGGTTTGGACAGTTGGCTGTCATTGATTTCAACCCTTGGAGAGTGATCTTGGAGATTTATGTCAACCCTTGGAGAGTCATCTTGGAGATTTATGTCAACCCTTAGAGATTGATGTCCGAAAGCCCTAGAGATGTGGACAAGATTGTTGGACAATTGATTGACATTTGTATGATCGAGATTGATGGCGAGTTAGCCGGGTACATTTGTTGTAGTCTACATGTAGCCCCGAAGGTGTGGTTATGGGACCCTAAGTTGATCGAGGAATAATAACATGAATGACAATGTGAATGCAGGCAAGACCCTCATAGATGGATAGTACTCATCGTGCCATTTCCGGTGATATGTGGTATGCCACGTGGATTCTCACGGTTTGGGAGATATGACCTTATGAATTTGGAAGCCCCAAAGAGTGGAAAAAAAGCCCCTAGTTGGTTATAAGTCTTGGTCAAAGGGGTAAAGTTGTTGTAATAAGAAAACCCTAGAAGCCCCGAATTAAGGAAATGAGTTAGCTAGCATAAGTATAAATACACCTCAAGGAGTCATTCATAAGTATACTCACACACTTACTCATTGCTTGTCTATCTTTTGATCTAATGAACTTTTGCTAAGTTTGTAGCATCATTTTATGAGGTAGTAAAGGAGGGTTGATGACGAAAATCTTGAAGTTTTAGAAAAACCCTAGTTTCTGAGGTGTACGCGGACTGTAGTGGAGGAAGGTGTGTATGTACATAGGCTATAGTGTAGGAAAGTGCGTACATACGTGGGCTGTAGATGAGGAAGTAATGTACATGTGAAAAGGTCATGAAAACTTGAGTAGATGTTGGTGCCAAGTCCCTAGAGTCTGAAAGCAAGTTCCCAGGTCAACATTATATAGGTTTAGGTCAGCTATAGAAGTTCTGGTATGGTTACATGTTTGTTTTGATGCTTAGATTTTCTTATGATATGGTGAATACTTGAGGAATTCTTGATATGGTTGGTCTTGTACATGGATATGGTATATGCTGGTTAGTTGGCTGAGTGAGCAACACTCTTATATATGGTACAGTACTGATATGGTTCTTATAGTTCACACCTTTGAGCTACTTGTACTTGGTTGAGGGATATCTATGTTGTATGATGATGTATGCATGAGGGACATGCATAGGTTGTTGGAGATGCCTCATTGATGACATGGGACATATCTACATATGGTTGATGATATGGTATATGACACATTGACATGTTACATGTTGATGTGGCAGAGGAAATGAAGGTCTGAAGGGCCATAAGTTTTGGAGTTCCAAAAAACTGGAAAGCCTAGTTTTCTGAGGTTGTACGCAGGTTGAAAGAGGACAGGTCGCATACATGTGCAAGATGCAAGAAGAGACCTCACGTACATATGCGTGTTGCAGCATATACAGGTTGCGGATCTATAGAAAATATTTGAATACTATTGGTACAATTGGACATATTGTTTTCTGTCTACAAGCTGGGTCTTGTACTTGAGGGTTGGAATCCTCACATCTTAGTTGGTGCTGAGATCTGCAAGCTGGGTCTTGTATTTGAGAGTTGGTGCTCTGTTGGAGTTGGTGCTGATAAACCCCGAAGATTGTAGTCTTCGTGTAACAACATAATACAATAACTTACACATATATCTGGTGTTCTTTGTGTTCAATATGGTGATGGTTCATAGTTCTCTATTATTGATGAATGTTGTTGATATATGCAAGTAGCTAATAATGTTTGAAGTGGTTGCTAACTAAAGGAAGAAAGAATTGTAAAAGGAGCCACACACTGATTCACTCCCCCCCCCTCTCAGTGTGTCCAACAATTGAAATTAGAGTAGGCCTTCACTATAAGCCTTACAAGCTTGAAGTAGATACATGGACTCACAAATGGATGGACATGCAATGCCCTCTACAGAGAAAGCTCCCTTCTTTGATGAGACATATTACTCAGCATGAAGAATAAAAATGAAAGGGTATTTGAATTCAAAAGGAGCAGGTGTTTGGGACACAGTTGTTGCTGGATCAGTTCCTTTGAAGAAACAATCCAAATTTGCGGCCCAAAAGGAAGAAGAGACGAACAATGCAGTGACATTCAAGACCATCTTTAATGGAGTCTTAGGTTATGTAAAAGAAATCATACGACAATGTACCTCCACCAAGGACTTATGGCTGAAGCTAGAGAAGGTATATCAAGGCAAAGGACAAGATATAGAAGACAATCCCATCAAGAACATGAAGCAAAAATTAGCCATCAATGAAGGTAAAGACCCTCCAAAATCTTCTAATTGCAATAATTCTAAATGTAATGATGTTGAATGTTCTCTTGCAAATAAAGAAGAAGATCTGGATGAAATAGAAGAAGTTTGTGTAGAATCAACTAATAGTTATCTTATAGATGAAGAAGAAGATTTGTTGAAGCTTAAAGGTAAAGTTATAGCTGGTTTAGAAAAAGTTAGCATGGAAATAGAAGATGATTCAGATGCTTTTGAGGATCTTGAAAGAATCACTATGGAAGCCCTAGAAAAGTACCAAAGGCATACCATGGCACTAAAACAAATGCTCAATAAACAAGAAGAAGAGATCAAGGGACTAAATGATGATATAATTAGTCAAGCAGAAGAAAAGAAGAAGGTAGATGATGAGCTTAGCAAAATCCTTGAAGATCTTAAAGAAACAATAGAAATCGATGCCAATCTGAGGACCCAACTTGAAGAAGCCAAAAGGTTAGAGGAACTATTAAAGAATCAGGAAAATGAAAAGGAAGAATCATGTCATAAGCTGGAAGCATAAGTTGTTGATCTCAGAAGGAAAGCCGAGAAGTCAAACGCTCATGTTAAGTTCATGAACAAATCAATAATCTTGGATGAAATCTTGGATAGTCAAAGATAACCAAATGATAAATCAGGTCTTGGATACAACAAAGAAGTTGCATAGTCCGAAGTTGGCACTTCTAAGAATCATTATGTAGGTCCTTCATTTTCAAAGGGTGAAACCCATGCTGCACGTCAAGCACATGCACAAAGCAAGGAAATATTTAGAAGACCAGAACAAGGAAGACACTAAGAAGCCAATCCTACACCTTGAAGCAAATTCATAAGAGAGATACCTTCAAGGTTGACACAAAAGCACATGTATAAAAATGTGCTAAATAGTAACTATTTCTCATGTAATGAATATGGTCACAAAGCTTTGGATTACAAAGATTATGCAAGGAAAGATGTTGGAAGATTCAATAACATCTTAAGATGTTGGAGATGTAATCGTGTCAGACACATTGTTGCACATTGTCACACCATGAGATGTTACAACTGTAATGGGTTTGGCCACAAATACCAGGATTGTTGGAATTCAAGGAGAAAATTAGTGATAAATGCTTCATACAATATAGCAAGAAGAGAAAATAAAACACAGAATAAAGATAATGTTGAAAGGATGGAAGCTCAGAGTATAAGTGCTCAGAAGCTAGGACACTCTCAGAAGTGGATGAAGAAGACTAAACAACTAGACATGAATGAAGTTGGTGATGTTGACTATGGAATAAACAATGGCTGACATGAGGCAAGCTTAATGTAGAGTATTTTCTGAGGCATACGCGGGATCCTGTGGGAACAGTCGCGTACATACGTGAGATGTCTTATGGAAAGGTCGTTTACATACGCGAGATGTCTGAGGTAAATTCACGTAGATATTGTAAATTCTAGAAAAGGCAGTGGCAGACACATGGACTGTGAAAAAGATAGTTACAACAATTATTAGAGATGAATATAATAGATTTATGGACCATTGTATGATGCATGGACAGGTCCAAGGATTGTCAAAGGAATACCAAATCATGGTATTCTTGATGCAATATTGTTGAGTAGTTGATTTTTGTTTTAGTAGAGAAACAACAACCGTAGTAGAAGCAGATTACAATGGTAGCATATTGTTCACAATGATCACACGACATCTTGCAGAGAAGACATGGGGAGACATACCCATAGGGGAAGTTATTCTTTTTCCCATGATTGGTTACAAAGGTATGATTCTAGGAGGAGAGATGATAGAGATGATCATGGAGGGAGCATTGGAAACCATGCCATCATCATTGCATCATAGTGATATCCTTTGTCAAAGGGAGATATATTATTCATATGAGGGAGAGTGAGTAATAAGAGAAATATCAAGGACAATGCAGACAGAGGGAGCAACCCCAAGGAGAGTCCAGTTAGGGGGAGCAACCCCAAAGAGATATACCCTTTGCCATTGATGTCAAAGGCGGAGAGATAGAAACATTGATGAGGAGCGATGATCACATGGAGAACATGAGTATTTTCATGACTAAGTGTTGCCATTAATGCCAAAGGGGGAGATTGTTGGACAGTTGGTTGTCATTGATGTCAACCCTTGGAGAGTGTTCTTGGAGATTGATTTCAACCCTTGGAGAAGTCTGGAATCCCCAGATATGTGGACAAGATTTTTGTACAAATTATTGACATTTGTATGATCGAGATTGATGGTGAGTTAGCTGGGTATATTTGATGTAGTCTACATGTAGCCTCGGAGGTGTGGTTATGGGACCCTAATTTGATTGAGGAATAATGACATGAAGGATAGTGTGAATGAAGGAAAGACCCTCATAGATGGATAGTACTCGCCGTGTCATTTCTGGTGATATGTGGTACACCACGTGGATCCTCATGGTTAGGGAGATATGGCCTTGTGAAGTTGGAAGCCCCAAAGAGTGGACAAGAAGCCCCTAGTTGGTTATAAGTCTTGGTCAAAGGGGTAAAGTTTTTGTAACAAGAAAACCCTAGAATCCCTAAATTAAGGAAAGGAGTTAGCTAGTACAAGTATAAATACACCTCAAGGAGTCATTCACAAGTACACTCACACACTTATTCATTGCTTATCTATCTTTTGATCTAATGAGCTTTTGCTAAGTTTGTATCGTCATTTTTTAAGGTAGCAAAGGAGGGTTGACGACAAAAATCTCAGAGTTTTAGAAAAACTCTAGTTTTTAAGGTGTACGCGGGATGTAGTGGAGGAAGGTGCATACGTACGTGGGCTGTAGTGTAAGAAAATGCGTACATATGTAGGCTGTACAAGATGAAGTAGCGTACATGTGAAAAGGTCATGAAAACTTGAGTAGATGTTGGTTCCAGGTCCCTAGAGTCTGAAAGCAAGTTCCTAGGTCAACATTCTATAGGTTCAGGTTAGCTACAAAATTTCTGGTATGGTTACATGTTTGTTTTGTTGCTTAGAGTTTCTTATGATATGGTGAATTCTCGAGGCATTATTGATATGGTTGGTCTTGTACTTGGATATGGTATATGCTAGTTGGTTGGTTGAGTGAGAAACACTCTTATGTATGGTACAATACTGATATGGTTCTTATAGTTCACACCTTTGAGCTAATTGTACTTGGTTGAGGGATATCAATGTTGTATGATGATGTATGCATGAGGGACATGCATAGGTTGTTGGAGACGCCTCATTGATGACATGGTACATATATGCATATGGTTGGTGATATGGTATATGGCACAATGACAGGTTACAGGTTGATGTGACAGAGGCAATGAAGCTCTGAAGGGCCGAAAGTTTCAGAGTTCCAGAAAACTGGAAACCTTAGTTTTATGAGGTTCTACATAGGTTGAAAGAGGACAGGTCACGTACATACACATGCTGCAAGAAGAGAACTTGCATACATATGCATGTTGCAACATATATAGGTCGTAGATCTGTAGAAAATATTTGAATATTGTTGGTATAGTTGGACATATTGTTTTCTGTCTACAAGCTGGGTCTTGTACTTGAGGCTTGGAGTCCCCACATCTTAGTTGGTGCTGAGATCTGCAAGATAGGTCTTGTATTTGAGAGTTGGTGCTAATAGACCCCGAAGATTGTAGTCTTCATGTAACAACATAATACAAAATCTTACACATATATCCGATGTTCTTTGTGTTCATTATGGTGATGGTTCATAGTTCTCTATTATTGATGAATGTTGTTGATATATGAAAGTAGCTAATAATGAATGAATAATAATGTTTGAAGTGGTTGCTAACTAAAGGAAGAAATAATTGTAAAAGGATCCACATACTGAGTCACCCCCCCCTCTTAGTGTGCTCGGTGTGTCCAACAAAGGATCGAATGTATAAGGCATAGCTAGGTATGGCAGTTAGTCAGTGAAGTAGGCTCTAGATTTTTCCCTCTCATATTGGGCCTCGTCTTGCGTAGACATGTCCATCAATGAAGAAGAAGAAAACGAGCATAGGCATGTCCATCAATGAAGAAGAAGAAAATGAGCATAGGCATGTCAATCGATGAAGAAGAAGCAAATGATTTGGAGAAGCTTGTGGTTTCATTGCAGTCAGTAGAAAAATTTGATACCATCTCAACAAGCTTAGCCGGTTCAACTCCAAGTCTCATAGGAGTGGAAGTTTGGTATACCAATGCTTGTTGTGATTTTTCTAATATTCCTTGCAAAAAATTACCTTGATTCGTAATTGTAGGCATATTTGAATTTGAATGCAATTTCCAATGAATAAATCTCAGGATTCTATAAAAAAAAATATGTGAAAAATTAAGTTCCAATTTTGGTGTCTACATACCTCAAGGACAGTGCAAACAGGGGGAGAAACCCCAAGGAGAGTTCAGTCAGGGAGAGAAGCCCCAAAGATATATACCCTTTTCCATTGATGTCAAAGGGGAAGAGATACAAACATTTATGAGGAGCGATGATCATAGGGGGAGCATGAGTATTTCCATGACTAAGTGTTGCCATCAATGCCAAAGGGGGAGATTATTGGATAGTTGGTTTGGACAGTTGGTTGTCATTGATTCCAACCCTTGGAGAGTGTTCTTGGAGATTGATGTCAACCCTTGGAGAAGTCTGGAATCCCCAGAGATGTGGACGAGATTGTTGGACATTTGATTGACATTTGTATGATCATGATTGATGGTGAGTTAACTGGGTACAGTTGATGTAGTCTACATGTAGCCCCAAAGGTGTGGTTATGGGACCCGAAGTTGATTGAGGAATAATGACATGAAGGATAGTGTGAATGCAGGAAATACCCTCATATATGGATAGTACCCATCATGTCATTTCTGGTGATATGTGGTACTCCACGTGGATCCTCACGGTTAGGGAGATATGGCTTTGTGAAGTTGGAAGCCCCAAAGAGTGGACAAGAAGCCCCTAGTTGGTTATAAGTCTTAGTCAAAGGGGTAAAGTTTTTGTAACAAGAAAACCCTAGAATCCCTAAATTAAGGAAAGGAGTTAGCTAACACAAGTATAAACACACCTCCAGGAGTCATTCACAAGTACACTCACACACTTACTCATTTCTTATCTCTCTTTTGATCTAGTGATCTTTTGCTAAGTTTGTATCGTCATTTTTTGAGGTAGCAAAGGAGGGTTGACAACAAAAATCTTGGAGTTTTAGAAAAACCCTAGTTTCTGAGGTGTACGCAGGCTGTAGTGGAGGAAGGTGCATACGTACACGGGCTGTAGTGTAAGAAAGTGCGTACATACACAGGCTGTAGAAGATGAAGTAGCGTACATGTGAAAAGGTCATGAAAACTTGAGTAGATGTTGGTTCCAGGTCCCTAGAGTCTGAAAACAAGTTCCTAGGTCAACATTCTACAGGTTCAGGTTAGCTACAAAATTTTTGGTATGGTTACATGTTTGTTTTGATGCTTAGAGTTTCTTATGATATGGTGAATTCTTGAGGCATTCTTGATATGGTTGGTCTTGTACTTGGATATGGTATATGCTGGTTGGTTAGTTGAGTGAGCAACACTCTTATGTATGGTACAATATTGATATGGTTCTTATAGTTCACACCTTTGGGCTACTTGTACTTGGTTGAGGGATATCTATGTTGTATGATGATGTATGCATGAGGGACATGCATAGGTTGTTGGAGATGCCTCATTGATGACATGGTATAGATCTGCATATGGTTGATGATATGGTATATGGCACAGTGACAGGGTACAGGTTGATGTGACAGAGGCAACGAAGCTCTGAAGGGCCGAAAGTTTCGGAGTTCTAGAAAACTGGAAACCTTAGTTTTTTGAGGTTGTATGAAGGATGAAAGAGGACAGGGCACGTACATACACATGCTGGAAGAAGACAACTCACATACATATGCGTGTTGCAACATATACATCTTGTAGATCTATATAAAATATTTGAATATTGTTGGTATACTTGGACATATTGTTTTCTGTCTACAAGATGGGTCTTGTACTTGAGGGTTGAAATCCTCATATCTTAGTTGGTGCTGAGATTTGCAAGATGGGTCTTGTATTTGAGAGTTGGTGCTCTTTTTCAGTTGGTGCTAATAGACCCCGAAGATTGTAGTCTTCATGTAACAACATAATACAAAATCTTACACATATATCTGGTGTTCTTTGTGTTCATTATGGCGATGGTTCATAGTTCTGTATTATTGATGAATGTTGTTGATATATGAAAGTAACTAATAATGAATGAATAATAATGTTTGAAGTGGTTGCTAACTAAAGGAAGAAGGAATTGTAAAAGGAGCCACACACTAATTCACCCCCCCTCTCAGTGTGGTCGGTGTGTCCAACAAAGGATCGAATGTATACGACATAGCTAGATATGGTAGTTAGTCAGTGAAGTAGGCTCTGGATTTGTCCCTCTCATATTGGGCCTCGTCTTGCGTAGGCATGTCCATCAATGAAGAAGAAGCAAACGAGCGTAGGCATGTCCATCAATGAAGAAGAAGCAAATGAGCATAGGCATGTCCATCGATGAAGATGGAGCAAATGATCTGGAGAAGCTCACAGTTTCATTGCAGTTAGTAGCAAAATTTGATACCATCTCAACAAGCTCAGTTGGTTCAACTCCAAGTCTCGTAGGAGTGGAAGTTTGGTATACCAATGCTTGTTGTGCCTTTTCTAATATTCCCTGCAAAAATTTACCTTGAAAATTCAAGTTCCAATTTTGGTGTCTACATACCTCAAGCTCAAGAAATATGCATTTCCCTAGTAAGAAAACATAAACGAGTATTGTTTTATCAATTAACATAGATTTATTTTAACTCTATATTTATTAAACATAATAATAGATCAAGAAAATCGAAGATACAACTCCTATTTAAACTTATTTTTAGACTCTATCTCTCTTGGTGAACAAATTTGCATTACATATTGACATATTCTCAGTTCCCACCCATCTATATTTATTAAACATAATAACAAATAAAGAAAATCGAAGATGCAACTTCTATTTAAACTTATTTTTAGACTTTATCTCTCTTGGTGAACAAATTTGCATTACATACTGACATCTTCTCAGTTCCCACCCATCTGTAGAGAGATTGGCTTCTCTCATTGCAATAATAAAGTATGCTATAGCACCATACTCTACTAGTTTCCAAAGTTCTAGAGAAGTCATAAACAATTTGTGGGATATTCTTACCATATTTATATGTGTCAAAGTTGTTCTCTTTGCAAGACTGCTTGCCAAGCTTGTATTTATGCAGACACCATCAAGAAACTAATGCTATTAGCTTTTATCTACATGAAATGGGTACAAATATACTTGGAAATGACTTTTCAAATGGTACATTGTGAGAGTTAGATTTTATTTCTGGAAAGTCATTGCGGGCAATGCCCATAAATTTGAATTGTAAGCAGAGTTGTTTGTGTCAAGCTGGAGCATACATTGAGTAGATTGTAGAATAAAGCCATTGGTTCATGATCTATTAAAGAAACCAACATGAATATTTTATAAATTAGATCATGATATGTGAGGAAGATCTTGAGGACCGTCTCCAAATTATTTTAGGAGACTATGCCGCAAATTCACTAGTTCAGATCTAAATTTGTTGTTTTATCCAACATTTTCTTGGCATGTATCTCGTTGTCTATGAATTGGAAAATGGAGGTTCTAAAAGAGAAGTCTGATTTGTTGGCCTTTGAAGCATCACAAAGTAAATAAAACGCATGAGCAAATGATCTTTCTAAGATGTATATCTGGCTCAATCTAACCAGACAAAACCTTTGAAAAAAGTTGTAACTAAAAGTCTCAAATTTCAAAACAATTTTTTCAAATACTGTTAAGCATAATGATCTGAACATTAAAATATGTTCTTACTATCCAACCCTCCCAGCTGAGTTACAACATTGACAAATCTTTCATGGAGCTCAGGTGTCCACTTGAGGTGAGGTTTGGGATTGGTGGACACAACAACTCCCAGTTCGTTTAGACCAATATTTCTTGTAGATAACCCTCTAATTTGATGATCATGCTGTGATAGCAGTAGCTTCCCACAGTGCAATCCCATTCCCAATCCATGGTTGGAAAAATCTATTTGATGCATTTTGGGTTGCATTGACAACAATATATGTAGATAGTCAAATTAATCAATTAGCTATCTCCCACTTTTCCTCATCATTCATTGATCAAACCTATGAAATTTAAAATCCCATATGGTCATACTCCCAATCAATTCTTCTTCTTGGGACATATTATAGACAATTCAATCCATAAAGAGACCTGAGAAAAGCACAACGTCGAATGGCATGGGAAATATATGTTCGAGTTGTGCTTGAGAATAGAAGAGTAATAAACTTGGGATTCCAACCCCACGGGCAAGGGAGAGGACAAAATCAACCAGCCATTAGCAGACTCGACCAACCATAACTCCGAACTAGTTGAACAAAAAAACTCGGATCATGTAGGGTGAACATGGACCCAAATTTGAAGTGTTGACCAAAAGTATGCCTTTAGAGATCAAAGACATTGTTGACAATGGAAAGGAGGCTGTGCAGAACAAGGTTCTCCAAGTACTGTTAGCTCTCAAGTTTATAGACATCATAAAACTTGGGCTTCTGGGAATGATGATCAAGGATAATATAGAGACTTCAAGCAAACATATTTAGGAATTGAACAATATTGTTGAGGATGCAGAGACATAGCCCCTTTCTCGTGATTCAATTCCAAGTATAACTCTTATGGGCTATGGATGAAGAGGCTGCATATGAGATTGGAACTCCAAACAACTTGAATCTTGCAATATTGATGTGAATGCATGAGGTGCCAGTTGAGTCATGGCCACACCAACTTTGAACTAAAATATTCGAACCAGGGTCTAAAACCTGACTTACAAGATTCTTTACACTTAATTTCCATGCAAATAAAAGATGGATAGTCACATGGAAATACCAGACAGGACATATGTCCTGCTTTCATGTGGAAAAGTTTATGTTCGTTGCATGTCTCGAATGGTCTAAACGTCATGATGTATTGGACAATCGGGACAACATATTAGTTGAATGTCTCGAGCGGTCCAAATGTCATGACGTATTGGACAACTGTGATGGCACGACAGTTGGGACGACATGCAACGTCTATTTTAATTGGTGTATTCTTCGACTACACTATTATATATGCGTTTATTTTTAAAATAGTTAGATGGTGTTGTGTTTTTTTGCAATTATCACATGAGAGGAGGACTTCCCCATTAAATAGATACACTTTGCAAAACATCCTACAAGTGCAAGTTTATATTACCATGTTATTTGTGCTCTTGTTCCTTTGTAGTTAAACTAGTTAAACTATTCACCAGAATTATTGGGGCTCTTATTTTCCTTTAAATTATGAATATCAACCATCAATTTTTCCAACTATGGCTGCTTTGCATGACCTATTAGAGATTTCATGGAAATTCATAATACATTTCAAGACAAGCACGATTCAATATACAGAGATGACGACCAATTAAAATGTGTTGTCCAATTAGATTCGGCCTTAATTCTTTCAAATTAATACCCGATATATTTTAAATCCACACAGTTGAAGTAGTCAA
The DNA here is from genome assembly GCA_009831015.1 of Picea engelmannii. NCBI lineage: Eukaryota > Viridiplantae > Streptophyta > Pinopsida > Pinales > Pinaceae > Picea > Picea engelmannii. The sequence goes on from ML791587.1 coordinate 168,792, forward strand.
ATTACCTACCTGTGCAGCGTTTATCCCACTTAGTAATTGTGTCTTTCACAGAAAGAAAGCCATTGAGTAGGAATTTTCCACCACTCAAGCATAATTGAACATGTAAAATAAATTATCAGGCATTAATGAACGAGAGGTCACCACAAGGAGAGTTTCCATTAGAAGGCGAGCTCAAGTGTGGGAAAAACCATGTTATAGAGAAGCAAGTGGTGCATAGTGATAATAAAGAAACTTGGTTAGCAAACATTGGGTGTCCAAAACTTTATTTCGTTTATATTCTTTCCTAGTTTTTTTCTCTCATGACCAACAAGAAGCCGATAGTATATTTAACCACTCTAGCATATGAAGGCATCACAAGATTTTTCTAAGATGCCTCCTACATAGAAAAGATTAATGCACTAATTATCTGAATTTTGCACATGAATTATGTTTGGCAAAAATAAGAGGAACTACTCTCTTTGATAATTGATTCTAGTGCCTTCTACCCACACATAAATCCACCCACAAAGCTTGTGGTCCACAGGGCCCATAAGTCGATATCAACATCACAAAAATCTATCTATAATGTGAAATGCCAATCCATGGCTATGTGAATATAATAAGAATGACACACAACTTTATGTATATATATATGTGGGGGTCAAAAGTTATATGCCAGTCATAGTGATATCTAGAACATGCTCATGCCGTTGTATATGAAGCAGTTCGAGTTGATCCAGTTGAAGAACTTGTTTATTGGGTCTTCCCTTTTCCGCAGTGCCCTCGTACGTCAGGCAAATTAAATTTGTTGGGATGGAGGGCTACGAGGTTAGTAATTCATAGTACTTTAACCCCAAACTGGAGGGTATCAATAATGTCTAGTTAGTGTGGTTTTTAGTATCATCCCCAAATTGACCATTTCAACTCACAAATTCTATCCTTCCCACTACATAGCATTGATGAATTTATTTAGTAACTATGCATATCATATCCATTTTGGATCATACGTAATCCAAACTGGTCAAAAAATATCACAGACACTAACCATAATTGTACTATTAAATCTACTATTGTTGAGAGTTATAACCCTGTCATGCAATTTCCAGGCAAGGCGACAAAGATTAGGTTACATAAACCTAGCCATTCAAATCAACATGCATAATGTGCTTCTCGGTAGGGACAAATATTACAAATGTCTAAAGGGATTCATGATGGAATAAGCAAACGATGTAAAGTCCATAATGTTAAGATTTAAGATGTATTTGATAAGTCTTTAATTATAAGACAACATGATCAAAAGGTGCACTGATCATTTATAGCTTACACCAAAAGTGTGGTATTGAGTTTTATAAATGTTGTGTAGGATTTTTATCATGATGAGTTTAACTTTTTTTTATTTAAATAAATAAAGTATGGGTGTTTACCCAGTCATTGAGTTAACTAGGTCAAGTATGGGTGTTTACCCAGTCATCAATAAATAAAGAAAATAAAGATATAATAGAGTTTGTTCATATTTGGATATTGTTTTTCTATTGACCTTTTATGAGTGGAGCATCATATGACTAATATTTTGATTGCGATTGAGACAAGTACTCTGACATTTCAAAGTAGGTTTTTCTTCCATCAAAAATTTTGGCATATATAAACATTGTGTTTTTCTTTACTCGTGATGTTGAAATTTCTTTACTCATGATGTTTTTTCAACATGCTTAGCATGACAACTTACCAAACAAGTGCTACATGGCAGTGTAGTCCCTGCCAGGTTGGAATGGGAATAAGTGCGATCGAGTACAGACACGTGGGAAGGAAGTTGAAGTACATGGAAACACAAAAGAATTAGCATTCGCGAATTATATTTTTTTAAAACAAGGGCTGGTGGATACAAAATAAATTGAAATTTATCAAGTTATAGGTTCCTGGACAGCATAAATTATACATATGAAATTTGTAATTTTATAAAGTATGGGAAAGAGATTCCATGCTTGGCAGTTTTTTGGATCGCGGGTTCTCGGGCTGGCACATTGAAAATCGGGCTCTGTTGTTCTGTGACCTACAAATAACACCCAGATTTCTGCGACATACAAATTGACAATTGGAGTTGTGGACTATTTGAATTTAAGGGCGTACATATGTTACAAAAAAACTAGCATTTTCGAACTAGTTTTCTTTAAAAGAAGGGCTCCTGGACACAGGAAATTGAAAATCATGAAACTATAGGTTCCTGGACAGCCTAAATTATAGATACCAAATATGTAATTTGATTAAGTAGATATATAGAGCATGGGGGCTGTCGGGCTGGCACGCTGAAAATTGGGCTTGTGTTATTCTGTGCACTACAAATAGCACCCACAGTTCCGCGACATACAAATTGACAATCAGAGTTATGGACTATTTGAGATTTAGGGGTTAATGTCTGTAACATAGGTTCGTGGAAAAAAGCATAAAAAAACTAGCAATCCCGAATTAGTTTTCTTTAAAACAAAAGCTTCTGGACAGAAGAAATTGAAATATATGAAATTATAGGTTCGTGGACATGGGAAATTATACATATCAAATATGTAATTTGATTAAGTAGATATATAGAGCATGCATGAAAGCTTCATTCCGGGTTGTCGGGGTGCTGGGTTGAAAATTGGGCTTTTGTTGTTCCGTGGCCTACAAATAGCATCGAGAGTTTCGCGATATACAAATTGACAAGCAGTGTTGCAGACTATTTGATTTTTTGGATCGCGGGTTCTCGGGCCGGTGGGCTGAAAATTGGGCTTCTGTTGTTCCGTGGCCTACAAAAATCAAATATGTAATTTGATTAACTAGATATATAGAGCATGCATGGAAGCTCCATTCCGGGGTTGTCAGGGTTGCGGGCTGAAAATTGGGCTTCTGTTGTTCCGTGCCCTACAAATAGCACCGAGAGTTCCATGATATACAAATTGAAAAGTTGTGTTGCAGACTATTTGAATTTTTGGATCGCGGGTTCTCGGTCTGGCAGGCTGAAAATTGAGCTTCTGTTGTTCTGTGGCCTACAAATAGCACCTAGAGTTCCGCAATATACAAATTGACAATCAGACTTGCGGACTATTTGAATTTGAAGGGGCTTGTGTCGAATAACCAAATTGAAATAATAAACTGAATAATTTATCTTTCTATCAATAAAATCATTTATAATTAATTAAAACAAGTTTAGCATTCCCGAATTAGTTTTCCTTTTTACATATCTGGTGGAAAAAAAAACAAAAAAATTAGTACTCACGTCTGTTACATAGGATGGTGGACAAAAGTATGAAAAAAATAACATTCCCGAATTAGTTTTCTTTAAAAGAGCGGGCTCTAGACTTAGCCAGTTTTTGGATCATGGGTTCTCGAGCTAGGGACCTGAAAATCGGGCTTTTGTTGTTCCATGTGCTACAAATAGCACCGACAATTCCACGATATACAAATTGACAATCGAACTTGCGAACTATTTGAATTTTAAGTGGCTCGTGTTCAAAAAATTTAGCATTCACAAATTAGTTTTCTTTACATAGGTTTTACATACGCTGGTGGAGAAAAGGACAAAAAGTATAGTACCAATGTCTATTACATAGGGAGGTTGATAGAAGGACCAAATTAATAGCATTCCCGAATTGTTTTTTTTTTAAAACAGGGGCTCCTCGAGACAAGAAATTGAAATTTATGAAATTATAGGTTCCTAGAGACCATAAACTATACATAGCAAAAACGTAATTTTTTAAAGTAGATATTTACTTTTATACATACGAAATATGTACTTTTATAAAGGATGGGGATGAGATTTCGTAGAGCAAGGACGAAGCCCTCATTCCATACTTGCACAGAGGCCTGATTCCATACTTAGTCAGTTTTTGGATCGCAGGTTCTCGTGCTGGCAGGCTGGAAATCAGGTTGCTATTGTTCCATGGCCTACAAAGAGCAACCAGAGTTACATGATATACAAATTGACAAGCGAGCTTGCAGACTGTTTTAATTTTAAGGGCCTTTGTGGCAAACTGTATGAAGGACATGTGGTAAAGATGCAAGAAATGACATACTCTCTATACGTTTGAGTAGAAAGAAAGTAGTGAACACAATTTTATGACATTTATATAAAAAAATAAAAATATACTCTCTATGCTAAAGATAAAAATGTAGGAACACATAAAAGCAGAAGAAAAACTAGCATTCCCGAATTCGAGCATGGACAAAACCCTCATTCCATACTTAGCTAGTTTTTGGATCGCGGATTCTTGGGATGGGGACCTGAAAATCGGGCTTATGTTGTTCCATGTCCTACAAATAGTACCAAGAGTTCTGTGATATACAAATTGACAGTGGGACGTGCAGACTATTTTAATTTTAAGGGGCTCTTGTCCCAAAAATTTAGCATTCGCGAATTAGTTTTCTTTACATAGGTTTTACATACGGTGGTGGAGAAAAGCACAAAAAATATAGTACCAATGTTTGTTACATAGGGCGGTGGACAAAAGGACCAAATAAATAGCATTCCTGAATTAGTTTCCTTTAAAACAAGGGGCTCGTGCATACAAGAAATTGAAATGTATCAAATTATAGGTTCCTGGAGAGCATAAATTATACATAGCAAATACACACTTTTTTAAAGTAGATATTTTCTTTTATATAGACGAAATATGTACTTTTATAGAGTATGGGGATGAGATTTTATAGAGCATGCACAGAGACCTCATTCCATACTTGCACGAAGCCCTGATTCCATACTTAGGCAGTTTTTGGATCGTGGGTTGTCGAGCTGGCAGGTTGAAAATTGGGTGTCTGTTGTTCCATGGCCTACAAAGAGCACCCATAGTTCCGTGATATACAAATTGACAAGAAGACTATTTTAATTTTAAGGGTATTTGTGGCAAAAGTATGAAGGACAGGTGGTAAAGATGCAAGAAATGACATACTCTCTATACGTTTGAGTACAAAAAAGTTAGTGAACACAATTTTATGACATTTATATAAAAAATAATGAAACATGTTACATATTCCTGGAAATTTAAAGAAACACACACACACACACACACACACACACACACACACACACACACACACATATGTGAAATATGATATCTCAAATTTGAGTGAGTGATTTATGTAATACTTTATTTGAAAATGACCAGGCCGGAGAAAATATTGTTGGCAGCCAATTCACATTTTTCCATTGTCTTATAAGCTGCCTACACCAATGTTTTGCAAACATCAATTTTTTGTCGCAATTCTCAAATAAACGACACTTTTATTCTTGCGACATTTGCACATTTACCTTCATTTTTGTTTTCACGACTGTAAGCGTGAAAACTTGGTCTTCGAAGTCGCATTAAAATCATTATTGAATTGTCATTATTCTTCTTGTTGATATGCCCATTGCGCTTACATTTCACTTATCGTTATGTAGCTGGTAAAACTTTTGATCTGTACTCTTTGGACATTCTTAGATGGATTGTGTGACTTTGTCTCATTGAATTGCGATGCATTAACATTTGGATTTATATGTTCTTTGATTTGATCTACTTGACCATTGGGTTCACGAAAATACATAGGTGTTATGGTTAAATCCTTCATATATATCTTTTAAATGATACCTGTGTTCGTGTTTTCAAAACTATTGGCATGTTGATTATATGAAGACCCATTGGCACATTGGTTAAACTCTTGATATGAGTTGTTACAATACATTGGCGCATGGTTAAACATTTGGTATTGGTTTCGATTTGTATGATTGGTTTTAAAAACTATAGCATAACGTTCCATTGCGCACGTTGTTTTATGCACTTACCATTTCATTGGTCGGCCAAGTGATATGATTGTTGAACTATACTATAATGGGTCGAACAGCTATAAGCCGGTGGTTGTACCTTGGCAATAACTATTATGCATGGCAGAGATAAGCTCCACCACCTTCGCATGATGACATTAATGTCTATCCCTTATCCCTGTTTCACCTCTGTTAACTCGGGTAACCCTTCATGCACTCTGCTCTTGTGTGTGCTGTGATCCCAAACCCTGGCTCGTTCACCGTGTGCTCGACTCCATGGCACCGATGGTGTGAATCGAGCTGAACGGTAGCCAAGTCTTGCTACTGTTCGATAATGCCCAAAAAGACTTGGAGGATAACGATTGGCTCACCTTTATACAACGATTTGAGGGTTTTAATCTCTGTGTTGCACAACAGTTTGCTTTGACTTTTGATCGCTGTAGAGCCAAGGTGGGCGACGTTCAGTTGGAAATCAATGAGGAGTTTATTAGTTCTGCTACAGAGTTACCATCCTCGGGCCAGCTTTGGTTCAAAAATTCGAAAGTGGAAGAGGTTCCATGGCCACTTCTGTCCGTCTCGCGAAAGGTCACATCTTGTGACAGAGGTATGCCCATATCCATGCTTAAACCACGATGGCATGACCTTTTGATAATAGTCAAACAATTCGTGACCTATGAAGGTCGATATGGACTCGTTTTTCTCTACCACCTGCGTTTGTTAATGAATTTTATGGGATACTCGTTGAATATGCCATTTTACTTCCAGCATAGCCTATATAAAATGTCGAAAAGGTTTAAAAGGGAGAAGGCTGACAGTATCCTGTTCCACCATGGACTAATTAAACTTATCATTGTTCATTACTTAAGTCTCCACGGTGATAACTGGCGAGCTTTTATCGCTCGAAATGGTTTTTGTGATACAGACCCTGTCCAGGTTGACAAGCCTGTGGTTATGGAAGTCAAGGTCGAGCCACCCGTGCCCTTCCATGTCCTACTGCCCTCTCCTAAGCCCACGACTGACCCTGATATTGACTTACCCGACGCTATAACTGAGAAGGTTGAGGCTATTAAAAGGCCCGTAAGCAAAAATTCCAAGGCAAACCCTACTGTTAATGCCAAGGGTAAAAAGAACGCTTGGCTTATTTCGAGGATGGCTAGGAATAAACCTAAACCCACTGTTGAGCAGAAGCCCATAATCCTTAGTGAGGATTCAGACTCTGACATAGAACGCTTCTTAGCCAGTGAGTACCCTTACTCACAAGGTCTGTGCTCCGAGCCACCTTATGATTTCGTTTTGAATCTACCCCCTTGCTTAAAAGATAATCCTAGCTACCCTAGGATCAGATTACCTAACGAAACCCTCAGCAATGTAACCAAAACCTCACCCGCTTTTTCGAATCCAACACATTCGTCCTGTGACCAATGTGATTTATGGTTGGAACAATACTATATAGACGTTCCCCTACTTCAATCGAAAATCCAATCATTGGAAAATCAAGTTGCAGTATTAACCGACCAAAGAGACAAACGCCAAGCAACTGATAGGAAGCAAAGGAATACTAGTTCCATCGTTTTCAAGAATGTTGAATCAGCCACAGCCGTTGTCAACTCCAAATTGTTATGATCAAGCTGTCTACTCACCACACAGGTATGAATTTTGGTATAATTTTAATTGTGTGAATGACCAGGATTAATAAAATGATTTGAATCTCGTTTCCAAATAGCTCTATCATTCGAAATGACTCAGTCATATAGTTATTTATCCTGTACATTGTTTTCTCTTTGCCAAAAATAAATGAAGTTTCGATTTGGAAACACGATTTGCTCATTCCCAGTTTAGCCACTGATAGATTTTTATTGGATTTGATTGATTTTCGATTGGATTTGATTTGATCATTTGTTTGATTGAGTTAACGAAATTGATTGTTTTCTTTAGATTGGATTTGTTTTGTATCTAATATGAAACAAAGGGTTTTCATGCTAGTTTTAGAATGCGATCATGTTTTGATTTGATTTCATTATGGATAGTTTGTATGCTGTGATTGTCGAACGATTTTATGAGTTTGGTTGTTACGGTCTTTTATATGCTGTGTCATATAATGTTCTAAATCTGATCGTTTCCAAGTTGGGAAGAATGACTCTGTTTTTATGGAAACAATACTCTCATTTAAGTCTGTGCAAATGATATTCACGCCCGAATTATGGAACGGTTTAATCCACGATGACTATGTTAAACCCCAGCTGTTTGATTCGCTTGATTGGATTGCTGTATCTTCAGTTAGTTTGATCAATTTTATGAATTGTGTTCGTATCAAAAATAGATTTGATTACAGTTCTGTTCTCAAACGAGTTTGTTAACTCAGTTCGACTTATGTCATTCTGTTAAATTTGTATGAGAAAATTTGGGTAATAGTTGTTTCAAAATGAATTCAAGGAATGATTTCGTGAATGGTTTTGTCTGCCCCATTTTGAAATAACAAACGATCAGATATCTCTTACGAAATCTGTTACCAACTGACTGATCCTGTTATGATTTCATTTGAATTGATTCACGAGTCAGTTATGAGTTAATTCGCTCATGGCCTGGATCGTTTGTTATACAGTTATGTCGATTTGGAAATGATCTTGTTTGGATTCGATTGTGTCTCCTGAGGTAGCATAACAATTGCCTGCGATTTGTTTTAATTATATCGATTTCAAATTGATATGAAACGATTTCATAACTGTTTGATTATGATTCTGTTCACCCGACTTTGTGGTAACAAACGAAACAGAGTACGCATATCTCTGTAGTCATTTGATTGATCTTGATCCTGTTTGATTTCGAATGGTATAACCATTTTAATTTCAATGATTCATTTTCAAATAGATATGGGATGAAAATTGAATTTAATTCTTTATATGATTTGAATTGATTTCAATGCTGATTCTGTGTTTTATTTAGACCAGCTACAGAATCGCAAGATTCTGTAGCTAGTCTATAGATTTAGATTTTTATTATTTTCTTTAACAAAATATCATCCTAACTTGTCCATTTTTGACCCTTTTCAGTTAAATTCGAATTGCATTGGACATACTGGACAGTCTAGGAGATATTTGTGTGATTTAGTTTTGTTTTAGGTTCCTAGTTTAGCCAGACTTGGGATATCTTCCCAGATTTTATGTAAACAGTTTGATAACTTCTACAGGGAGGTTTTACCCTGTGGAAAACCTTTAAATACTTATTATTTTGTGTAATAAGGATCATCCTCACTTGTGGGAGAACCAGGCTATGGATTTCTAATACAAACTGAAACACGAATTGATGTTCTGCTACAACTTTCACTTTCATAATATCAATCTTTTGTTTCAAGTTTATGCATGTCATTTGTAATTGATTATAGACTACTTTAGCTATCATAGTCTATTGCAGAATGATGTGATTTAATTAATGTGATCCATGTCTAATTTCTTTCAATACTTAAAAAATACAACAATTACTTTGTTCAGTTAATGAATGACAGATTTCTCTTCTTCATCAATTGAATTATTTTATATAAGTCTTTGCATACAGGTTTATCTAACTGTGAAGATTTATAAATCATATGATTGTTGTGATTTTTATGTCTTGTTTGTCCTGTAATTATATTAAAGAGCACCGCAGCTATCGTTTACGAGAAGCTCCTGGATAAATTGGAGTGAGTTTCCTCCCTCCGATCAGCTGAGAAAATCATCATACACAGGACAAACCTAGAGCGTTTCCCCAGGTCAGTTTGTGATTTAATTATTTTCGTTAATTTGTTAGTATAATAGTAGTAGTTTAGTTAGATATATGTTAGTTAGATTTGTAGTTAGAATTAGTATATTAGTTGTTTAGTTTAGTTAGTTTTTCGTTTTATCTCTTGTTCATAAAATTATAAAATCAACAAAAAATATCTTTCTCTGTCTTAGGGCAGAATGCAAATGAGTTTTTCAGGTTTTATTCAAATCTGTAAATTGTAGATATTGTACATTTTGTGGATAAGTTATATTTCCGTTAGTAGTTAGTTATTTAATTAGTTAGAGTTAGTATAGTATTAGTTAGTAGATTGTATATATAGATTAGTTAGTTTAGTTTATTAGTTTGTTTTATTTCTTTTTAGTTAGATTAGTTTAATTTGTTTAATAGTTAGTTTTAATTAGATTAGTTTGTTTTAATAGTTAGTTTTAGTTAGATTAGTTTAGAGTAGTTTTTCTTTTTTTGTTTTATTAGGACCTTAGATCGGATAACGGAGCCGCTAAACCCGTCAGGGTGGTTCATCCCAAATGACTTGGGTTATTAGACAACCCCGAACCGGTTCCACTCTCTCAGTTGACGGACGGTCAATTTCGCCCGTCAACAAATATGCATAGGAAAAAAATAGAATTGAGATAAAATAAACAGAATGACTTCACATTCAACATAGCTGAAGATAAAAATCTAGGAACACATAAATATATAAGGAGACAAAAGAATAGTTTTATTTGGAATATATGAAAAAAATAATAGTTTGTTACACATCCCTGGAAATGTAAATGCGTTTGTCATATAGACTAGGATTGGGGCTCCCGCGGACCATAATAGAAATATGTACAAGAAATAGGACCGTGGAAAGAAGTTGGAGACAGTAGAATGTAATACCTGAAAAGTAGAAATGGGAAGATCAGTTTTTCGCTATAGATTTCTACTCAGAAAAGTTGGAATAACTGGATTGATAAAGAGAGGACTATCACTATACACTTACAGGGATGGTATGTATAAGTAATTTTGGTGTTTGGTTGGTCATGCCTTTCCCTGTTGATTTTTGTGGGCGACCCGCTTGAATAATTGGATTGATAAACATAGGATTTATGCATTTCCCTGTTGGATTTTGTCGCTGACCCACTTCAAGTTCTCTTCAATATAGCTTCTCAAGGGGGCGACGTTAATGTCATTGCGGATTTTAATGCTGAAAAATTCATTTTCTGATTCCCTTAGATCAATTGAAAGTTTACACAGAGCTTCATGAATGTCTCCATTCTGCATCGAATACCGGACTAGCAAGTTGTCCACCTCTTCCTCATGATATTCAAGAATCCTGTAAAATTTTTCTAAAGACAAGGCCTTCAAATTATCAACTTGTTTATCGAAAGCTTGTTTGGTTAATGTCAGCGAGTTGAGGATTAAGCTGGGGTCCTAGAAGCCGTTTGTCTTTCCTGCTAAGTATATTTTGGTGATCTTTGTGAATAACATTTCTTTATTTGATATTGCTTGCTCACATGATTGGATGATGAGATACAGGTTCTTCACTTTCTCTTTCCAGCATGATTCTAATTGAGTGAGCCATTTATTGGACGGGAGATCATGTTGTCTTCTTCTCGTCTCTGGCATGTTGTTGACATGAAAGGAAAAAGGGATGACCGTGTGCACATAGAAAGTTTCTTCATTTTTTAAATCCATCTGCAGAAGTAGGAGAAAGTTATGTGCCCTGCTCCCCAGGGAATCCATATTCTGTGATGTTTCCCATGCCTTAGTAATCAGTTCCATTCTTTTGTTGATATGTTTCTCCACATATCCTCTACAGGATGCGAGGAAGTTGGAGGACCCTTTTAGATTTGTTGCAGGGGTGCATGTAGTCGTAGGCACGACTATTTCCAAAGAACTTCCAAGAAATGGCATAGGAAACAAAGCTTCCTCTAATTCCTTAATCCAGTTCTTTAGTCTGGAATTTTCAACTTCAATGAATCCAATGGAATCATGAAGAGCATATCCGGTTGCCATGTGAAGTTGAGAGATTTTGGACGCCTGCATATTGGCAATGTCAATTTCTAAATGATGTTTTCTTTTCTTATTTTTTACATCTCCTTTTTCAATGATTAAATTTTTTGATTCGGTTTCAAAAACAACACTTTAGAATACGAAGGATTCATCTTCATAAAAAATTTCGGTGTGAACCATGTCCATTGAGCAGGTATGCTGAATTGTGTTTTTGAGCTAATCAAGGTTGCAGAATATGCTTTCTAGATCAGCGTCAAGATCCATGTTTTCACTGTAAATTTCGGGCTGCTCTGCCTCCCCTACAATTCTTTTTCCCTTCTTCTTGATGAGAAGCTCGTGAGGAAGATGTTGACTATATCTCTACAAAACTGCTGTGGAGCTACTGCTAGTAGTTTATGGAAATGTTGGTTTGCTCTAGACGCTGCTTGAAATGAAGAAATGGAGGGGACAATATAACCCCCCAGAAACATTGCTTCAATGCGTGCGAATGGAAAATCTCCTCATTAATGACAATATCTATGCATGTTGTATGGTAACCTGTTATAAGTAAAGCTTAATTATTGCATACTTAGAAGTGCGAAGGTGGCGGTTACGATGAAGAACATTTAAGGATTGGAGGTTTCATGAATGAACCAAGCTGGCGGCGTGTGAATGACATTCCATGGTATTTGAAATTAAGACTGGGAAGAGATTGGAGGTTTCACAAAGGAAGCAAGTTGGCGGCGTGCGAATGACATTCCATGGCATTTGAAATTAAGTCTGGGAAGGGATAAGAAAATCCTTCACAAAAATTTCATTGATGGCAGAACTTCTCGAGCCTTGTGCACATCAATGACAGCTTAGACGGTGCCTACACGATGACTTGTTAGCATTAAAGATTTAGAAAGA
>ML791587.1:208135-228190 GCA_009831015.1 Picea engelmannii
AATGGTACTCCTTTCTCTTCTGTCCAACTTATCCCAATCTTCCTTCGACATACCAGTAACTGGTGTACTAGTAGTTTGTGGACTGGTAGGAGGTGTACCAGTAGCCTGTGTGCTTGTAGATGGTGTACCAGTAGGCTGTGTACATTGTTCTTTGTCTACAAGAAGGTCCTCCATCTTGAGCTTCCATAGCTCAAAGTTTTTTACCATTGAAATTCTCTATCTCGATTCTAGATGAGCTCGTCATTCCTTTTACTTTACTCAAATCTCCTCTGCAAAAGCTCCCACTGAACCCAGGTTTATCCCAGACCCAAGATAAACTTGATCTATCAAGACCGAGCCAAACCCTCAGCACCAAAGGCGTCCCTCTGAAGCCAAAAACGTGCTCTGATACCACATGTAAGTTTTAAACCTGCGAAGTAAAGCAATGCATATATATTCTTAAGCAATACAAAAATTAATCAATGGCTCATACACATAATACACAAAGATCTTTACCGGAAACCCTCAACCGGGAAAACCTTTCTTTTTCATTATATCGAATTTCACCATTCGCCATACAATATATACAATGTTTTTAGGTATTCCGTAGATACCAAAACCCTAATCCCTTAATCCGAGATTAATTTACAAATCAACTAAAAATAGCAAAATCCGCTAAAAATAGCATAAACCGCTAAAAATCCGCTAAAAATAGCAAAATCCGCTAAAAATAGCAAAATCCGCTAAAAATAGCAAAACCCCCCTAGGAAAGCGCCCGACGCACACGGCAGAGCCCTAGGTGAAGGGATCGTCAGACGCAGTCGTCGTATCTGACGCACCCACACACACACACATGCAAAGAATATAACACATACCCAACATGGAGGACGTTGAGGGGCTACTTGCAATTTGATGGAGGTCATCCCACTATTTTGGAGAGGTTGTTCCACTTATTTTGGACGATGTTGAGCCTTGTAAGGACATTACACCCTTGTTAATACATCCTAGCACCCTTTGGAGATGACATGATACCTCCTTGATGGGATGTTACACCTTTTTGAGATGATATGACACTTGATGGATGAAACATTTCACCCTTTGGAGGGAACATTTCACTTTGGAGACCCTACACATGATGCTTGAGTGAGTCATCCACCATTCGAAGATCATTTATGCCACACATGTGGATTTTCTCATGCATTTATGAGGGATGATTTGATGTTAGAGAATATTTACTTCATTTTGAGAGCATCATTGGGTGTATTAGTGACATATTCACTCTTTTATCATGGATATTTTATTTATTGTGGCCATCTCTCTAGGGTTTGTAAAGAGATAAAGACATATTTTATTTTCTTAGGGATTTTGCTAGGAAAATATTGTTATTTTAATGAGAAGGGTGCTATATCTGTCATATAAATAAGAGAAGCAATTCTCATTTGTATCACTGCTACTTGTGGAGAACTACTAGTATTTGTCTACTATTTCTCTTCTCTAAAATTACTATGGATGGATAGTTAGAGAGACTTATTATGGAGATTGTCTTGTGGATAACTTTACTACTTCATAGATGCTCATTGCTAGGGTTTTGGAGATTGAAATATTCCTTCAGTAAGTGGTCTCACTTTATCTGGTGGATTTTTTTCATGAATGATTATAAGTGTCATTATGATTCTCTAGTGGTGGTTGTACATTCTCTTCATATTTTTTCTTGAACAAATCCCTCTTTTCAAAGCTCTTGGAATATTACTAGTGGAGTATCTTCCCTTGAACCATCTCAAATATTTTTAAGGTAACTAGAAGTATCTTATAGGGTTCTATATATCACCCTATATATACTTACATGTCCTTAAGGGAGTCCTTAATTAACCCCACATGTATAAAAAAATATAGTAGGCACTAGTCTTCTCCCATTTAGTCAATATAAAACTCAAAACTCAATTTTTATTTTATGTTTTAGGGTAAATTTAGGGTTTTGTTTAGCTTACATTTAATTTTCATCCATAAAAAAACCTAGATGTCTAAGGTTTTCATGCATATTTTTCACCTAAAATTCTAGGGTTTTTGTTGGCCCTCGACCAAGTTTTGAGGAAACCTTGGTCAAAGTTGACCCACTTTTGGACTTCGACACATTGGTCGAGGATGGAGCACCTAGGTGGAGTTGAGATCATGGATCTCACTGATTTTGAGGGGTTCTCTAGGGTTTTGTAATGGGATTATGGGATGTTATCCCATGGGGTTTACCCATGATTAGGCCTTATTGTAAGGGATTGTGAAAGTATAAATATGTAAGAATGTATGGTAGAAGTAGCTAAGCGAAAAAAGAGTTTTGGTAGCTAAGTGCAAGTAGTTTGAGTTGCTTTGTACAACAAGATGTATATGTGTTAAGGCTTTGTGCTTGATAGAGGGTTGGCCCTGTGCCTTGACCTAGATTTGGAAGGAGGATTTGGTGCTCAATGCACATATCTCCTGTCTGGTGCAAAGCTCGAATCTATGGCTTAGTGCACAGAAGAAAATGAATGTAAGAGATTGACGAATAATAAATAAGGCGAAGCGGTTGGTCGACGTAGCCCCACACTGGAGTGAACCACGTATAACTTGTGTCTTGCTTTGCTTTGTGCAATGTTCTGTCTATTATTTATCTGCTTAGTGCTTTGACTATTATGTATGATAGATAGATCTTTTGTTGCTTAGTGCTTTACTTGTGTTAAGGATGAATGTATGCTAGATCTAAATTATAATGCTAAGTGCTAAGTGCTCAGGTTATATGATCATTCACTATTACTGCACCGATCTATCTTAGATTATGTCCTGCGATGTTAATTAAGCTAATGAACTAATGCATGTCATATTCTAAGTGTTAATAGAATGCTCTGCGAAGTGTTATTATCACAGATCTGTGTCCCAACCTGGTTACAGACACCTTCATCCTGTAACCCCCCATGCTCCTACCTCGGGTGAGACCTTTCCTGCTTCGCAGGTGTTGCCAAAAGGGTATGTAGTTAGGGTTTTGTTGGTGCGTTGTTAAGCATTGAACCCTGGGTCTGCCCCTGTGCCAACAAATGGTTTCATTGCCGGGACCTGAAACTGTGATTGCTGGGAACTGAAGTAAAGAAAAGAGAAGCTCTGAAGTGCGTAGTACTCTACTTGACTTGCAAGCTTTGTGCTTTGACAAGAGTAAGATAGGTGAATTTTTTTTTTTTGAAAGTATGAACTTAAGTATGTTTAATAGATTCTGTCCTAGTCTGAAGGCTAGGGCGCAGTTGAAAGAAATATTTGATTTGAGTAAACCTAATGGAAATGAAGAAAGATATGTTATTCCTATGCAGAGAAAGAATTTTTTGACTAATAAGTGGATGCAGGAACCTAGAATTTTTTTTTGCAGATTGCAGGTCCAACACTACGATCCTAGTGCGCAGTACAGAAGAGGTTGGGGAACATTTAAGAGAAAAAGAGGATTAAATTTGTGTTATAACTGCAGAAGACCGGGACATCTTGCTAAGTAATGCCCTGGCATAGGTCGTATTTGTCTCTGTTGTAATATTGTTGGTCATGAGGTTGAGGATTGTCCAAGGATGATCGCTAAAGTTGAAAGGATGAACACAAGACGAGAAAACTATGAAGTAAGTCAAGAGACTAAAGGTATGTTAGGAAGTCATAAAGAGAACAGATCAGAGGAAGTTCATACTATGTTATTACAGTTGAAAGAAACGATGGATGTTCACAAAGATGTCAATTTACCAGAGATTCTAAAAGTAAAACAACGCATAAGTGAAAGAATAGAAGACTTCAACATAGATTGTGTCTTAGATGAAGAAACACAAGTGAATATTATGACATAAGAAACTTGGGAAATTTTGGGAAGGCCTACTGTGGTACCTTAATTGGGAAGGATATGCTTGTTTAAGGGTGAGATGATAACTTTATGTGGAATAGTTACTAATGTACCTATTATTGTTCATGGAACATCGACTGCAGAAGAATTTGAAGTCATTAAGTTTATTGGGGACAACGCTCCTTTCCCACTTTTTCTAGGTAAGACTTGGATTGAGAAAGATCAAATCAGAAGGAAAGCAGAGGAAGAGGCCACAGAAAAGAAAAAGAAAGCACTAAGGGATTTCATAGCTAGAAAAATAAATCGACTAATAGAAGAATGAGAGGATAAGTCCAAGCAACAGAACAAAGTAACAATGCAAGAGGGACATAAGGCAATAGAATTAGTTGTCAAGGTTGAAAGGATGCAAGAAGGCTTGAAGAACCTATCTATGCAAGAAGGCTTGAAGAACCTATCTATGCAAGAAATAAGTATATCCACCCAGGAAGTATTAAGAGAAAGGATATTAACTTCAGACTCTTTGAAGACACCTCAACAGTGCAAAGCCACTGCGCTAAAGGAAGATAATAATAAGAATGGAAAGAGGATTCTAGAAACAGTTAGAGAGACTCAGATCACAGGGAAGAAGGAAAGGAAGCTCAATAAAAAAAAGCTAAGTTGGAAAAGATACAATAAGTTACATAAACCAAATGGAAGACTTCGCAGATTGGAACCTCGCAGGGGGCAGGTTCACAGGATTTGAACCTCGTCAGAACAACATGACTGTGCAGAATGGGACTTCACCCTGGCGAAGTTATATGACCATTGGAGGCACCCCGACGTTAGAACACCACTCCAGAACGGCTAGAAAACAAATTCATGGGCTGATGGACCGCTTTTGGACATTGAGACCGCACCATAATGGAAATATTCACATTAATGGAAGTATTACTGGTCGTTGGAAGAATCCGTTATGGTGCCTCGCTTATTTAACTTGTTGGTCGCTGCGCCGAGACCACTTTTTGCCACCCATGATTAACTGAGCCAAGAAGAGAATTGTCTGTGTGTTGAGCTGTGCTATCTAAAACTAGACCCCACCTATCTGCTTGTCTACCCCACCTGTCCATTCGTCTACCCCGACCTGTCTGTTTAAAAGTGAGAATGTCGGGCGAATGAAGTGCATTAGAGAAGTCTGTTGAGGAAGTACTTAAGAAGCTAAAGGCTGATAAATCGATATCTGAAGGTGTACAGGTGTCATCAACTAGGGGACTGTAGGCTTCCCCTTCAACTGGATGTCATTCTGGTAGTGTTAACCCCATGACTCAGCAGTGAAGTAAGCACCGCAGTGATATGGCTAATGCGAAGTAGATCCCATTGATCCTACTCGAGTATATCCCACCTTTGGCTGGTGCCATTAACTGTGACAGTATTCCCCAAGATTATGAGTACACCTTGTTCACCGCGTACATTCTGAAAGGAATACACGTAGTTGGGAGTCAGTTAGGACAAATCTTGCTACTGAAGAACAACGATTTCAATTTAGGAGACATGAAGAACTATGCCATGTTGGTGCTGCATTGCTACCTCACGAAGTCAACTAGGAAGAAGCCTCGCCTCGTCTTACAACCATGGATTAAGGGGATGACACAGTCCACCATGTTGAATGTAATGAAGATTCCCCATTTTAGCAGCCATCAGGAGGTTAACGCTTGTGTTAAACTCCTCTTGTCGTGCTATCATGGCAGATACATGTGGCTCGACCAAAGGATTACTATGGATCCGACGCTGATTGATCAGATCACAACATTAAGTATGAAGGGACCTGACCCTCAACATTTTTATCCAGGGAAGGCCTCAGACCATTCCCTGACACAACACATCAAGGAAGCTTATGGAGAAGTCGAAAAAGGAAAGCGAGGTTACAAGGTAGCCTCTATACAGTATGGCGCAATGCACCTCGCTTGCGAACTTATAGCTGGCAAGCTCGTAAGGAAGAACCGCCCCACACAAGTCACTAGGTTCGTGGTGGAACTCACAGGAAAATGTGTGGAGGGCATGTAGATGCTCTGGGTGAGCTACCTCGTCAATGAACTATAGAAAGATTTCCCCAAAGCCCAGTATTTGGGATATGAATTCCACTACAACTAGCTGATCATTTTGATCGCATTTGTCGCTTGGAAAATTCCTAAAGGAGCCACCTTCCCAGAGATCGAAGCCTCAGAACCATTGGTCGCTCGGTTTTCAACCTTGTGGTACACTAACAACATGACGAAGCAATGGCGTTGCAATGTCATGTTTCATGCATACTATCAACAATTGAAGGTTGCCATTGAATCATTTCCACGCATGACACTGTGCACCTTACACCAGTACTGATGAATAGCAAAGTTATGTGGAGATCCACATTTCATCTACATCACTATGCACAGAGATGAGAACAAAGAAGACCTATTGTCATACTACAAATTGACAGATGAAGACATGGAGTAGATTGAGAAGGAGTGGTCGGAGAAATTTCTTGTACCTATCGCTGATGCATAACTCTCTGAAACTGACACCATAGGAAGCCCCATAGTCACCTGGGTCAAGCATGTCAGAAAATCTAGTGGGACGAAGAGAAATAAAAGGCAGGAAGAATCCCAGGATATAGAGAGAGATGAGGAGGACAACGCCTCTGAAGATAATGGGTTTGGCTCACCAGGAGGAGGAGGAGATGAAGCAAATGGACAGGGAGGAGGAGATGGAGAAGAAGAAGAGAAAGGAGGAGGTGAAGCTACACCACCTAAGGATCCCCCTATTGGAACATAGACACCATGAAAGAGGAAGGTTTCTCTGAAGAAACCTTTAGCAAGGAAGAAGATGCGCGCTAGTAATCCCTAGTTGGAGGCCATGCTCACGAAGGATGATATCAGTCTGGTCCATGGAGCCATGGAGGATGCATTTGAGGAAACCTTGCAGAGATATGTAGAGAAGCAAGAAGAGCTATATGGAAGGATAAAAAAGGAATTGAAAGAAGTACAACAAGCTATTCGTGCAGTACCTACTGTGCCTTCCTTGAAAAATATTACAGAATTGGGGGATGAACTAGCCCAATTGAGAAGACTTGTGGATGCGATAGAAGCTCGACTTCAGAGAGTCCAAGAAGAAAAATAGAATCAAACAAAAGCCTTGAAACAAGAGAAATGCGAAGTCTTAGAACTATTACGAGTAGTGTGGTACAGTGTAACTGCCTACGAAAGTGAGAGAGAAGAGTTTAAGGTGATGCTCTAAGAGGAAAAAGCCCAGCTAAAGAGAGAAAAGGAGCAGTTTCTCATAGAGTGGGCCATAGTTAAAGAAGAAATTAGTAAGGCATGTCACTCCGTACTAGGTTTTGTATAGGAAGAGCAGGAGTCGGTCGAGGCTCAAGTGGTGAAGCTCGCTAAGACCCTCCAGCAGCTTCAGGCGAGGATAACAAAATTGGAGACCCAAGTAGTACCGAGCACTCCGCAGGAGGTGCATAACCAGAGGGAGGAGATTGCTAAGAATACAATTGTAAGAATTAGAGCCCTTGCCACGGAATGTAAACAACTGAGTGATAGAAGCGCATAGACATATGAATGCCTCGTAGAGGATCCAGAGCTAAGGAAGATGGAAGCGCAGTTACAAGAGGCACAAAAACAAACATTGCTAGTACAGGCGCAGATGAAGCTACTCACCGCAGTTGAAAGAATGAAGAGATCCTAGGAGCAACGTGTAGTGAAACAACCTATCACTGCCCTCCAGGGTAGGGTAATGGAAGTCGTGCAGAAGCTACAACCTGTTCAGGAGGAAGCCTGCAAGGTATTCAAATAAATTGATGGACAAGGCTCACAATTGGATCAAGTCATTGCAGTAGCAGAACAACGCCTGGAAGGGCCTGTTACAAAGAAAATGATCCACGAGCTCACTGACCAGGAGGCTCATGTGAAGAAACAATTCAAGGCAACTCGAGTTAAGCTCGAGGCCTTCGAAGCAGCACTATCCACACCTGAGTGACTCAGGATGAGTCACATGTGAGTGTTGGGGGCCTGTTGGCCCTCGACCAAGTTTTGAGGAAACCTTGGTCAGAGTTGACCCACTTTTGGACTTCGACACATTGGTCGAGGATGGAGCGCCCAGGAAGAGTTGAGATCGCGGATCCCACTGATTTTGAAGGGTTATCTAGGGTTTTTGTAATGGTATTATGGGATGTCGGCCCATGGGGTTTACCCATGATTAGGCCTTATTGTAAGAGATTGTAAAAGTATAAATAAGTAAGAATGTATGGTAGAAGTAGCTAAGAGAAGAAATGGTTTTGGTAGCTAAGTGCAAGTAGTTTGAGTTGATTTATGCAACATGATGTATATGTGTTAAGGCTTTGTGCTCGATAGAGGGCTGGCTTTGTGCCTTGACCTAGTTTTGGAAGGAGGATTTGGTGCTTAGTGCACAGATCAATTGTCTTGTGCAAAGCTCGACTCTGTGGCTTAGTGCACATGATCAAATGAATCTAAGAGATTGACGAATAATAAAGAAGGAGAAGTGGTTGGTGGACGTAGCCCCACACCGGGGTGAACCACATATATCTTGTGTCTTGGTTTTCTTTGTGCAATGTTCTATCTATTATTTATCTGCTTAGTGCTTTGACTATTATGTATGATAAATAGATCTGTTGTTGCTTAGTGCTTTACTTGTGTTAAGGATGAATGGATGCTAGATCTAAATTATAATTCTAAGTGCTAAGTTCTTAGGTTATATGATCATTCACTATTACTACGTCGATCTATCTTAGATTATGTCCTTCGATTTTAATTAAGCTAATGAACTAATGCATGTCATCCTCTAAGTGTTAATAGAGTACTCCGCGAAGTGTTATTATCACAGATCTGTGTCCCAGCCTGGTTACAGACACCTATGTCCTATAACCCCCCTTGATCCTACCTCGGGTGAGACCTCACTTACTTCGTAGGTGTTGCTGAAAAGGCTGGTAGTCAGGGTTTTGTTGGTGCGCTTTTAAGCATTGAACCCTGGGTCTGCCCTTGTGCCAACAATTTTCTTGCATGTTCTTGGCCTAAAATCCTAGGGTTTTCTTGCATGTTTGACCTAAAATCATTTTATTGCATAAAATTTGCCTTGCTGAGTCATATTTCTACAAAATTAGGGCTATACATCTTGTTTTAGTTCGTTGTTGTATGCATTGTAATTTTCAGATTTTAAAAGTTAATCAAACCTAAGATTTATTCATTATTTTAGCCCTACTTTCCATTGGTTTATAATATTGGATTACTAAGAGGGGGGTGAATCAGTAATAGAGAAATTCAATCCTTTTTAACCACAATATGCAAGTGTTATATCAATGTAGCATTATCATCCAATAGTTGCAGAGTAAATAAACAATGAACAAATGAACAATCATACACATACACAGTACACCAATGTTTTTACGTGGAAACCGAAAGTGGGAGAAAAACACAGAATGATTTTTCTTATATGTATTTAAAAATTACATTCATTGGAAGCACCAACTTCCTTTGTTTTCCAGCTGCAACTGGAAGGAGGCTCCAACCCCCTAGTTTCTCATGCTACAACCTGAGGGAAGCTCCAACTCCCCAATTCTCTGGCTACAACCAGAAGGAGGCCACAACCCCCTATGTTCTCTGACTACAACTGGAAGGTGGATACAACCACCTATCCTTGCACCATCCAACCACCCCGACGTAGAAGTAGAATCATGGAACCATTTTCACACTATCACTGCGAGATATACTGCTGTAAACCTGTACTAATCAACCTGTACCAAACAACCTATACCAATAACATGAACCATGCATCAACCTATACCTTAATATATAATCAACATGTACCATAAAAAAGTGCATCAACCATGCACCAATCTATACCAAACAACCTGTAATCAATATATGCCATAAACAAGTGCATCAACCATGCACCAACCTGTACCTCAACCTGTACCATGAACAAGTGCATCAACCATGCACCAAAGATGTACAAATAACATGTTACAACAACTTGTCCAAACAACCTGTCACAACAACCTGTCTCATCAATATTATAAACCAAAACAGATCTACTCACCAAGATCAATCACCAAGACAACTCTCAAATATGTGCATCAACCAAGCATAACACAACAACTCATAATAATCACCAAGATCAATATGTTCTTCTAATAATATACCAATACAAGTATGCTACATCATCCATAAACCATGTGTCAACAATACTACTAAAAAGTGCCTCCAACCATATACCAAGTATGTACCAATCATGTATCAACTACTCATCAAATATGACTCATCAAGATGTACCAACATCATCAACTATACACCTCATGTATGTCCCAACTCATCAACTACTTGTCTCAATCATGTACCCAACATGTACCTCAACCAAAATCCCTCATCAATTTCATCATCCAAATCTGATTTGTAACTCTTTAATAGACCCGGTGTATAAGATCACATACCTGCAAACCTTCTTTAACTTTAACAACAAGAGACTAGCATTTTCATCAAACTTTACTTTAGTCTTACATGACTAATTTTGGATTAGTCAACAACCCTAACTTGAAATAATCATAACTATGTACCTGTAATGAATAAATATCTAAAAATGGTACAAAGTGTTCTTCAATGTCTTTTACCCAAACCTTTCTCCATTACCCAAACCTTTCTCCAACTTCACATGGCCATAAATCTCTAACCGTGAAGAGTTATGTGACGTTCCACATACCACCGGAAATGGCATGACATTTACTATCCATATGGAATAGTATTACTTGAAAATATATCAAAAATCATACGATTATCCATAAAACAAACTTGGGTCCATTACCCAAACCATTGTGCTGCCGAAATTTGCTACCGAACTTTCTTCAAGGCTTGACATCAATGACAACCAACCCAATTAATCAACAATCTCCCCCTTTGGCATTGATGGCAACACTCTGATGCAAAACTAAATTCATGTCACTCATGCTCCCCCTTTACCTTTACCTTTTCATTTACCTTTGCATCTGATAAATCTCTCCCCCTTTGTCATTAATGGCAAAGGTATTTTTCCATTTAGGGTTGCTCCCCCTAATTGAACTGTCCTTGGGGATACTCCCCCCTGACTGAAATATTCTTGAAACTGATCTTCCAACCTGAATTGTCCTCTTTATGGTGCTTCCTCGTGTAGATCTAAGACATATAAGATAGGCATTCAAAAGCATTCATTTTGGAGTAGAAATTACTCTAAGTTTCTGGCGAAGATACTCAAAGGATTCTCTTGGAAGTGGTTTTGTAAAGATGTCTGCCACTTGTTCTTTTGTGCCCACATATTCAACTTTGATGTTATTCTCTGCAACATGTTCCCATCGAAAGTGATACTTTATTGGAATGTGCTTCGTCTTGGAGTGCAACACAGGGTTCTTTGAGATATTGATGGTGCTTGTATTATCACAATAGATTTGAATGGGATCATCATACTCAACCTGTATATTTGTCAGAGTTTGTTTCATCCATATAACCTGTGTACAACATGTTGTTGCTGCAATATACTCTGCCTCAGCTATAGATAAGGATACTGATTATTGTTTCTTTATTAACCATGATACTAAACACTCACCCAAGTAGAACATTGCGCCACTGGTGCTTCGTCGGTCATCAATGCAACTTGCCCAATCTGCATCTGTGTAGGCAATAAGTGATATATCATTTCCTTTTGGATACCATAATCCAAACTCTTCTATTCCTTTGATATATCTAAAAATCCTCTTCATTGCTAATACATGTGAATCTTTTGGTGCTTCTTGAAATCGTGCCACCTGTCCAACTGCCTACATTACAAATGGTTTGGATGCTGTCACATATAGTAAGCTACCAATCATTGACCTATATTTCCTCTTGTTTGTAGACTTTGAATCATCATTTTTTCTCAGCTTGCAACTGGTTTTCATAGGAGTGGTAACTAGTTTGCAATCTTCCATTCCGAACCTCTTTAACATTTCTCTGATATACTTAGTTTGAGAAATAAAAATTCCTTGGTTGTTTTGACATATTTGAAGACCCAAAAATAAGGATAGTTCTCCAAGTAATGACATTTCAAATTCATTCTTCACATCCTTTGCAAATTTCTATCTTAAACTATCATTAGTACTTCCAAAACAATATCATCAACATAAATTTCAATTAATAAATACTACATTGAGTTACCTTGATGTAGAGGTTGTTGTCTGCGCTTCCTTTCCATAGTTCGTAGGGAGTTTTGTCGTTTTTGTTTCTGAGCATTACTCTGTTTTGAATGTGAATTGTTGTATGCACTGTATGTTTCCAAAAAAATACATCAATTTGGAATCCATTAGCATTGTTCGAGCCATTTCCTGTGTAATTATCATCCATTATGATAATGTTCCTTTGTCTCTGAACCACTCTCTCAACCAATCTATGAATCCATGCTCTTGTCTACTATCATATATTTATCCAAACCTGCTAAGTGTTCTTATAAATCCATCTCTGTCCATACTGTCCAAGACTCTACTTGCGCAACTATCCATAATGTTGACCCATTTATCACTATACTATCATGAAGTCTTGATTAATCTATCAAACTGTACTTCTGCTAACTGGATACTATGAATCTGTCTTCTCAAACTCTGCAAGCTTCTCGAAGGATGGTTCTTTGGTTTGCGACAACTATCATATAGACTCCCCCTGTCTAATATTCATATTACCTAGGAGTCTCTAAGCCGGATGGATCAGAACAATTCCTACTCTGATGTGTATTCATCATAATCTTCATTGGTAGATTCGTTATCTCTCTGAGCTCTGACTTCTTTCTTTCTATCTGTAGATTCATCTTTCACTACAATGTCTGAAACTACAATCTCTTGAACCTGTTCCTTATTTACCTGTCCTTTCTTTCTTTCAGTTATTTTCCAAACCTTCTTGTATCTGACATCTTTCTTTTTCTCTGTAGAATTTTCTTCATCTCGTTTTATTGCTAATCTTGCGATCTCTGGTACCCGGTCTTTAATCACTTGTTCTTCCTGTTTTCTTATCCATACTTTCTTATATCTTATATCAGTGTTCTCTTTCATGGAAGTATCAATCACGCTTCTACAATCACTAGCTATGTGTCCATAGTTATGACATTTGTAACACTCAATGTTACGTGCGACCACATAGGAACTTCTTGCTTGAACATTTATTTTATAATCCCTGCAATCTGCAACCTTATGTCCAAAATTAGTACCATAAAAAACAATGACCATATAAGAAATTTGCATACCTGGGAGTGAATTATCTTCTTTGTGGTGTAGTCCTTCTGAATTTCTGCCTTGACTGATTATGATCATGATTGAATCTTCTTTGTGGATTGAACACAAATGGTCTTCTTGAAGATGTATCTTCTATACTTAGATGCTAGTTGACCATGATTCCTTCCTTTGAGTACTTTTGCATAACTCTTTTTGTTTTCTTCATTCTTACTTTCTATCAACCTAGAGTGCTTCTCTTCATTCTCTATAACTGATGTGGATGTTTCTGTCTCTTAAACGTTCTTTTTGAGCTTGACGATTTTACTTCTCAATGTCACAACTTCTTCTTCAAGGTTCTCAACCTCTTCTTCTTTCTTTAATATCTAAGACTTCATGACTTCTTCTGTTCTCTTCGCTTCTTCAAACTGAATTTTTAATGGGATTATTTCTTCTTCAAGTACTTTCTCTTCTTGACCAAACTCTGACTCAAGTTGGTTTAGATCGTTAGTTCTTTCCTTAAGATGATCTGTCAATATCTTCACTCTCATTTCCGCTTCTTCCTTCTATGCTGCTATGTTGGCTTCCAAACACTGCTTTTGATATTCAAGATTTTCTTCGATCTTTCTAGCTTCTTCTAGCTGAGTTCTTAAGTTCTCGATGACCTATTGGGATTCTTCAAAAATGTGAACACTTTCCTTTTGTTTCATCAATCTTTCTTGAGTGACTTGTTTTCTTCTCTTAGTTCATCTAAAGAACTAATCAATTCTGCTTCATAATTGTCTTCTTTTTCAATTTGTTTTTCTGTCTCATTTCCTTCATGGAATTCTATTTCAAGATGCCCGTGTTTTTCAAAATTAGAGCAAAACAACATACCTTTGTTGATTATGTACTCTTCATCTTCTGAATCTGTTTGACATGGTAAACATATTTCTTCTTGATCTGTACCTGCATCTTCTTTGGCATTTTCTGAATTTGTGATGGGTGAAGAATATATGTCATGTAACTTATCCCAAAGTTCTTTGGCTGATGAACATTCACCAACCTTTTCTCTTACCATATTAGGTAATTCTTCCCAGATGAAATCCATTGCTATTTTGTTATACTTCTTCAATTCCTTCTTGGCTGCAGTCTTTGCCCTTTTTGAACTATCATATCCTGTAACAACTGATAGCCAAATATAATGCCCATGTGCCTGTAAAAATAATTTCATCCTTATGCTCCACATCTCATACTTTAAACCATTCTGACCATTAAACAATGGTACTCCATTCTCAAAATAATCCACGATCTCCTTCTAGTGTTTAAATTGTTTCTTGAAGGAACCTATTTTGATATCAATTGTTGGATTACTGAGAGGGAGAGTGAATTAGAAATAGATCAATTCAATCCTTTTTAACCACAATATGCAAGTGTTATATCAATGTAGCATTATCATCCAATAGTTGCAGAGTAAATAAACAATGAACAAATGAGAAATCATACACATACACAGTACACCGGTGTTTTTACGTGGAAACCCAATGCGGGAGAAAACCACATAATGCTTTTTCTTATATGTCTTTAAGAATTACATTCATTGGAAGCACCAATGTTGGACCTTGGTTATGGAAGGAAGTGAAGAACAAGGAAGAAAAGGTAAAAAGTGAGCTTCGCGGGAGACACAATGATTGTCACTGGGTCGAAGTGAGCAAAAGAACAGAAAAGATGGAGCAAAGTGCGGAAAAGCAAGCCGTTGGATGAGGAGATCGAGGATGACAGATCAACAAAAAAGATGGACCAAGGATGACCCAGAAAGTGGAAAAAGACAACATTAGATGCCTTGGAGCACCACGAGATGAAGAAGGAAAGACAGGCTAGTGAAGCCCGGAAAGAACGGGTCAAGTTAACCTAGGGTTGTAGACACCTAAGGTTTTGGTAATTAGGGTTTTGACACCTAGGTTTTGACTTGAGGTTGTTGGTGAGGGATTGTAATGTATAAATAGAGGTTGAGAGGACCTAGGTCGGGTCGGTACTATCATTAAGCCTTGTTATTGGTTGATTGTTCATTGAGAGAATGTTGTATTATGAGTAAGAGAAGTACTGAGAGTGATATCCTTCTGGTATTGTAAGATCTTCAACTGGGTACGAAGATCAAGTCCTGCAGCTGGGTGTGAAAGAAGGGGAGAAGGAGAGAGAGAAGAGAAAGGATCTGCTGGCCAAGAGCACAGATCAAAACTGTAAGCTTTATCTTAATATATCATAAGCACAGTTCTGTGGATGTATCCCTAGAGAGAGGGTGAACCACGTACATCTGTTGTTGTGTGTGTGACTGATGCTTTGAGCTCTATCATTGTTACATTGTTATCTGCATTATTGTATTAGATTAGATATATAGCTGTGAAGGATAGATATAGCTAGTTGAATGGTAGATGCATGTTATGTTGATGTTGCAATAAGAACCACTTGATATTCCCCTAGTTGTAGACATCTCTGTCCCGCAACCCCCTCATAACTGCTTCAGGTGAGACTGCATCTGCTTCGCATGTGCTACCGAAAGGGCTAGTAGCTAGGGCTTGTTGGTGCGCTCTTGGAGTTGAACCCTGGGCCTGCCCCTGTGCCAACAAATGGTTCCATTGCTAGGACATGAATCTTTTTAAGGGAATGTCAGGTGGTTCCCATCGAATACATAGATTTAGAAGTGGATAGAGGATCAAGAGAAGGACTTCGCTGAAGCCCATAAAAAGAACCCTAAAATAAGCACTAAAGATTGGCTACAAAGATACATCTTCATCAACATTCACGAGATCTTCTTTGGAGGAATCCATCAGGAGCTACACAAGTGGTTGGATAGGTTAGCTGACACACAGTTTGAAATCAAATCTAGACCTCCTGTGGCTTGGACACCAGCATTGATCTAGAAGGTCAAGAGAGTTGACAACGCTGTATCCAGAGCAGTAGATCACTGGTTTGATAGTACCATCAGAGGGTATATCACTGAGTTTGCTGTTGACAGAACTTAATCGTATAGCCAAGTCGAGAGATACTTTTTCAAAGGACCCAGAGGAAAATTTTTGCACTTCCTGAAGCTAAGAATCAAGATGCTCTTGCATGAAAACCACATCTTGAAGATACAATAGATTGATCAGACCTGAAAAGGCTAATGTTCAAGACCTCAAATAGTGACAGCGACACAAAAGCAGGAAATGCGCGTAGTGGGAAAGTAGTCTGAGGAGTTCACCTTGAGAACTTGTTTAAGAAAAACTACGGAGAAGAGGGTTTCTATAGTGGAGAAGAGGTAGATCTAACCGACAAAGAGCATCCAAAGCCCACCAGAACAGAAGAAGGGGAAGCTGAAGAACTACGCCAAAGAAATCCAGAAACCTCAGGAACTACACGAGCTATTGAAGTAAGTAACGTTAATCCTCCTGTTGTCCCAACAATACTTAGCAGTCAGAATAGTCAGAACCACCAGAGTCTTCAGAGTACTGTTACTAGTAGCTCAACATATACTCAGACAAGAACCCTAGTCATCTCTATGGCAGATGAAATGAGACTCCCTATATTTAGAGGAGATGCATCTGAAGATCCAGATCAACATTGGTTTCTGTGTGAGGCTGTATGGAATATTAAAAGTATCACTGATGAAGCCATCAAGAGAACCCAGTTTAGCACTACGCTAAGGGACTGTGCACTGAGTTGGTACATGAAACTTGTCCAAGGACTGGCACAGCCTAAGCCCATGAATGAGATCAAGAATGCGTTGATTGTAGAGTTTAAGAAACCTAAGTCTGAGTCACAATGTATTACGGAACTAAAATATATTAAACAAAAGGTAGCATAACTTGTTTGGGAGTTCGACCAGAGATTCAAGACCCTGACAGGTTGATTAACTTTCCAGATCCTTGATGAATAGAACAAATAATGGTTCATCGCTGCGCTGTTACCACACATAAGAGTCCCTCTGATGCAACATAAGATTGCATCTCAGGCAGAAGCTTTGGAGATCGCCATGAAGCTTGAATTAACATCGATGGGAGAATCTAGCTCAAGCATTAGCCAGATCATGAGCCAGCTAACTAGTTTGTCTTTATAGGTCGAGGATATGAAGAAGGATAAGGGAAAAGACAAAAGGGAAGATATGTGGTGTGTAAGATGCATATCTGAAGGCCATGATAATGAACACTATATCTTATTTCATGAGTACTTGGCATCAGGGGCACCGAGCCCCTTAAAACAAGTTAGCCTAACCTGGTGAGATGTATGCAGAAATAGGCATCGCCCAGGTGAGTGCTACTACATGAAAAAGTATGTCCAGACACCCACAAAATTGTATGGTACATTTTGTAAATCAGTAGGGCATGATGATCAAGATTGTAGAGCTTATGATCTCATGCATGAAAGGTTGAGAGACATATACAAGATTCAAGGAGAAGTACAACAAGAAGGAAACACTCCGCAGTACAACTCTCCAGGGAGAGGAAATTTCACTCCTCGCGGTGGCTACAGAGGATGAGGATGAGGAGGAGGTATGGGCTGAGGCCGAGGAAAAATAATCTGTTACAACTGCATGCATCCAGGACATTTAGCAAGGGATTGTCAGAATCCCTGCACAACCTGTAGTTACTGTAACTCCTTTGAGCATGCCATAGAGGAATGCCCTGTGCTACTGGCTAAACTTCAGGAAAGACAAGGACCTCATCAGAACCCACAAGTACAACTGATATATGTTGAACCTCTCGGAACAGACCCTAGAGTCACTGTTATCACTCGAGGAGGTGCTGCTACAGGAGAAGATAGAGAAGCCCAAGGAAAGACTGAAAATGACCATGGAGTCAGGAAAGCTATAGAAAAGACCCCAACATTCGATGCTAAGAAAGAAAGACAGATATTCGAGGAGGCAAGAAAAGAGTTCAAAGGAGATCAAGGATCTTCATCAAAGAGACAACCATAAATCAAAGATTATGGCATGCCCCAGACGTTTGATCCATTTGCATTGCCAACAAAAGGGAAAGAGGTAATCAAACTCATGGAATTTGTGTACACTTGTGTTAAGTTGATTCAAGATAAAGGCGCTGTACAAGAATTACAAGGCTTAATCAAGCAGTATGAGCTAGGAAATATAGACCCCTTACTGAATAGGGCAGTGCACCAAATTGAAAAAAGGAGAAGGACAAATAAAAAATTGCACTTGAATGCTCAGATAGGAGAGTATGAGATAGACTATGTGGTCCTCGACTTAGGGTCAGAGGTTAATGTCATGACAAAGCAGACTTGGGCACTGATGGGAAAACCCAAGCTGATATATTCCCCTATTAGGCTTCACATGGCTAATCAGCAAGCTGTCAACCCATTTGGACGATTAGAGCATGTCCCAGTGGACATCGATGGAGTAAGAAGCTTTGCAGATTTTGAGGTAATTGAAATTGTTGATGATAGCTGCCCTTACCCTGCATTGTTAGGAATTGATTGGGCCTTTGACAATTCCACTGTTGTTGATCTAAAGAAAAGATGCATGACATTCGAGAAAGATGGCCTTACGGTTGTTGCACCTTTAGATCCAGATGAGGGTCCACAATACACAGAACCTATCAGAGAAGAGGACCACACATTTGAACAGGAAAACATCTACAAATTAACAGCCAGACAATAGGATTATATCAACCCTACAGCTGATGGGAATCTGAGCTGATGAAGTGACAACACATGTTCATCCAACTCGAAAGAAGCACTGGAGAACTGGCATAACCAGATGTATGAAGTATCTACAAGAATATGTGCTAGGGTAACCGGAGAAGTTCATTGGATTGGCACAATAGTGAGTAATCTACCCACATTTGATGGGATGAACCCCTTAGAGAACTTCTTATCATAATTTGAGAAAAGTGTACCAACACAACAGAGGTTGTTGGCAATGGATGAGGCCATGAAAGCCACACTAGAAAGATGGCGAGGGACACATAAAAGCAATATTACATACTGGACACAATGTCGAAATTTGATGACAGTGCAGTTTTCAGCACAAGTAGGAAGCTGCGAAGCAAGGTAAACAGGTCGAAGCTGCCCAAAGGACCATGTACGAAGCTGGGAGGAGTGACATTCCTACATAACAATGGGTACATAGATTCGTTAATATGTTGGATACCACCCTGATTAACTGGTACCTTCAAGTAGAGCCGCGCCTTGTCACTTCAGAATGGGAAGGTATGATCCAGAGTTTTATAACCACCTTTTTGTTTGACAATGAATTTCCTTCTGTAGATCAAGCACTAGATATGGTGAGACATAAATTGTTTAAGGAGGCATCTGGCCTTTGTTTGGAGAAAGAAGAGGATGAATGGACTACGTCCCTCCAGAAACTACATACCTGCTACAACATTAATGCCGACGAAGACGATGATCCAAGGAAGGTGAATATCGCATAAACAGAAGGTCAGAGAGATGTGGAAGGACCAGGAGTTGAACTGCCATTCACTGGACAACCGATAAAGATAAAGAAAGTCAATATCAGGACAGAGGAGACACCAAAGCTTGCCAATGTCGGAGATTACCGGGACGCTGCTACCACTGACAAAATCACAGAATTATTGCACGAGTATTAGGACTTGTTCCCGACCAAGTTCACTGATATGAAGGGAATCAAAGGACCTATGGGAGAAATGAGAATACCTTTGAAACCATATGCTGTAAGTTTTAAACTTGTGAAGTAAAGCAATGTATATATATTCTTAAGCAATACATAAATTAATCAATGGCTCATACAGAGAGTACACAGAGATTTTATACCGGAAACCCTCAACCGGGAAAACCTTTCTAATTTTCATTATATCAAATTTCACCATTCCCTATACAATATATACAATGTTTTTAGGTATTTTGTATATACCAAAACCCTAATCCCTTAATCCAGGATTAATATACAAATCCGCTAAAAATAGAAAAAACCGCCCAAATTTTTTTTTTGGATACTGCCTTGAACCCTGTCGGCCCCCAACTACTACCCGTTGCCGAACGCTGCGCATAACCAGGGGGG
>ML791587.1:231864-242969 GCA_009831015.1 Picea engelmannii
ACAGAATCTCCATCTTCCATCCTAAGATGATACAACTTCTTTCGAAGAAACAACTTGTTTACCAGGGACTTTGATTGATACAAATTCCCTAACTTATCCCATAGTTCCTTGGCTGTAGATTCTTCTGAGACATTCAACAACACCGAATCTACCAAGCAGAGTCGAATGGTACTCCTTTCTCTTCTGTCCAACTTGTCCCAATATTCCTTTGACATACCAGTAGGTTGTGTACTAGTAGTTTGTGTACTGGTAGGTTGTGTACCAGTAGCTTGTGTGCTTTTAGACGGTGTACCAGTAGGCTGTGTACAAGGATCCACAACGATCCATTGTTATTTGTCTACAAGAAGGTCCTCCATCTTGAGCTTCCATAGCTCAAAGTTTTTATCGTTGAACTTCTCTATCTCGATTCTAGATGAGATCACCATTCCTCTTTCTTTACTCGAATCTCCACTGCAAAAGCTCCCACTAAACCCAGGTTTATCACAGACCCAAGATAAACTTGATCTATCAAGACCGAGCCAAACCCTCAACAACAAAGGCGTCTCTCTGAAGCCAAAAACGAGCTCTGATACCACATGTAAGTTTTAAACCTGTGAAGTAAAGCAATGCATATAGATTCTTAAGCAATACATAAATTAATCAATGGCTCATACACAGAGTACACAAAGATTTTATACCAGAAACCCTCAACCAGGAAAACCTTTCTTATTTTCATTATATCGAATTTCACCATTCACCATACAATATATACAATTTTTTTAGGTATTTCGTAGATACCAAAACCCTAATCCCTTAATCCAAGATTAATATACAAATCCACTAAAAATAGCAAAAACCGCCAAAAAAGAAATTTTGGGGCGCTGCCTCGAGCTACCACCCGTTGCCAAACGCTGCACGTAACCAAGGGGGGCATACCTGCCCCCACCTAGAAAAGTGCCCTGCACACATGACAGAGCTCTAGGTGAAGGGATTGTCAGATGCAATTGTCGTATCTGACACATCCACACACACACACATGCAAAGAATATAACACATACCCAACATATGCGAAGCCAGTCAAGCAAAGACCCTACAGATTGAACCCGAAATATAAGGAAAAAGTGAAATTGAGCTCGATAGAATGATGGAAGCAGTGATTATTGAACTTATCAAAAGTTGGAGTGGATTAGCCCCATGGTAGTGCAAGATAAAAAGACAGGTGAGATCAGGATTTGCGTAGATCTTAGGAAGCTAAATGATGCTTGTCTACATGATCCTTTCCCTACACCATTCACAGACGAAGTGTTGGATAATGTGGGAGACCAAGAAGTATATTCTTTTACAGATGGGTTTTCAGGATACCACCAGATCCGCATCGCCAAGGAGGACCACCATAAGACTATGTTTGCCACAGAGTGGGGATCCTACCAATATACAGTAATGCCATTTCGCATAAGTTTTTAGAATCATACTTTAATGACTGGACTATTTTTAGTTTGTTGAAAAATCATATTGAATGTCTAAGGCTAATGTTGGATAAATGCAGGCAGTGTCAAATTGCTTTGTATTTGAAGAAGTGCATCTTCTTCTCACCATTTGGAGTATTATTAGGTCATATTGTATGCAAGCAAGGATTGTTGGTGGATCCATCCAAAATTACTATTATAGTTGATTTACCACCACCTACATCAGTCAAACAATTGCGCAATGTGGTAGGACATATTGGCTATTACAGGAAATTTATCGAAGGATATGCTCAGATTACTGCACCAATGGAGAAGTTATTAAATAAAGATTGTCAGTTTGGTTGGACAGACGAATGCCAACAGAGCTTCGACACACTGAAACAAAAGATCGTGACTGCACCCATTCTAGTCTTTCCAGACTGGAGCAAGGAATTTCATGTGCATGTTGATACATCTTTTATTGCATTAGGAGCAGTACTAACACAACCTGGAGAAGGGGACATTGATCATCCATTAGCATTTTCCAGCAGAAAACTATCCACAACTGAAGTCAATTACACTACTACAAAGAGAGAGGGATTAGCCATGGTGTATGCATTGCAGAAATTCCGCCACTACTTGTTGGGAGGACACTTTAAAATGTTTACTAATCACTCTGCATTGAAGTACCTAGTCAACAAGCCAGTGTTGGGGGGGAGAATATGCAAATGGCTTCTCCTGTTTCAAGAATATGATTTTGAGATCATAGTTAACCCAGGAAGAATGAATAAGGGTCTAGACCACCTGTCGAGGTTGGAGCATGGCGAAGAACCTACCAGTCTGGAGGATACTCTACCGGATGCACAACTGTTCGCCATTAGAAATATTGATGACCACTTCACAGACATAGTCCAGTTCCTGTCAATAGGAATGGCTCCAGGCGAGTACACGATTCCTCAGAAGAAACAACTAGTGGTGCGTGCTGCAGATTTTTCACTGATAGCTGGTCAGCTATATAAAATGGGACCTGATGAGATACTAAGAAGATGTGTGATGGAGACATAACATCCTATGATCCTTGAAGAATCTCATGAAGGCATTGTAGGAGGACATTACGCAGGAAAAGCAATTGCGCAAAAGGTTCTGTGAGCTGGCCTTTGGTGGCCTACGTTACACAGAGATGATAAAGAATATACTAGAGCATGCGATGCATGCCAGCGAGTTGGAAAACCATCCCAAATGGATAAGATTCCATTAGCACCACAGATGACCCTACATGCATTTGAAAAATGGGCCATTGACTTCGTGGGACCTATAAACCCACCAAGAAAGCGCACAGGAGCAAGGTATATTATCACTACGATAGAATACATGACTAGATGGGCCGAAGCAAGAGAAGGCAAGGACTGTAGTGCAGCTACAACTGTGTGTTTTATATTTGATGACATAATAACCAGGTTTGGATGCCCTAAGGTCCTTATGAGTGATCAAGGTACACACTTCATCAATAAGACAGTTGAAGCCCCGACTGAAGAATTTGCAGTCCACCATCAGAAAAGTACACCTTACCATCCAAAAGAAAACATAACGATTGAAGCATTCAACAAGATCTTGGAGACAACATTGACAAAGATTTGAAGTGTGA
This sequence comes from Picea engelmannii, assembly GCA_009831015.1. Taxonomy (NCBI): domain Eukaryota; kingdom Viridiplantae; phylum Streptophyta; class Pinopsida; order Pinales; family Pinaceae; genus Picea; species Picea engelmannii. The sequence continues at coordinate 234,934 of ML791587.1, forward strand.
ATAGGGATGACTGGGATTTAAGAGTACCAACAGTACTCTGGGCTTATAGAACCACTTGAAAGAAATTAACAATGCAGACCCCTTTCAAGTTGGTTTATGGTCTTGAAGCTGTTGTCCCAATGGAGTACTTGGTACCAATCTTAAGAATTGCTGCATTTATAGACATGGATGATACTGGCACTATTCATGAGAGGTTAGCACAGTTGGTTGAACTAGAAGAAGACAGATTCATTGCAGGCTTCCATCAACAAATTTAGAAGGAACGAGAAAAGGCCTATCATGACAGACACATTAAGAAGAAGATATTCAGGCAAGGTGATTTAGTACTGGTATATGATAGTAAGTTCATAAAACACCCTGGGAAGTTCATAACACATTGGCTCAGACCATATGAGATTGCCTATGTTACAGAAGGAGGAGCTGTTCAGCTAAAGACATTGAAAGGAGACTGGAAGGAAGGCTTGGTGAATGGGAGTTGACTGAATTTTTACTATGACAACCAGCTGCCTTGCAGCTCTCAGTAGAATCAAGAAGACAAGCATCTAGGTACCAGGTGTAGCTGAACTGGGTACCAGACATAGAAAATACAGTCTACACAACAATGGAAAGAAGGCATAACGCAGAAAGCAAGGGCTGCACTACGCAGTCGAAATTCGAAGTAAGACAAGAGGATCAGATCTCAAGTGCCTCGAGATGAGTCACAGGTGAGTGTTGGGGGCCTTTTGGCCCTTGGTTATGGAAGGAAGTGAAGAACGAGGAAGAAAAGGTAAAAAACGAGCTTCGTGGGAGACACAGTGATTGTCATTGGGTCGAAGTGAGCAAAATAACATAAAAGATGGAGCGAAGTGCGAAAAAGCAAGCCATTGGATGATGAGATTGAGGATGACAGATCAACAATAAAGATAGACCGAGGATGACCCAGGAAGTGGAAAAATCCAACATTAGATGCCTTGGAGCACCGCGATATGAAGAAGGAAAGACAAGCTGGCGAAGCCCGGAAAGAACAGGTCAAGTTGACCTAGGGTTGTAGACACCTAGGTTTCGACCTGAGGTTGTCGGTGAGGGATTGTAATGTATAAATAGAGGTCGAGAGGACATAGGTCGGGTCAGTACTGTCGTTAAGCCTTGTTATTGGTTGATTATTCATTAAGAGAATGTTGTATTATGAGTAAGAGAAGTGCTAAGAGTGAGAGCCTTCTGGTATTTTAAGATCTTCAACTGGGTGCGAAGATCAAGTCCTGCAGCTGGGTGCGCAGGAAGGGGAGAAGGAGAGAGAGAAGAGAAAGGATCTACTGGCCAAGAGTGCAGATCAGAACTATAAGCTTTATCTTAATATATCATAAGCACAGTTCTCTGGACGTAGCCCTAGAGAGAGGGTGAACCACGTACATCTATTGTTGTGTGTGTGATTGATGCTTTGAGCTCTGTCGTTGTTACATTGTTATTTTCATTATTGTATTAGATTAGATCTATATCTGTGAAGGATAGATCTAGCTAGATGAATGGTAGATGCATGTTATGTTGCTGTTGTAATAAGAACCACTTGATATTCCCCTGGTTGTAGACATCTCTTTCCTGCAACCCCCTCATAGTTGCTTCGGGTGAGACTGCATCTGCTTCGCAGGTGTTGCCGAAAGGGCCAGTAGCTAGGGCTTGTTGGTGCACTCTCGGAGCTAAACCCTGGGTTTTCCCTTGTGCCAACAACCAACTTCCTTTGTTTTCCAGCTGCAACTGGAAGGAGGCTCCAACCCCCTAGTTTCTCAGGCTACAACCTGAGGGAAGCTCCAACTTCCCAATTCTCTGGCTATAACCAAAAAGAGGCCACAACCCCCTATGTTCTCTGGCTACAACTAGAAGGTGGATACAACCACCTATCCTTTCCCTGTCCAACTGCACTGACGTAGAAGTAGAATGATAGAACCATCTTCACACTATCACTGTGAGATATACTGCTGTAAACCTATACTAATCAACTTGCACCAATAACCTGAACCATGCACCAACCTGTACCTCAAACTATAATCAATATGCACCATCAACAATTGCATCAACCATGCACCAACCTGTAATCAATCTGTGCCATAAACAAGTGCATCAACCATGCACCAACCTGTAATCAACCTATACCTCAACAAGTGCATCAACCTGTACCTTAACCTGTACCATGAACAAGTGCATCAACAATGCACCAAACCTGTACAAATAACATGTCACAACAACCTGTCCAAACAACCTATCACAACAACATGTCTCATCAATCTTATCAACCAAAATAGATCTATCACCAAGACAACTCTCAAATATGTGCATCAAGCAAGCATAACACAACAACTCATAATCATCACCAATATCAATATGTGCTTCTAATAATATACCAATACAAGTATGATACATCATCCATAAACCATGTGTCAACAATACTACTAATAAGTTCCTCCAACCATGTACCAAGTATGTACCAATCATGTATCAACTACTCATCAACTATGACTCATCAAGATGTACCAACATCATCAACTATACACCTCATGTATGTGCGAACTCATCAACTACTTGTCTCAACCATGTACCCAACATGTACCTCAACTGAAAGCCCTCATCAATTTCATCATCCAAATATGATTTGTAACTCTGTAATAGACCTGGTGTATAAGATCACATACCTGCAAACCTTCCTTAACTTTAACAAGAGACTAACATTTTCATCAAACTTTACTTTAGTCTCACATGACTAATTTTGGATGAGTCAACAACCCTAACTTGAAATAATCATAACTATGTACCTGTAATGAATAAATATCTAAAAATGGTACATAATATTCTTCAGTGTATTTTATGCAATTCATCCAGAATTCACTACTTGGAACCTCTCAGAAAAGGAGTTATAGTAAAAATGGCATACCTTGTTGAATTCTAACTTATTCTAGAGAGCGAACTTGTAGAGTGTGCCCCACACAAAATATTTGTTTTATGGATCTGAAAAATATACATAGAATACTACAGACAATACTCTAACTAATACATTTGGTATTACTGAATTTGGATCTGTTATGAAGAAGTTATGACATTTTTACCCGAAACACATGTTTTAGACTAGTTTTAGGACTAGCTACAAACCCTATTTTCCATGGCATGTAACTCCAAAATTACAACGACCCACAAGATGAAATTTGTATCTTGGATATGTTTCCTCAATGGCCTCCCAATTTCATGGTCTGAATCATTCTAGAAAAAAATTTATTGCGAAAATGGTGAGATGACTTGTAAATAACATACCTTAGAAAGCATCATCAAAAGAATTTATCCTCCCTTGAATTCCGACCTTCTTTACTTCACCTTCCCTTTGAAATTCGGCTTAGATATCCTTTGGTTACCTCAGTCACCTGTATATATTCAATATGCTCAAGTGTGATTAAAATGAGAGAGACTTGTCTCTTATTTATACTTTCATGTAGCTTCCTCAAGGGGTTACCTTTTAACCATCTTAACCCACTTTCCTTATTTTAGGGTTAACCCACTTCTAACCACTTTTAAACTTAGTAATTTCTCCATTAACTTTATTATTTAAATAATTTCTTTTGTATTCACTTTGAATTATATTACACTCATCACTTCACTTTATTATTTACCTTGTAAAATCTCTTAAACCACTTTGACTACTTTGACCTTTTGGGGCTTCTAGATGACTCATGAGGGTTCTCCAACTTCACATGGCCATAACTCTCTAACCGTGAGGAGTTGTGTGACGTCCCACATACCACTGGAAATGGAATGGCATGTACTATCCATCTAGAATATTCTTACCTGCAAATATATCAAAACTCATACCATTATCCATCAAACAAACTTGGGTCCATTACCCAATCCTTTCTCCAACTTCACATGGCCATAACTCTCTAACCGTGAGGAAATGGAATGACATGTACTATCCATATGGAATAGTCTTACTTGAAAATATATCAAAACTCATACCATTATCCATTAAAAAAACTTGGGTCCATTACCCAAACCATTGTGCTACTAGAATTCGCTACCGGACTTTCTTCAAGGGTTGACATCAATGAAAACCAACCCAATTAATCAACATATAACTCATTTTGAGGGCTAGATTTGGCTGTTGTTATAACTTTTTTTACTGTTGTAATTTATCATTCTTTACATATGTTTTCAACAATCATTAATATTTTCTTGATTATAGTGTTTGGGGATCACTTTTCACTAAATATTGACTTGATAAGCCTTCTAAACAACCCTAGATCCACATCTACATAAATCTAGAAACTACTTAAAACAACCACCTTAACTACACCTTGCTTGAGATATTCCATTGGTGGTAAATTGGGTGGCTACATAGGTGGCCTTAGACTTTATTGTATCATGCCTTAAGAACCTAGAGGCCACTAGGGAATCCTCCCTTGGTTGGATCCGTTCTTCACTAAAATGAGGGAAGTTGTTGCCTAGGTGGCATTGATAACATCTTCCAATGTTCCACCCATCTTTGTACCTTGTGAAGGCTTTGCACTAGGGTGCAAGATTTGTTCCAAAAGCACTTGGGCATGATGCCAAAAGTGTATTTCCATACAATTTTTCTAGTAAAAGTACACAAAATAACAAAGCATATAAAGAAAAATAATAATATCGACTTAATCAAGATAGGGAATCCACCTCATGGTCCACTTCTGTAATAGTGTCTTCAAAGACTATAGCCACTGCAATAGACGTGACTAAGTGAGCAAGTGGGGTTCCAAAAAATTGCACTGGGTACTGAACAACAACACATTCTATAGAAGTTGTGAGTAGTTTAGAGGATGCAATCTCCATAGAAATATCCACACAACTTGTTGGAGGATAGGTCATTAATGTAGGAGGGGGGTTTTAATGGACCAATATCCATGCCATGATAGACTGAATGGATTAAATATCGAAAGCCATTTGAACTCACTTTCCCCATATCGTTATCATTAGAGCAATGTGTGACTTCTCCTATTCACATAGGTTTAGAATGTGCTCTCCAGTGTTGATGGTGCATTGGTCCCAAAGTTGTTATCATGGGAACTTGTCATTGATTTGTTGTGAGAGGTTTCTCAATTTTGATCACATAGATAGAAATGTAAGTTAGTATATTTATGATCCATCTTTTTCTTGTAAACTATATTGTTGTGGTTTTCCCTATCATGTACCCTAGGTGAGAAGCGCTTCGTCCATAATATCCCAGTCTCACTCTCCTACCTTTTTGATAGAGTGGGTTTCTTGTTTGAACAATGCATGTTTCTGGATAACCAAATCTTCCATAATAATAACTTTTGGATCTCTAGCAAGACAATTTGTAAAAGGAGTTTCTTAGCAAGTATTCTACGATGTACTTTCTTCCATGAAAAAATCATATGTCTCCAATCCAAGGGCATGTTGAGAAAGCTTACTAGATATGCCATGGTATATTGCTAGATTTTTTTTTGTTAAAAAGATGCATTGTCATTTCCTCCTCTCGGTGGACCATGGTTCCATCTCTTGCAAATATTCTCTATTGTTAGGATCTTATTTTTCACTAGTATCCAACATAAGATTCTTATTTTAGGAATGTAATCCCCTTTCCAGAAGTGCTTCTATAAGGTAGAGGTTGGAGGTAAGTTTTGGGGTACTATAACTAATTCATATCCTTGATTTATTGTGTATGCTTCTCCAATTCCCCTACCTATGCTAGTCAGTGCCAACTTATTAATCATGGCTTCTAAACCATAAACACCAAGATATAGTAATACACAATTTCTATTAATGAGTGAAATGTATAGAATTGTAAAATTACAGAGTGAAAGACTCGCTAGAATGGTGGCAACTTATCTCTAAGAAGAGATGTGATGGCTACGCTCATTTGCAAGAATATGGATATTACAATGAGGCTCCAAAGGCCTTTTTAACATAAAGAAAATCGAAAACCCTAACCCCGAAAGATGAAAATCCAATAGTTTTGTGGACCCCATTTTGGGTAGTTTAGTGTTTCAACTTCCCGGGGGTGTAACTTTGGAATTCGATCTTTGTTTGGGGCGCACAATAGCTCGTTGGAAAGGTATCGATGAGGAGATTCATTTTGGGGGCTCAATCAAAGCTTTGAGCTATCATTGAGGTGCCTGATCATGAAAAAGATTCATTTAGGCCCTCAAAATGGCCCTGAAAGTTTAGGACATGAAAAATTGCTAAAAATAGTAAATTGCCAACAAACTGTTTTGAGCCAGTTGGAATAGGTGGGTGGCCACCTATATCCACCTGGATCATAAGGATGAGAGGACCAACTTGATTAGTACCATCCTTCCTGATGGATTGAGCCATTACATTCCCCATTGAGTCATTTTTCTCTTAGTCTTTTGTAAAACATAAGTCTAGTCCACTGTTGTGGAATGTTTTAGGGATATGGACTCTTAGATATTCAAATGTTCTCCATTGAGTGTCCATCTTGAATTCCAATACATGAGTTATGTTATGTAACATTGTAAGAGGATTATTCCACCCACATATATTGCTCATATAGTTGTTTACCAAACCCCATGCAACCTCAAGATAATCATCCAATATGTTTTTGAATTTTCAATTAATAGCCATCAATGCCCCACCAATCAAAAGGATGTCATCAATAAAATGAGAACCAATCATAGTTTTTACTCCTTTGATATAACAAGATAGAAAAAAACATTAGTTATAGGATCAAGCATGTGATGTGAATAATTAAACCAACTATTATATAAGTTTCCATTCTTTATTTTCATGATTCTCTCTATTCTTTTATTTTTTGACCATGTTTCCATTCTTTATTTTCACTATTCATTATTTTTGGTTAATTTTCTTTATTCTTTTATTATTCAAACAATATTAATCCTTTATTATTATTATTATTTTTGGTTATTGCATTGAGAATATTGAGGTGCTCTACATATCAGTATGGGGGAGATGTTGAGGTGTAAATGTGATGAGGTGTTAGATGACTCAATTGATAATAATAATAATAATAAAATCGGCTCAATTAAAAATAATAAGGTCAATGCAAAAAAAAAAGTCTACTTAATTAATAATAATAAGAATGAAATAATAAATGATGATGATGATTAACGTCCATTGAGACCAATTAGTCTATCAGACCTTAAGAAGGAAAGGGATTACTTCAATTTCTTTAAAATTACATTTTTGTGCTAAAAAAACATTGAGGGAAGTGTTCCAAGATCACCATAGTTTTGATGACTTAGTAGATTAGGAAGGTCTCTATTGTGGCAACTATTTTTAAATTAGGATCTAATTTGGGAATAGGCAAGGAAATATAAGAGGAAGTGTTTTTCATATTCAACCCTTTTAGTGTCACAAAGATGGTAGATTCTTTCATCCCACAATGTTTTTAGAATTCTCCAACGTCCAGTTTCACTATATATCTCGTGAGAGTTTGTTCTTATTTTAGCAATGTTTATTTTCTTCTTTACACTTCTCAAAACTGAGAGGTAATTTTGATCTTCTAAATTAGGGTTGACCACCTCCTTGTAGTATCCTAGTTTCCTTTTATCCTCTAATTCTTTATCACACCACACATTCTCCTTAAATTTAGAAGTGATAATATTTGTAATATTATCGATATTCTACATGATGACTTCTTCTTGTATTCCCCAATGATTTAGCCAAGATTGGGCATCTTTATGCCATCCCTGCTTGAGCTGCTGGTGGTTTTGGCTAGAGTTTGAAGCAATTTTGGGGAGCCTCTTGTCATCCATGTTGTTTATCTTGTACTTGTAAGTTAGATATCTTGTCCTCCTCATAGAAGCAAGCCTTCCCCCCTTCGAGAGCATTGCTAAAAAAAACAATAATAATAAAAAAATGAAATAAAATGAAATAATAATAAAAAAATTACACCCTAAGAAATTTTATCCCTCTCGGTGCTTGACAGCTCTGGGTTTAACATGAATCTACGTTGGTAAATACATTATAATATATATATATATATATATATATATATATATATATATATATATATATATATATATATATATATATATATATATATA
>ML791587.1:269195-295432 GCA_009831015.1 Picea engelmannii
CATGATGAAGATAATTTCTTGGAACATCAGAGGTCTAAATGGAATATCCAAGCAATGGATCCTCTGAGAATGCATTAAAACAGAGAATCTAGATATCCTATTATTGCAGGAAACCAAATGTGCAGGTAGGGAGGCAGAAAATATTTTTCGAAACATCTGGAGAAATGGGGATTTCCTCTTCCAGGATTCAGTGGGCGCTGCAGGGGGATTGGCCATCCTTTGGAACCCGCAACTGGTCACACTGCTTCATCCCTTCTCCACCAGAGATACCTTAACAACTCTCTTCAAAGATGTAGCCTCCTCAAAGGAAGGAGTCATCACAAATGTTTATGTCCCGCAGTCTACACAAGATAAGGAAAGATTCATACAATCCCTTCATTATATTCAAACACTAATACAATCATCGAACTGGATAATTGGAGGTGACTTCAATATGATCCTAACGCTGGAAGAAAAAATCGGTGGCTCAAAGCGGCTGGAGCAGGACAGTGTAATGTTCAAAACCCTAATAGAACAACTAAATATGGTTTATATGGAAACCCGGAATAGAATATTTACATGGTCCAATAAGAGAACAGGGCACCATCATGTGGCATGCAGGCTGGATCGCTTTCTAGTGACCGAGGCCCTACTTGAAAGTGACCAGGCAATGGAAGCAAATATTGCGCCAAAAACAGGGTCATACCATTGGCCCATAGTATTCTGCATGGACATGGGATTCCCCCCTAGGCCCAAACCCTTCCATTTTGAAAAGTTATGGCTTTCTCACCCAGATTTTCATCAGCTAGCTCACACCTGGTGGGCCCAGGCAGAAATTGGGCATGGCACTCACATGTACAAGTTCCAGCAACGCCTCAAGAACTTCAAAGTGCACCTAAAGCGGTGGAACAAATCCACCTTTGGAGACATTCTCCTCAGAAAAAAGGAAATTGAAGGTCAACTCGAAGAGCTCCAACGAACTTTCATAGCAGGGTCCTGTCCATAGGACTTGGCGCTGGAAGAGGATCAATTAAAGGCGGATTTAGAGGCCTGCAGAGAGCAAGAAGAGATCCTATGGAGGCAAAAATCCAGGGTCCAATGGCTTAAGGAGGGGGAGCGAAACACCAAATTATTCCACAGGGCGATGACGCACCGCAAATACATTAATCACATCTCCCAGCTGGAGGACGAGCAAGGCTTCCCAATAAGAGAGCATGACCAAATAGCGGAGGCGCTTAACTCCTTCTATCAAGATCTCCTCACAGAGACCAATGCAAACAGGGAGGAGGCCATCCAAAAAGTCACCCAGCACATACCAAGGCTGATTAATATGGAGCAGAACAATGCACTGATGAGGCCTATTACTCAGTCTGAAGTAGATTCAGCCGTTAAGGACATGCCCCCAGGAAAATCACCAGGTCCTGATGGTTTTACTACGGATTTCTTCCACCATTGCTGGGACTTGATCAAGGAAGACGTTTGGCTGGCAATAGAAGAATCCAGAACATCTGGGCAAGTTCTCTCTGCCTTAAATGCAACCTTCATCACTCTTATCCCCAAGGAGGAACGGGCCACCCACCCGAAGCAGTTCCGACCAATCTCCTTATGTAACGTTATTTACAAAATAATTACAAAAATTATCGCCAATCGTCTCAAACCGCTCCTGCCTTTTATCATCTCCAATGAGAAAACTGGCTATGTGGAGGGGAGACAAATTATGGATAGTGTCATACTGGCCAATGAGGTTATTCACTCTTTAAAGACAAGTAAAACTCTAGGTATGCTCATCAAACTCGATCTCTCAAAAGCTTTTGACAGGTTAAGCTGGCAATACCTGAGGTCGGTTCTGGAATCCTTTGGCTTCTCGATTCAATGTGTTGATTGGATTCTCAAGCTCACCTCCTCTTCCTTTTTTTCAATCCTTGTTAATGGCTCACCCTCCTGACCTTTTCATCCCACCAGGGGTATCAGGCAAGGCGACCCTCTCTCTCCTTTCCTTTTTGTAATTATGGCGGAAGGCTTAGGTCGATATCTAAAGGCAGCGGTCCTTGAAGGGACGCTCGTTGGGTTGCCACTCCATAATCTTCACCTGACACCCTCGCATAGCCAGTTTGTCGATGACACCCTCCTTATGAGCACCCCCATGGTCAGAGAGGCCACCAAGCTCAACTCAATTCTCTCTGACTTTTCGGATGCATCAGGCATGCTGCTCAACCTGGATAAGTCCAAACTTTATTTCTTCAACATGCCAGCCTTGGTTCAGGCCCATCTTTCAAGACTCCTAGGCATTGCTAGAAGCTCCCTCCCCTCCACCTACTTAGGCATCCCCCTAACCAGAGAGTCGGAAAGATCCATTTCATGGGATAGCTTGCTCTTATCCATTGCTAACAGGTTGAACAACTGGACCTTCAGACCTTTGAATATTGCGGCTAGAGTGGTTCTTCTTAAATCAGTCCTGCAAGCTCTACCTACGTACCTTTTTACTACTCTGGCTGCGCCCATCTCGGTCATCAAAGCCATTAGGAGTCTCCAGCATAACTTCTTATGGAAGGGACACCACAACAATCAGAAATGGGCCCTTGTTGGATGGGATAAATTATGCAAACCCAAAAAATTTGGGGGTCTGGGACTTCATGACCCGGGGAAAATGAATCAAATCATGGGAGCCAAGATGTGGTGGATATGGCTGCAACATCCGCATGAACTCTGGGTGCAGATCTAGAAGCAAAAGTATGCACCGAATGTGCAACCTGACCAACTAATCAGACTCAATGAACAGAGGCAAGGGTCCAATATTTGGAATACCGCCTGGCGGAATCGCTCCCTAATACAGCAGCATGCATTCTGGGAGATAAGAAATGGTGAAAGTGCAATATTCTGGAAGGACTTGTGGCAGCAGCTGCCCCCTCTTGATGAAGTGGAAAGCCTCCACCCTCTCAAGCTCAAGCTACAACAACAAGGCCTCAAAAGGGTTAAGGACTTTTGGCTCCCAAACCAAGAAAGACGGTCCTGGAGACAATGGAAATTCAGCAAAACAGAGCTTCAGATTACGAAGGACTTTGACCTTCTACCATGGCAGGAATGCTTGCAACAAAGGAAGATTCCATTTAAAGAAGGCGCAAACTTACTCCGTTGGGGTCACTCCACCTCAGGTATTTTCTCGGTCAAAGAAGATTACCACCTTCATTTGAATCTCCCAAACCAAGCCCCCGAGCCAATCTGGAGCAAAGTCTGGCAACCTTTTCTCTGGCCCAAGGTTTCCCTTTTTCTCTGGCTCATAGCTCAAAACCGCATCCTCACTTGGGATAACCTTCTTAAGAAGGGCTTTACAGGCCCCTCTAGATTCCCCCTATGCCAACAAAGAGAGGAAACCATGGAACACCTCCTCAACATGTGCCATTACAGTCAGCAGATTTGGGATTGGGGAGCTCAAGCTATGCGACGCTCCCAGCGGAATCGTGGTAGCATCCGGAACACCCTGGTCAATTGGGAAACATTCTCTTTCCACAACCCAATTCTCTAGCGCATCTGGCAGCTGCTCCCGAGATTTACACTTTGGGCGATATGGAAGGAAAGAAACTAGAGAATTTTCAACTCCAAACCGTCCCCCTCTACCAGCACTTGGGAAAGAATAAAGCGACTCATCCGTGAAACCATTCTTAGCAATGCCTGGCTTCATGAAGATACTCGGTGCAAACTTGAGGATAAGCCTATTCTTGAAGGATGGAACTTGCGAGGGTGCATACAAACTTAGGGGAAGACCAATAGTGAGCGAGATAGCAGTCCCTTGAACTGGACCCCTCCCCCATCTGGCTTCCTCAAGCTTAACTTTGATGGGGCCTCCAGGGGGAACCTTGGGCCAGCTGGCTTTGGAGCCGTTCTTCGGAACCACGCGGGCCAAATTATCTATATGACTGCTGGTTTTCTGGGAGAAAACACGAACAACATGGTTGAGCTCACAAGTCTATTAAGAGGCCTCCATGTCGCGGTCCAACACCAGTATCACCGGTTGATCATTGAGGGAGACTCCCAAGTAATAATTCAACTTATTTTGAAAATCCTTCACGGTAAGCCTCCCGAGCGGACTTCCCCCAGCTGGAGACTCTCAGGGCTCCTGGAGGATTTTGGTGATTTCATCCACCCCAACCTGACTCTCATACCCTCTCATATGAAACTCGAGGCCAACAAGGTTGCGGATCACCTGGCAAACACAGGAATTGATTCAAAGGAAGATCTCATTTACTGGCAGGCCAACATATCCGAAGAGACTGCCCTCTCCTTGCGATGCAAAGACCTCGCTAGCAGAGACTTCCCAGCCCCAGATGGGGTGACACAAGGCACCGAGGCGATGACACCGGGACATGCACTAAGTTCGGGTTTAATTGCTGATGGCCGCCACCCACACATCAACATTAACGATGGTGGATGGCCATAGCAGAGACCATACGAAGGAGAGGCTCCCTCGCGCGACCATTTACACCACCCGCGAGTTCAGATCGGAAGCAGATATGGAAGGACGGATGATGCTGGTGTCTAGTTATGGGTTTTCTTTTGAGTTCGGGCAGAGCGGGATTTCTACGTTCCTTGCTTGGACGTTCACCACATTTTCTCTGCACTCTGATGAGGTATTCCAAGGCTTTTTGTTTTCGTGTAAGACTCGACTGAGCTGGCCTGCTCGCGCTTCACACCTGCTACCGTTCTCGTCCGGGACTTATAGTCTTGCGTTGCATATTCTTGGTACCTGCATTCACTACCCGGGTACAATGGTTAGAAATCATGGCAGGCCTTGCCGGGGTTCGGCCTGGGACGCCCATAAGGTGCAGAGGCATCGGAAGGAGCAATTGGAGTGTGCTCTAGCTTTAGCTTCCTCCATTCTTCGCAAAAAGGCTCGGGCTGAGCGGCGGGTGTTGCTCGATTCTATCGCATAGCCGGGGGCTGGTTGTAGCAGGGAAGGCATGGCTTCTAAAACGGGCGACATGATGAAGGCCGAGTCTGAGGATGCGTTTCCCATCTGCATCGTGGAGGAGGACCCGTCCATGGGTGACCCGCTAAGCATTGAGGAGCCCCGCGCCATGGAGACAAACAACAGGGAGGGTTCCAAACGTGCTTTGGTAAGTGAAGATGACTTCCCTGGTTGTATGGTCGAGGAAACTCCCTGGCCGGGCGACTTGCCAGCAACTGGGGCTGAGAAGACTGTGGATATTGAGGTTAGCGCGGAGCAGAGGGAGTTAGCGGCTGGCATTGGTGAGGCTATGGATTCAGGGACAGCTCCCCGTAGCGGCTTGGGTAGCGGATTGCATGGCTCTCTCCTAGGTGACAAACACCTGGCTTTGGTCTTCGAGCTCTGAGGCCACTTGGCGGACTTGGAACATAGGGCCCTCCTCATGGGACAACGCATGGACCTGCTCCTCGGCGCGTTCTCCGATGCTCCAACTCAGCAAAAGTGTCCCATGTGCGCGCAAGAGTTTGCTATTCCGGCGGGGTCCACTTGGCAGATGGGCGAAGGCGACAGGTCACCGGGTGCCTAGGTTTTTATAATTTCCTGGTTTTTAGTTTTATTGTATATCTGTTTTATGTTCTCCTGGACCATTAGCACCTGTCCTGGTTTCCTCCGGGCAGGACAGGTGCTTCTTTACTTTATGTATTATCGCATAACTGCTATTTCCCCCCCACTTATGCTGTTTCCGGATACCGCTAGCATTTTTGGTGGTTTTAGCCATGACACTGTATATTTTGTCTTAGTTTTGTGCTAATCTAATATAGCAGGTATTACCCCTTTAAAAAAAAAAAAAAAAAAAATCGCAGATAGGGAAATTTACCATTTTTGTATTTATAAATATAAACAAGAGGAGTGATGCAAAATAAAAGGTGTTTCACACAACACAATCAACATATATAATAGAACTCACAATAGAATCAGTCAAAGATCTAAAAAAACTAATTGGCTCAGCAAATGTTGTAAGTATAGATCGATAACTCTATCTACAAATATAGTGTAAAAATTTATTTGAAAACACACACACACACACATATACACTCACACATATATAGCCTAAATTATTAATCTTTGCATTGTATAAATAAGTCAAAGGTACAATGATAGTAGCAAATTCATATTCAACTTTGTTTGAACCTACCTCTGCAATTTGCAATTCTCCCGTAGACACATCTGCCTTGATAAAAAATGCAATGTTTGACCATGTAAGATGTAATCAGAGATGCCCTTTTATATATAAACATTTCCTAAGTGATATTATACATACAATGGAAAACAATAATGTGCAATGCACTGCCGGGGAACCTATACTGCACGAGCTGCTCCCTGGCTTGACAAAAATTCAATATGAAAATATATTTTCAAAAGAAACCCAATTTTTTTTATATGTTGCGCGATTTTCGAGTGCATGGAAAATCTACATTAAAAAAAGATAGTGTGGTCATGTATGTGGAATAAAGATTGAATAAAGACAATGTCATCCTGCATGTGTGATGAGTTATATGTATTTCTTTTCGATTTCTTTGTACAAATACTAGAACTATAATTTAGTTATTATTTTTTATATTGACCTAAATGCTGATGCATAATAACATATACATTGTATAAACATATTACTTGTATAGTTATTAAATACCGACAATATCATGTGCATTGTATGTACATTTTGAGTCCAAAGTATTTATTGAACATTGTTAGCATTGCAATGTTGTTGTATTGAATTTTTGCAATAAAATTATGTCAAAATTTTAATGAACATTGGACTAGTTGTTTATTATTATCAGTGTTGTTACATCGCAACATTGATATATTGTTACTGGAGCTAGATTGCAATTGGAACAAGTTTTTCTATTTAATGCTTACATAATCATAGTTAACATGGAATTTGTAGGCCAACCTTGATATCTTTAACAAATTTGATGTTGTTTACAAACGACATATGCATATGCTGACAGTGTTAGAAAGTACTACTAGAAACAATTTAGCACTATCATTCGACAACAAATCACAACTACATGTGTTCTACCTTTAGATATTAATATGGATCTATATATTGCCCTCTTTGTGGTCCATCATGGAATGATCAATGTACTTTCTATTAATTTAAGCTAGTTGGTCTCACTAAATATTTTTTTTCTATTTCTACGGTATATATGATAAATGTATCATAAATAAACACTAATACTAATATTCTAATTGGCATATATAGAACCAAATGCAATCAAACTTCTACAAAAAACACGATGTTTTATTGCTGCATTAAGTCATATATTTTTCTTATTCCGGAGTGTATTGTGTACAACTGTCTACACAAGGTTGCAAATGCCAAGTTATTTATTTGGCATATGTGCATACTCATATGGAATTTAAATATCAAACAAAAAACTTATTGAATTGCAGAGGTTTTGACTAAAATTAATATATGGCAGAAATTGTCCACAAGTTTCCCACTTCAATTCGATGATTGCAAATATGGAAAAACCATACAAGTCTTCAATACGATTTTCCCTAGTTCTTTCTCAATACAAAATTTATGTCTCTAAATTATTTTTCCCATGGACTTCAACCAATTGTTTTCTTGTACTGTTCCAACGCACTTTAAACACTTGAACTTGTAATAAGATAATTTCCATAGCTGATTGCTTTTCCAGGTCATCTATTTCATGGCTTTGCAAAGAAAAAAGTTAACACAATGTCCGTCCCAGGATTTCAAAATAGAAAATTTATATCACTATGCACGACTCCAATAACTTGTATGAAATGACCAGTTGAATAGAACTGAAAACAAATAGCAACTAGTATAACTTTTCTTGGTTCGCATTACGATGAATCCTAAATTTACATATACAACTAATCAATTAAAATGCAAGTTCCATTGTGTTGAGTGGATTGCAAATATATGTCATTTTGCAACTATTCGAAGTATTATAAGTGCGAAAGTGTGAAAGTGTAGGACTGCGGTGTGGTGAGTTGTTTGAATTCTCTGCATAGTTCTTGAAAATAAAATAAGTCTCATCTTTGCAGGGATACACTTGTGTGAAATGCAGGACCGCTGAAGATATAACTGTACATAATGAAAAAGTGTATAGGTGCGCATATGCTCATATGTAGATGGACCAGTTATGGATTCTACACACAGAAGATGGAAATAGACTAGACTATTGCTTGTGCTTGAGACATATTGCAGATTGCACTAGTGCTGAAGATATGGCTGTTAGCACTACAAATATATGGTTATATTTCTACGCGCAGTGTGACAAATTACAAAGTAAAAATGCATCTAATTTGAAGATTTTTGAAATAAATGAAGCTTTTTTGTCATAATAGCTCATGTACATGTTACACTAGTACAAAATTTTGAATGAAAATCTTGTATCAAATTCTTCTGTCAATCCAATATCTTTTTAAAGTTCCTCAGTGAAAATCCTTTTTACTTAACCATTTTTCATGTTGTGTGAAGCCCCTTTCTGTGACCATGTCTCCACATTAAGTGTACCTATATCTTCCACACATCAACACTTTGCATCGATGTATGTTTTGCACAACCACCACTTGTTCTAATTCTATTTTCAATCCATGTGTGGACTATTCATACAAGTTATCATCTCACAATCCTGCACTTTCACACTTTTTCATTTGCAATGGTTTCATGCCTGAGTTTCTTGCAACACACCTAATTTGCACGATAAGGGAGTGATTTATTACATGTTGATTTGCCAAGAAACATAGGT
The DNA here is from genome assembly GCA_009831015.1 of Picea engelmannii. NCBI lineage: Eukaryota > Viridiplantae > Streptophyta > Pinopsida > Pinales > Pinaceae > Picea > Picea engelmannii. The sequence continues at coordinate 277,902 of ML791587.1, forward strand.
TATTTAGGACCAGTGCCAAGTGAATGTCGATCTTTCCTATTTCTTGGTTAATGGTTTCTATTTATCATTCCCCGTATTCCATATCTAATTTAGGTGTGGAAATGAAATTTTAGTAAATACACCTCATGCACTTTGGCATAAAGAAATTCAACCTTTGTAATGTACTATTCATAGGTTTCACGTTTATAAAATTCCATTGAAAAAAGAACAGGTATAATAGATAGAAAAATAAACCACCAGTTTTGTCCGCATAGTGTATATGCCACATCCTCCAGTAACAATATTGCTTAAGAGACAATTTGAAGAACATCGATAGGAAAACTCTCTTGCCAAATTTGAACAATATGACATGGAAATCCACTTTTTCAAGACTATTAAATGGTGAAGAATGTGAATCGATAACTAGTATTGAAATTGTAAATATCCCTGATGAAGTGCACACATGCAGAAGACATGGCTAGTTGAGCGCCGTGTATACAACTAATGCGAGGAACTATACAAATCTTTAATAATCACTACATAGAAAATGCCTTTTGATAGCAGAATTTATGAAACACAATCCATTGCCACAAGAATTTATATAACATTTGAAAAATCATGGTAGTTAGGAGAAAAGAGGGTCTCGCCCAGTCCCGTGCTTCCACACTTTCACATTTGCAATTGTTCAGGATTGGGGATTCTGACAAGCAACACAATTTTCATGATAATCAAGTCATTTATGGCACGTAGATTTGCTAGGATTTGCCAAAAAACAGGGGCTATTTAGCAGTTGTGTGAAGTAAATGTCACTGTTTCCTATGAGTTGTCCAATGCCTTCTATTAATAATTTCTCGTATCTTGTAACTGAGTCAGGTGTGGAAAGGAAATTTTAGTAAATATGCCCTATGCAGTTGGCATTAAAGTAATTGGACCTTCATAATGTACTATTTTTAACTTTCACGTATATCAAAGTGCATTTAAAAAGTCATGTGTAATGAATAGAAAAATAAAACAACATTCTTGTGCATATAGCCTATGTAACACACCCTCTTGTAACAATATTGCTTCAACAACAAATTAGAGAAGGTCGATGGACAAACTTCCTTGCTAAACTTAAAGAATATGACATGGACATTGACTTTGTAGAATCTGTCAGATGATAAGGACTGTAAATTGATGATTGGTATTGAAGTTGTAGACATCCATGATGAAGACCATGTACTAACTCAATATGTAACCATATTCCAAAAATATCATCATCAAAAGCCTCTTTACTTAGCCATTTTCCACCTTGTGCCAATTCTTTTGCTACTATCATATCTCCGTACATGGCACACACATATGTTCCACAATTCACATCATCTTCACATCCAATACTTTTGCATCACAGATTTTGATAAGTCACGTGATTTGCACTAAAATCGAAGCTTTTATGACAAGTTGATTTGGTGCGACTTACGAAGAAAGGGCGATGATCAAGAATAATACAAAGTAAATGTCCCACTGTTCTATGAGCTACTTAATGGTTTCTAATTATGATTATGCATCTTCCAAATATAGTTCATATGTGTGGAAATGACATCCTAGTAAATAAGTGTCATGCAATTGGATTTAAATCAAATGGAGCTTGATAATCTATTATTCATAACCTTCCCCTATGTTAGGTTGATTTAAAAAGAAGTTGTATGGAAAATAGAAGAACCCAACCCTTTTGTGGTGATATTATCAATTCACTAGCCAGAGAGGACATGAATTTCCATTGGTCTACCTCCTACAAGTGGTTATTGAACAAGAGTGTAGAAGAAAAAAAAACTGGAAAACTCTGGAGCACAGGGCTTGTCAATGTTAGCTGTGTTTTTCAACTTCAAAGAACTTGTATCCTAGTGTGTTCAAAGTTTCAATTCTAGGACAAGAATGATTAAGGTCACATCAAAATGAAATAATCAAGTTGTGGTTACTCCCAAGGTGTTCAACAATATGCTTCATCTTCCTTATGCAAATAAACCTCTTAAGGTTATGGAAGAAGACATGTTCCTAGCCTCTCGGGCAGGAGGTTCCAATATATTGAGAGAATTTTTGTCACTATCTGCAAACATGTCGACCGAACTTTCAAAAATTGATATAACTTTGCTAGAAGAGCCATACTGAGACTTTTCATAGCTATTCACGCATGTATCTAGGTGGTAGTCGAATTCACACATACCCAGGTCAACACTGTATGCACTATACGTTACCTTTCAGAGGAATGCCATGTTGCACTAGGCACACATGATATCAGGTGAACTTTTTTTTTTTTTCAGTTGAGAAACTACTTAAGGACTGGAAGTTTTTTATGACCACATATCTGGTGTTTTCAATTGTCTATTGCAATGTCTTAAATACTCTCCCTGTTAAAGCGAGTGTAAATATACAGAATGTACCAGTCCAATTATGGCACTTGGGGCTATGCAAACATAAATAATGATTCAATTTTTACATTGTTCAAGATAATTTTGTTAGATAGTTTAGACACATGTTGGTTGGGGAAGAGACCAAGACAATAACTTAGGAAGCTGAGGAATTTCTCAATGGAAAGGGCATTTGAATTCAAGAGGAAAACCATACATAAATCTCATTGTATGGTTGCTACGAAAATCCCCTTCTAATCCCTATGTTTGTATGCGATAGATATTTTATCGTGGAAGTTTGTCAACAATATAGAACTTGGTGCATTTTATTTGAAAAGAAAATAAAAAGATAATTCATTACATTATCTTTTCGAGTTGGTAACAAAATGGTCAAGAATCAAGTGCATTTGAAAGAAGTCTAAAAAACACTTAGTTCATTTAATCTAAAAGAAGCACATCCTCTAGGTGGTTTTGACCCTAGGTTTGTTTTTTCAATACTTAAAATCCATAAGATATAGTAACCCGTTCACAAGATTTGATGAGGAAATGTGTGACAATCTGTTTGTAAAAAAGGAAATCAATGGATGCAGTGAAGACTTGTCGACATAAATAAGCTCAAATACTGAGAGGAAAATCAAAGCAAGATAAAGGGAGAAACACACTACCAATGTCTAGTCTTCCTCCAATCCCCAGACACGTAAGAGCTCCTCCTCTAGACAAAGAACACAACAACATAATCTAAACAAAGAAGAGAGTAATGACGGGTGTGTTGGAGATGATGGAAGAGAGAAACCGTGCCATACTAATCTTGAACATGCACATGCAGTCTCACAACAAAAAAGGAAATAAATCCCAAATATAGATAATTCACAGGATCTAAGAAGTCAAGGAGATGTTGATGATATGCATATTGATAGTATGGATCTACCTGATTGGGTATCCCAAAGAATTGCAGAAATCCATGAGATTACACAAGATATTGCAAGAGAAGAATCGATGTTGTTTGAGTAGTGTTTCTTGACGCTGCACAATACTCAATACAACAAGCACAAAAGGAAACTGCACATAGACAAGGTCGGTCTGAAAAATAGAAAGCTAGTTCACAGATCAAGTAATGTGGTGGATTTCTAAGGAGTTGGACCATCTGCCCTCATGAAACCACATTGTTCCATAGGAGATGCACTTTTCGATTTGATTTTCGACTAGGAGTTGAAAACCATTAGATTGAAGGAGAGAATAATTGAGCTTGAGGAGAAACCAACTCCTAAGCCACTCTTTGCACAACCCTTGGCCATACTCTCGGTAGAGCGGACTCTTCCAAGTACTCTCAGAACCTCAAATCCAATTAGAAAAGCGCTTTGATTACTGAATGGAGTCAGAGGCTATGTTGCTGAAAACATTAACAAAATAATGGACATAATCATACAAGCATAGGAGATCAATACAGGCCTACGTAATCATTTACAAAGGATTACAAATTTTACTGAATATTTGCGAAGAGATTTGCAACATGATGAAGCGTACTATAAAAACAAGGTAAAAACTTTCATCGCATGAGTCACTAGCATGACTAACTATCAAAGAAACCAACAAGGACTACTCTTAAACTAAAGAATAAAGAAAATAAAGACAGGTTGGGAAGCACGAATAAATATGCTGTAAGATGCAATTGCTGCTTGTGAAAAAATCAGAGAAAGGAGAGGAGATGTTAATTTAAAATCATTTGTTGTTGTTAAGGAACTGTAGGGCCCAAAACTTTTAAGTAATTCAACCATAATCACTAAAGAATAACTTGATAGCCATTTGGCCACAATGAAGACCTCATTATCTAATGACTACGATAGTCTCGACGAATTTCCTGATGAAGAACTAAAACAATGGCTTGTTACATTTGTTAATGACAACGAAGACCACTTCTCAATCATCGACCAAGTCTAGCTGGAATGAAAAGAAGTACAGGAGGAGATTTTCACTCTTCGAGGTAAACAAGAAACAACCATCTTGTCAATCAAAGAGTATATTGATCGTTGGGTCAAGAACGCCTTGGAAAAAATTGTTAACCCAGAATAATTACCATAGACAATTCAACATGGGTCCAAGGAAACAACTCTTATAAAGGCATATACATACCAACAACAAACAAACCAAAGTAACATAACATTTTCCTCTTGGTAAGTATTCAAGCAAGCATTGCATTTGCTTTTGCTCTTCTTTTCTTTCCTCACTTGGTAACACCTCCGAATTGCTTGTTTTATGTTTTGTCAAAACTTAACACCCCTTTCTAACTATCTTTCTTTCTTTGCTCCAAGTCTTTCTTCTATTTTATGGTCCAGGGGTGACCCAATCCCTGTCAGTTTGGACAAACACCTTCACTTTTTATAGACCTTATTTAAAAGACAACTGTATATTTTTTGAGCTTGTCGAAGAAGTTTTTTGGATTTTGCAGAGATTACTGAAAATACAATTGTATATTTTTTGACCTTTCCAAGGTACTGTTTTGGCATACATGACTATTGATTTTCCAGACTATGAGTTTCAATTTTTTTTTCAAGTATGTGTTCACTCTTTTTCATTTTTCAATGAAATATCTTGTTATGTGCATATGTAGCCATTGACTTTGATTCTGCGAAATGATATTTTGACCTCTATGTTATGATTAATAAATTTTGTATCATACTGTGAAAACGCAATAGAATAGTGCCTAGTCCTTTCTCAGGCCTTTCTTTCCTTGTCTATGTTTACTTAAGCAACCTGCTTGATTGTCAGGTTTTGTTTTAATTTTGACTATGATCATAATTTATCCTTATGGATTTAATTGTTTTAAAAAATGCAACATGAATTATCCTGCTTAGCTTCTTTTCAAGACTGGTTGAACATTACAATTACTCATTGAACATTGTCCAATACATCAACCCTTTACCAATACACTGTATTCTTTTCCATTCTTCTGGTTTACAAAAGCAGTTTTCCTTTTAAGTTAAAAATTTCATAATTGCTTTGCTTTTGGCTTGTCCTTCATCTATTCATTCGTGTGGAGATGGTCTTTTCTGAGCTTTGGTTAAAGAAGCAGGTGTACCAGTAATCAATTTGTGATACCCTATTGTCAATTTCAATGTTGTGCAGAAGGAACCTCTGCTATGCAGGGAACTCTACCCTATTTTATTTCCGCAAAACCTAACCTGCACACACTTTACATTTTTTCTCGCACACCCTAGCATCCACACACTTTACATTGCTCCCCCCACATCCCAACTTCACCGTATGTTACATTGCTTCCTATGCATCTTTACTTATGTGTACTTCCTTTTACTAAGTTCTATGCCATATGTTTTTACTTGGTTTTTTAGAATAAACATTGTTACTTAAAATACATTCAACTCAACAATATTTTTAAGTTAACATATGCATACAAGCATTTTTCTCACTTTATATACTTATTTTTTTATAATAAACATTGTTACTTAAAATAAATTCAACTCAACAATATTTTTAAGTTAACATATGCATAAAAGCATTTTGTTCACTTTATATACTTATTTTTTTTTATAATAAACATTGTTACTTAAAATAAATTCAACTAAGTATCGAGAATTAATGGTGAAAACTTAGAAAATGAAATTGCTAGAAATCAATTAGTTATCATGCAAATTACATCGCTGGTCAAAATCTGTACTATGAAACTATTGGAAGTAGGAGTTGCAAAGTGCAAGGGTGCGAGAGGATGAGTGATATGGATTATCTGCACAAGGGTTCAAATTAGACTAAGTGTTGGTTGTGCGGACGCCTGAAAGATATGTTTGTGTCGAAGATATATATATATGCGTGGAAGATATATATGTTTAACAATATTTTTTAAGTTAATGTTTGCTAATTATCAACTTTTACAAGTTTTTAGGGAGACATTTAATGCCAACATCAAGGAAACTGACATATTTTTTAAGTTAAACATATCCATAAAAGCATTTTGTTCACTTTATATACTTATTTTTATAATAAACATTGTTACTTAAAACAAATTCAACTAAATATCGAGAATTAGTGCTGGAAACTTAGAAAATTAAATTGCCATAAATCAATAAGTTATCATGCAAATTACATCGTTGGTCATAATCCGTGCTATGGAACTATTGGAAGTACAGAGTTGCAGAGTTTCAGAGTGTGAGAGAATGATTGATATGAATTATCCGCACAAGGGTTCAAATTCGACTAAGTGTTGGTTGTGCCAACATCAAGGAAACTGACATATTTTTTTAAGTTAAACATTGCATAAAATCATTTTGTTCGCTTTATATACTTATTTTTTATAACAAACATTATTACTTAATATAAATTCAACTAAGTATTGGAAATTAGTGGCGGAAAATTAGAAAATGAAATTTCTATAAATTAGTCATTTATCATGCAAATTACATCGCTGGTCAGAATTCGTGCTATGGAACTATTGGAAGTATGGAGTTGCGGTGCGGGAGTGCGGGAGGATGAGTGATATGAATTATCCGCACAAGAGTTCAAATTAGACTAAGTGTTGGTTGTGTGGGGCATATGCTTGTGCGGACGTCCAAAAGATATATCTGTGTGGACGATATGTGTTGAAGATATATCCGTGCGGAAGATATATATCTTTAAAAATATTTTTTAAGTTAATGTTTGTTGGTTATCAACTTTTACAACTTGTTGGAGTGACATTCAATGCAAACATCAAAGTTATCTTACCTTTTCATTTAGTCATTTTAAGTTTCATTATTTGTCTCTTGTGCCAAGAACTCTACCCACTTTGCTTCCCACAATTCTAGCATGCAGATACATTGCATTGGTTCCCACCCATCCTAACATCCAAACACTTTACACTTCTTCCCGCATATCCTAATATCCCCATTGAACACTTCACTTATTTACATTGCTTCCTGCATATGCTAACCTCCGCATTGGACACTTCACTTGTTTACCAAGTTTTATTCCACATTGAACCCTTTACCTTTTTTCTTATTTTTGACAAAGTTTTATGCAAAAATGTTTTCACTACAAAGAATTTTCTTCGCTTCCCACATATGCTAAACTCTCCATTGAACATTTAAGTTATTTACTAATGCAGATTGTGGAGGTGCAAAAGATATATATGTGCAAAGCACACTGCATAGATACGATCATAGAAAACCACTCTGCACAACTTGGAAAATAGATGAGTAAAATATTAAAATTAAAATTATGACCATTAATATATTGTTCACTTTATATACTTATTTTTTATAATAAACATTGCTACTTAAAATAAATTCAACTCAAGAATATTTTTTAAGTTAAACACATGCATAAAAACATTTTGTTCACTTTATATAATTATTTTTTTTATAATAAAAATTGTTACTTAAAATAAATTCAACTAAGTATCGAGAATTAGTGGTGGAATATTAGAAAATGAAATTGCCATAAATGAGTCAGTTATCATGTAAATTACATCACTGGCCAGAATCCGTGCTATGGAACTATTGGAAGTGAGGAGTTGGGAAGTGTAGGAGTCTGGGAGGATGAGTGATATGAATTATCCACACAAGGGTACAAATTAGACTAGGTCTTGGCTGTGCGGGGGATATGCCTATGCAGATGTGCAGAAGATATATCTCTATGGATGATATGTCTGTGCCAAACATATATCTGTACAGAAGATATATATGTTTAACAATATTTTTTTAGTTAAGCATATGCATAGAAACATTTTGTTCACTTTATATACTTATTTTTTAATATATGTATAGACATAAATGCAGTGAGATATCTAAAAAGTTAAAAGACCTTGGTGTTAATGTTTGCTGATTATCAAGTTTTACAGGTTGTTGGGGCGACATTCAATGTCAACATCAAGGTTATGTTACCTTTTAATTTAGTTATATTAAGTTTCATTATTTATCTTTTGTGCTGAGAACTCTACTCACTTTGCTTCGCGCAATTCTAACGTGCAGATACTTTGCATTGGTTCGCGCCCATCCTAACCTCCAAACACTTTACATTTCCCCCCGCATATGCTAACCTCCCCATTGAACACTTTACTTATTTACATTACTTCCCACATATGCTAACCTCCGTGTTGGCCCTTGACCAAGTTCGAGGATCCTTGGTCAAGTTTGACCTATTTTGGGACTTCGACAGGTTGTCGAAGGCAGAGCACAAGTGGAAGCGGAGATCACAAGATCTCAACCCATTTTTAGGGATTTTTGGGTTTTGGGCTTATGTAACGGGTATGGGGATGTCGGCCCATGGGTTTACCCATGTTTAGGCCATTTTGTAATGTATAAATAGAAAGCTAGGCGATGTAAGAAGTAGTATCCAGTATCTTGCTAAGTGCTAAAGTGAAAATTGGAAATGCTTTGTGCATGCTGTGTTGAGAACTTGCAGAGCTAAGTGAAAGTGACTGTAAGAGACTGTGTAAATGATTTGTGCTATAAACTAGCTCGGGGAAGGAGGATCTAGCGAAGTCCACACAGATCTCCTGTCCTATGCGGAGTAGGATTTTGTGGCTCTGTGCATGTAGAAGATTGACAGAAGGCAATAAAAAAGAAGAAGAGTTGGTGGACGTAGCCCCAGGTTGGGGGTGAACCACGTATATCCTGTGTTGCTATGCTTTGTGTGATTTATTGATGTGTTTATGTGTTCACTTGCTTAGTGCTTTGATATATATGAATGATAGATAGATTTGTTGATGGTTTGTGCTTAATAATATGAATGAATGCTAGATCTAATCTATGTTGATATGCTTAGTGCTTGAATATATGAGATTTGGGCAAATACTACAATGCTCTGTTATTAGGGTTTATTTGCGCTATAAAATAAGGTTGAATACCAATGAACTATAACTGCTAAGTGCTCTGTTAAGGTGTTATAATCACAGATCTATGTGCTAGCTAAGGTTGTAGACATCCGAGTCCTGCAACCACCCCTTCCTCTACCTCGGTTGAGACTTCATCTGCTTCGCAGGTGTTTCCGAAATCCAGTAGTTAGGGTTTTGTTGGTGTGCTCTTGAGCATTGAACCCTGGGTCTGCCCCTGTGCCAACAAATGGTTCTGTTTCCGGGACCTAAAATTGTGATTGTTGGGAACTGAGGAAAAGAGAAATCTTTGTGCATAGATCTGCTACTATAGTGCACAATACTTTGCTCGAATTTGAAGCTCTGTGATAAGAAATGAACCAGATATGAAGACAAGAGGTAATATCTGAAAGCTTTGTGCTCTGATAAAGGTAAGAACAATGAAATTTTTGATTGAAAAGATAAGATTAGTGAAAATTTTTGTTTCAAGAGTATGGATCTAGGTATGTTTGATAAGTTTTGTCCTAGCTTGAAAACTAGGGCACAACTAGAAGAAATAAGGTTTGATATGAGTAAGTCTGATAGAAATAATGAAAGATATGTGATTCCTATGCATAGAAAGAATATTTGGACTAACAAATGGATGCAAGATCCTAGAAAGAAATTTTTGCAGGCTAGCTACTATGATCCTAGTGCACAGTACAGGAAAGACTGGGGATCATTTAAAAGAAAAAGAGGACTAACCCTTTGTTACAGTTGCAGAAGGCTGAGACATCTTGCTAAGGAATGCCCTGGTAGAAGACCTAGTTGTCTTTTTTGTAAAGTTGTGGATCATGAAGTTTTGGATTGCCCTAGAATGATTGCTAAGCTTGAAAGAATGAATATGGAGAAAGGAAACCCTGAGAAAGGACAAGAAACTAAGATTATGGTAGAACCCCAAAAAGAATCAGAGAATATACTACTGCAAATGAAAGAAACCCTGAATGATCACAAAAATATCAACTTATCAGAGATTTTCAAAGAAAAAGAATGCATAGAAACAAGAATAGGAGACTTTGACATTGACTGTGTCTTGGATGAGGAAACATAGGTGAATATCATGACAGAAAGAACCTGGGAAATTTTAGGAAAGCCTGCTATGATTCCTTCATTGGGAGGAATAAGATTATTTAGAGGAAAGTTGATAACCCCATGTGGAAGACTCACCCAGATATCTATGAGTGCTAATGGAACTTTGACAAAGGAAGATTTTGAGGTTGTTAAATTTATTGAGAGAAACGCCCCATTTGCTATGTTACTAGGAAAAACCTGGATTGAGAAGGATCAGACTAGAAGAAAAGAAGAGGAAGCCCTAAAACAGAAGAATCAAGAACTAAAAGAATTCATGACGAAGAGGATAACACAATTACTGAAAGAACAATAAGACCAATAGAAGCTACCGAGGACCATAAACTTGGATGTTGAAGTTGAAAGAACACAAGAAGACTCACATAAGAGTGGAGCACCTACCCCAGATAGAGAAGAAGTATTGCCCTTGAACCCTATGGAAGAATCTCAACAACATGAAGTTACTCTGCCAAAAGGAGATAATAATCAGAATGGAAAAAGGAATACCAAGATGAAGTCTCAGGGAAGAAGGCTAGAAAGCTCAGTAAGAAGAGAGAAAAGATAGAAAAGTTGCAAAAGGTTCCAGAGGGGACTTTGCAGAAGGAAGGTTTGAAAAATTGGAACTTCGTTGGGATATCAGAACAACCCAACATGGCACTGTGCCATGGCGAAGCAATATAACCATTAGACCAACACTTCCAAATGGTTAGAACAATAGTTATGACCAGGTAGCTTGCCACGAGATCGTTGGGACCGCGTCGTAACAAACATAACTGCATTGATGAAGGATTCTCACTCGTTGGAGAGATCTGTTACCTCGCCGTCTACTTAGTCCATCGATTGTTTCACTGAGAACACTTTTGTGAATTGTGTCCAAGCCGAATCATTTTTACTGCGCCGTGTTTACTGAGATATCACCACCTTTTCTATTACATTGATCATTTATTTATCGACCTGAGTTATCCGATCTTAAGTGTGCATGTCAGACGAACTCAACGCTGTGGAGAAGTCGGTTGAAGAAGTTATCATCGATCTGATGGCCAAAAAAGTAATGTCTGTAGGGATTCAGGCCTCATCGATGAGAGGAGTGCAAGCCTCCCCATCGACTGCTCGCGGATCTGGACCATCCCAAGCTACAGTTGAGAAAAGAACCAAGCATTGAGATGACTTGGCGAATGCGAAGTTAATCCTGACTATCCTCTCGACTACATCCTACCTCTGGCTGGCGCAGTGAGTCGTGACAGTGTCCTGAGGGGCTTTGATTACATTCTGGTTACTGCGTGCCTCCTGAAGGGGATACATGTAGTTAGAACACAATAGGATAATATCACGACATTAAAATTCAATGACTTCAACCTAGGAGACCGCAAGAACCATAGTATGTTCACTCCTCATAGATACTTGATTAGGACGAAGGGAAAGAACTCAAAAATAACCCCCCAACCATGGATTATGAACCTTGCGCAGTCCACCATCTTGAATGTGATGAAGATTCCACATTTTGGAAGGAACCAGGAGGTAGACATTGAACATGGCGGCTATCTATGGCTAGACAAACACATCACAGTCGATCCGACGTTGATCCATAGGATCACTGGATTGAGCATGCAAGGACCAGACCCACAAGATTTATACCCATGGAAGGTTGCAGACTGTGCCCTGGCATAAAGAATTAAGGATACTTATGGCGATGTAGAAAAGGGGACGCGAGGCTACAAAGTAACCTCCAAGCATACCATCTGATTGCAGGAAAGTTGGTGAGAAAGAACAGACCCACGCAGGTCACAGGGTTTGTTGTTGACCTCGTTGAAAAATGTGTAAAAGGACTCCAAATGAATTGGGTGAAGTACTTAGTCAACCAGCTAGAATTGGATTGCCACGAAGGTCAGGATCAGGGCCATGAGTTCCATTTTAGTTGGCTACTGATCCTTATATCATTTATTTCTTGGGAGATGCCAGAAGGTGTGACCTTCCCTGACATTGAGCCATTTGAGCCGCTCGCTGCGAAGTTCACCATGCTATGGTATTTGAGGGATATGGGGAAACAATGGCAGTCGAACGCGGTATTCCACACATACCATCTCCAGTTAAAATGGGCTATTGAAGCTGTCCATCGTATGACGCCGAACACCTTGCACTGTTTCAGACCACTTATGAAATTCCACGCAGATCGACATTTTATTTATATCACTACACGCACAGATGAGCATCAAAAAGAGATTCAGTCATGTTATAAGCTCACAGAGGAGGACCTCAAAGAGATAACTAAGGATTGGTCTGCATAGTTCCTTATCCCTGTTGACCCAATAGAAATGTCCGATCCCGAACTAATTGCTAGCCCGAAGGCCACTCACGAAGGGCATGATACACCTGGAACTAGCAGAAAGAAGAAGAAGAAGGAAGAAATACAGGAACTGAGAAGTGCATCAGAAGAAATTGCTTCAGAATCGCCTGGAGGAGGAGGTGATGATGAAGTAGATAAAGAAGAGACCAATGGAAAATAAAATCAACAGAAGCAAGGTGAAGTAACACTTCCTAGGGATCCTGTTGATGAGGATGATCCCTCTAAGAAAAAGAAGGTTTCCCCCATGAAACCTACCTCGTGAAAGAAATCCAAAGCCACTAAGACTAAGCTGTAGACCGTGCTCACGCTCGATGACTTCGAATTCATTATCACAGCCATATCAGACACCTCATAGGAGATTATGCAGAACACTGAAGCTAAACAAGCAACCATGTATGATAGAATTAAAACATAACTAAGAGGGGTCCAACAGGCCCTTCAATCCTACAGTGCAGTGTCCACTGCGCCCCCACCATCAGAAGAATTAGAGTTGGGAGATGAGCCTACCCAACTCTGCAGAATAGTTGATGCGACTGAAGCTCACCTTCGTCACATGTAGGAAGAAAAGAAACAGGCCATAGTAACCTTAAAGCAAGTACATGAGGAAGTCATAATGCAATGCAGGATTGTGCAACAGGAGAAGTACACACTTCAAGCAAAGTTCGATGAAAAGAGAGCGCAGATCCAGCAGGAAAAAAAAACAGTTGCTTGCAGAGTAGCTTAAAGTCAAAGAAGAAGTCAATAGAGCACTTCACTCTGTGACAGGATTAGAGCAAGTGGAGGAAAACCTAGTGGAAACTCAAGTGGCGAAGCTTGCTGAAGCTATTCAAAAACTTCAATAGAGAGTTGTAGAACTGGAGTTACAAACAATGCCAAGTACTCCATAAGAAGTGCGAGAGCAGAGAGAAACCATTGCCCAGAACACAGTTGAAAGGATCAGAGCATTCGCTCTGGAATGTAAACAACTTAGCAGTAGAAGTGCACAAACCTATGAGCGACTTACTGAAGACCCTGAACTAAAGGCACTGGAGTCACATCTCCAGGAGGAAAAGAAGAAAGCAACAACAATACAAGCGCAGTTGAAGCTCCTGTCAGCAGTTGAGAGGATGAGGCGATCCCAGGAACAACGCGCCACTCAACAATAGGTCCACACCATACATAGTAAAGTCATGGAAGTGAATCAATGGCTCCAACCAGTCAAGGACAAAGCTTGCCAACTATTTGAAGAGATTGAAGGCTGAGGAGTAGAGATGGAACAAGTAATCACTGCAGTCAAACAATGATTAGAGGGACCTGTCAACGAAGCAGTTATCCAATAGTTCGTCGAGCAGGAGGCCTTAGCACAACAACAGGTCAAAGCAGCTTGAGCCAAGATCGAGGCTTTTGAGGCAGAACTACCCAGATCAGAATGACTTGGGATGAGTCACATGTGAGTGTTGGGGGCCTGTTGGCCCTTGACCAAGCTCGAGGATTCTTGGTCAAGTTTTACCTATTTTTGGACTTTGACAGGCTGTCGAAGGCGGAGCACAAGTCGAAGCGGAGATCACGAGATCTTGGCCCCTTTTTAGGGATTTTTGGGTTTTGGTCTTATGTAACAGGTATAGGGATGTCGGCCCATGGGTTTACCCATGTTTAGGCCATTTTGTAATGTATAAATAGAAAGATAGACGATGTAAGAAGTAATATATAGTATCTTGCTAAATGCTAAAGTGAAAATTGGAAATGCTTTGTGCATGCTGTGTTGAGAACTTGTAGAGCTAAGTGCAAGTGACTGTAAGAGACTATGTAAAGGCTTTGTGCTGTAACCTAGCTCGAGGAAGGAGGATCTAGCGAAGTCCACGCAGATATCATGTCCTATGCAGAGTAGGATTTTATGGCTCTGTGCATGTAGAAGATTGACAGAAGGTAATAAAGAAGAAGAAGAGTTGGTGGACGTAGCCCCAAGCTGGGGGTGAACTATGTATATCCTGTGTTGCTATGCTTTGTGCGATGTATTGATGTGTTTATGTGTTCACTTTCTTAGTGCTTTGATATAGATGAATGATAGATAGATCTGTTGATGCTTTGTGCTTAATAATATGAATGAATGCTAGATCTAATCTATGTTGATATGCTTAGTGCTTGAATATATGAGATCTGGGTGAATACTGCGATGCTCTGTTATTAGGGTTTATATGTGCTATAAACCAAGGCTGAATACTAATGAACTATAACTGCTAAGTGCTATGTTAATGTGTTATAATCACATATATGTGTCCCAGCTAAGGTTGCATACATCCGAGTCTTGCAACCACCCCTGCCTCTACCTCTTGTGACACTTCATCTACTTCACAGGTGTTGCCGAAAGGGCTAGTAGTTAGGGTTTTGTTGGTGTGCTCTTGAGTGTTGAACTTTGGGTCTGCCCTTGTGCCAACAAGGTAATAAAGAAGAAGAAGAGTTCGTGGACGTAGCCCCAGGCTGGGGATGAACCACATATATCCTATGTTGATATGCTTTGTGCGATGTATTGGTGTGTTTCTGTGTTCACTTGCTTAGTGCTTTGATATAGATGAATGATAGATAGATCTGCTGATGCTTTGTGCTTAATAATATGAATGAATTCTAGATCTAATCTATGTTGATATGCTTAGTGCTTGAATATATGAGATCTGAGAGAATACTGTGATGCTCTGTTATTAGGGTTTATCTGCGCTGTAAACTAAGGCTGAATACTAATGAACTATAACTTCTCAGTGCTCTGTTAAGGTGTTATAATCACAAATATGTGTCCCAGCTAAGGTTGCAGACATCTGAGTCCTGCAACCACCCCTGCCTCTACCTCGGGTGAGACTTCATCTGCTTCATAGGTGTTGCCGAAAGGGCCAGTAGTTAGGGTTTTGTTGGTGCGCTCTTGAGCGTTGAACCCTGGGTCTGCCCCCATGCCAACACTCCGCATTCAACATTTCAGTTATTTACTAAGTTTTATTCTACATTGAACATTTTACCTTTTGCTTATTTTTAAAAAGTTTTATGCAAAATGTTTTCACTGCAAACACTTTACATTACTTCCCACATATGCTAACCTCCCCATTCAACATTTCACTTATTTACTAATGCAGAGTGTGGAGGTGCAAAAGATATATCTGTGCAGTGTGGAGTGCATAAATATCTTCATAGCAAAAGGCTCTGCACAATTTGAAAAATGAATAAATAAATTGTTGCTTAAAACAAATTCAACTCAACAATATTTTTAAAGTTAAACATATGCACAAAAACATTTTGTGCACTTTAAATACTTTTTTTTTATAATAAACATTGTTACTTAAAATAAATTCAACTAAGTATCAAGAGTTAGTGGTGGAATCTTAGAAAATGAAATTGCCATAAATGAGTCGATTATCATGCAAATTACATCGTCGGTCATAATTCTTGCTACAAAACTATTGAAAGTGCAGATTTGCGAAGTGTGCGAGTGCAAAGAATGAGTGATTATATATATATATATGTGTGTGTGTGTGTGTGTGTGTGTGTGTGTGTGTGTGTGTGTGGACGATATGTCTCTGTCGAACATATATCTGTACGAAAGATATATATGTTTAACAATATATTTTTATTTAATCATATGTATAAAATCATTTTTTTTTCACTTTATATACTTTTTTTTAAATATATTATATACATAAATGCATTGAGATATCTAAAAAGTTAAAAGAATTTGGTGTTAGTGTTTGTTGATTATCAACTTTTATAGGTTGTTGGGGTGACATTCAATATTAGCATCAAGGTTATGTTACCTTTTCATTTAGTTATATTAAGTTTTACTATTTATCTATTGTGCCGAAAACTCTACCCACTTTGATTCCCGCAATTCTAACGTGCGGATACTTTACATTCGTTTCCGCCCATCCTAACTTCCAAACACTTTACATTGCTTCCTGCATATGTTAACCTCCCCATTGAACACTTCATTTATTTACATTGTTTCCTGCATATGCTAACCTCTGCATTCAACACTTCACTTATTTACTAAGTTTTATTCCACATTGAACATTTTAAACAAAGTTATCGACTTAATGAGAACTATGACCTCAAAACGAGAAATTTGGCCCAAAAAACTCATATGTTTTCATAAAAAACATCAAAATCAACCCCCAAATCAAAAAGTGGTGCTACTGGTAGCACCATTTTTTTAAACAGGGTCAAAAATACAACATTTTTCAAACATGGCCTTCAAAACTAAGACAATAGCTCAAAAAAACATTAAAATCAACACCTAAAAAAAATGATGTTTTTGATTTTTTTTTCCAAAATGTTAAAATTTTAGATAATTTGAAATCGTATTTTTAGCAGTTGGTACCATTAAAACCAAAACCTCAAAATCAACCATTAAATTGAAAAGTACTACTACCGATAACACCCAGTATAAAATTGGGGTATGAAAATGACACATTTTTATAAAGTGGTAAAATAACTCATCATTACTGTAAACACAATCATAAAATCAACCCTTAAATGCTTACTTTTAAAATCTTACTATCACTCAAAGCACAAGGTAATACATAATGCCATGAAAATATCACAATATACTTTAAAATTCAACGTCGCTTTTTAATAATTTTTTTACTTTTAATAAAAAAAAGTAAATACAAGTTACAGTGAATGAAACATAAATTATTTCTTAAAAGTATTAATGTTATATTGTCCATATTCAAAACATAGGAGCTAAGCAATTTTATTATATTATCCATAATCAAAACATATAATTCATAAAACATACAAAAAAAAAACATAATTTCATGTAAGATCATATGTAAGTTCAATGCTCATTTCTAGTTACCATACAAACATCACATGGATAAAAAATACATAAAATGTTTCATACACTTATTCAGATTGACTCATGGTTTCTGAAATACCATCAGAGTCTACATTGTCT